>JALIZF010001823.1:335000-859200 GCA_029948255.1 Telmatactis stephensoni | reverse complement strand
TTGTGAAATAGAAATAGAATCACCGTTAACTCCATAACCATCAAATAGGGCTTTTTCGTTAAAGCATACTCCATACACAAATGGTAAGCCTATTGATAAAATGTAAAAAAAATGGGGTGAATAAGAATTAATCACCAGAAAACATTTAGCTTGCGCGCGCGTTTTTTCAAAGCATGTTAGCGGGAAAAATTTAAAAATTAAAGACACATTGTCCACAAGTTAACGTGATAATAAAAGTTCTTTCGCATATTTTTAAGTTTTAACCCATGACCTTTAATCATGTTAACATGAAAAATAGATGATCACTGCGATAAATACATTTCTTGTGTCACGTTATGTGTTTATTGTATATAGTTATCACAAATAAAGCCTTAACAAGCGAAACGTTTGATTAAAGATCAAATACTTCAATACTGTGCCTTCAGAAGTTAATGTTATCTTCCATGTTATATTTGTATATATATATGATTGCACACGGTCAGTTGTTTACACGTGGCATTACTTGTTTAACATACCTGGATGATCAAGGGCACTGATACTTCTAGCCTCTTTCTGAACAGACTCGACAGTCGAATGCTCAAAGTGTTTTACTGCGACGACTTGTCCCCTAAACTTCATTTTTTTGCAATAACCAAATCTTCCCTTGCCAAGAAATTCATCGTTTTTCTCAATACTCATGACATTTTCTCTGTTTATCTTGTGTATCTCTCTAGAACCAAGAGAAGAATACATTTATAAAATTGCCTTACAATTATGGATATAATAGAAAGTGTACGTATACAATAAATAGACTATATGAAAATTGGAAGAACTAATGATATTGGAGATAAACTTACAAAGATCCACCATTTGAGCCAGAATGTTTTCCTTCCCGCCATTTTTTCCAAAAGAATATGGCCCATTTTCTTTGCTCTTTGGCATATTTTTTTTGATATTCTAGCTCCTTTTTGCACCTTTCATTTTCAAGCAATGCTTTTCTGGATAACAGTTTATGAAATCTTTCCTCCTTCCCTTGTTTAGACATTTTCCTTTCGCGGTTGCGCTTCCTTCTTCGTTGTTGTTGTTTCATCTTTCGCTTCTCGTCTTTGGTATTTGGTCTTGACAGGCGCCTTTGCTTTGCTGGAAGAGATCGATCATACTCTTTTTCTTGCTGAATCCCACGTGAGACAAGTGTGCCACTCATCATGTGGTTTTGGTTATGAAATGCGCCATTTCAACCAGAAATTCAGCAAAGAAATAAATATGAACAATCCTTCAACCATCATTGCATAATTTACTTTGCTGTATCCGCGGGAAAATTGATGTAATACTAGAATCCAAATCGCGACCTTCTGACTCAATATTAATGACTTCGTCACACCTCAATATACATAAATGGTGAACGAGAATAACGTTTTGTGAACTATTGTAGCTTTGATATTTAGTTATGATAGTCTCAAAGCTTTGCTAAATCGAAACATCAATGAAAAAAGTTTTTTCTTAATAAGCTTATTTGTTCGCCAAAATTGAAATGTATTTTCAAATTTGTCACGGTCATTTTGTCACACCACCATTCTATTTTGCTAAAAATACACAAGCCAATCACAGTGTTGTACAAGTTTCCCGCCTGAAATCAAAAACTGCCTTTGATAAAAAGGCTCTCTACATCTAGAAACTCGTCATTTGCTCATTTCAACAGCAAGTAGCTTCGTAAGATTTTTTCCCGATTTTTCTTCTGCGCTAAAAGCCATGGATCAAGATATATCTTTAAACGATCACTACGCCATCCTTTTGGACACCAACATTAAAGAAAATAGAGCTCTTAGAGGGCAGATACAACAAATCCATACCAGTGATCAGGCAGCAATCAAGTCGTTAAACGACAAGGTAGATGGCCTCATCGCAAAGATGAATTCTGAGAGAGCCTGTGGTCGCCGCATGTGCCAAGTTGGTGGTGGAACAATTCGTGTTCCTCGAATGTGTAGTGTAAGTATTATCATAATTTCTTGCTATGCTCTTACAGAAGCCCCGCTTCAATGCAATGGTATGAGCACTTAGTATGTTAGTACAGTTTCCCACCTAAACTAATTTATGTATTATGTAGGTATTCTTTCCAAAAAAGCCTGATTATACACTATTATGTCACGCCTGTTCTATGATTTCACACTATTTTAAACTGGCAACAATTAATTCTGCAGATTTTGTTGTGATATTAATTTTTCTGATCGTTTGCCTCCAAAGAATCATTATTTTCGCGCCCAAATTCTAAGCTACAAGGAATTTGACCCCAAAGCTATGTCCATAATACCTATGCCAAAATATTTTAATAGAATAAGCTACAGTGTATATCTGATTTTGACCGGAGATAAAAACCAGCTTTTATTAACGGATAGTGTTTTTCTATTATATTTCTAGAATGACCTACGAAGAACAGCAAAACAACTTGCTGATGCAGATCGGGACAATTCAACACTTAATGTCCAAGAAAGGTATTGTAAATATATTCAGTGATGTTTGTTTAAATTTAACTTTATCTGTAGAAATACGGCTAGACACTTACAATCATTATTTATATATAATATAAAAACATGTATGATTTACAGTTTATTTGATGGAAGTAAAAACCATTTCAGGCTTTGGGAATGGTTGAAATTATCATATGTTGTCACCTTTTCAATCCTTTGAGCTCTCAGTTCATTCTCTCATTAATTTTCCAAATTATTTTAGGCATTCATTCATTCATTTATTCATTTTCTTTGCAGCAACGAGTCACATCACAACATAACCATATTTAACAACATCGTAAGTGAATTGCAGCACGAATACAATGGTTCGTGTCCCTGGAGTGTTGTCCAACTCAAAGGTACTTAAATACATTTTTTGCTTGTATAAAATATGTGCTAATGGGCCTCATTCACTTGCCCCATTTTTCTCCAATACAATTCCTTTGGGACATAAGATCAATTCTCAATTACTTTTCTTTCTTTGCTCATTCATTGAGGCAAACGATCAAAATTACTTTACTGATAATATTAATATTGTACTTTAGTATATTATTAAAACACAAATCTATTTTGCAGCTGCATTCAAGACCTACATGAGGTCAAAAAGGGCAACCATGAAACGAAAAGAGAAGGGGACCAATGATCAACATGTCGCCTCATGTAGGAGACAGAACAGAAAAAGAGAAGTAAGTATTTTTTTTGTCAAAGGTGCAACAGCAGATGCTCCTGAAATTCTAATAAAATTCGCAATCAACGTTAATAAACTCAATCAATCATATTGTTGCGTGTTAAATAGATTTTACCTGTTTACGTGAGATAGTTATTGAAATGGCTATTTTTAAACATGCTAGGATTACCCTTTCGTGACAGTCATTACATACTTGTACATCGTCACTTATTACATATAGATTAATGCGTGCAGAACTGCTAATAACAAATGAGCTTTTCGCTCGATTTCACTCAATTTTTTACTACAAATTGAATTGCTAAATTTTAATTTTTGTGTACATGATCAATGTATAGCAAATTGTTCATATAAACATGAACAATCTATTTGTTATCACATATTTTGTTCAGCTCAACGCACTATTTATTATTCCTAATAGAATGTTTTTGTTTACCTATTCAACAGAAGTTAGGGAGACGTGTAAAAAGCCTTACAAAAAAAGACAACTGGAACGAGTCGAAGAAGGCTAAAGTAGCCGAGATCCTCACACTAGACTACATGTCTAGTGAGGATAGCGATGACGAGGAAGATGCAGAAAATAATAACAGAAGATCTTTCGTCGTTCCACCATTGTTGTGGGAGAGTGAAGAGATGAAGCGGAGAAAGAAAACATTGGACAAGCATCATCTCTCTACTCTCCCACAACTTGTACGAGGAAGAGTAGGGCAAAGAATTGTTGGGGATCCGTCCATTAGGCCAAAGCCTGACAACTGCCCTCAATGGGCATGCAATTCTTAAATTAATTGTGACAAGATACAAGATACGTATAATTGCAAAAAAGGACTTTAGTACTTTAGAACTTTAGGAATACAGTAAAATGCAAAAGAAAGCGTTCAATTTGACTCTAGTTTTCTTTTGTCTTATAATGTATTCCTGAAGTTCTAGAGTTTTATATCTGAGGACAATGTTTTTAAAAGTAGATTATACTCTATCATTCCAATGATTCAGTTATGTATATGCAATTATTAATTTAGTTCAAGAGTATGTAAAACCGTTATTATTTATCGAGTTATACCAACTATATTCATATTAACATTTTGTAAATAAATCTTTTAATCGCTACATATTGTCTGGATTATTGTGTCCTTAAAGAAAGCTCTTTTGGAACCTGCGTTTTCATAGATGTTTGTGCTTATTGACACTAGAAGAAAATGAAAAATCTACATTCTAAATCTAAATCTAAAATAGGCGCGTTAATTTAGAATTTCATGAGGAAAAAAAAAATAAAACATTTAATCTCTTTAATCAGACGAGTAATGGATATTTTATATCATATAGCCTTTGACAACTTTAAACTAAGATTAATGCTGCTTAAAGGTATCACTATACACACTATACATATATAACCTTTAATAACTTTAAAGCATACACGGCTCTCATAATGGCCGACAACCGATTTGGCCTGGGAACTAGAGCATGAAATCGAGGCCACCCAGTCGTCAGCAAAAGCAAAATGGCGTCTAGTAGTAGTGGTTTGGTTTCTGTTGTTCTTTGCGAAGATGATATTCAAGGTGCTTCTCTCTTGGGACGGAAGCCAGAGGAATTGAAAAATGACGAATTGTTGTTCTGGCTTAAATGTCGTGGAGACAAAGCAAAAGGTCTCAAAACCAAAGCCCAGTTGGTGAAAAGGTAAAGTACGCTTCGACGTAAATGTGTGAATCTTTGTGATTCTTGTTGAAATAACATGCATTTGTTTTGCTTTTATAGAGTGAACGACTACATCAGAACTGGTCGAGACCAAGACATCGTTGACCCCGATCCGCACAAATTATATACTCGACGAAAAGAAAGGGATTTCCAGCTAACTACCACGAATAAAATCCCGAAAGAACGTGTCAAGTTTCCTGGCGTAGACGAAGCGTGGACAAAGTCACTCGAAAAGATGCCAATGTTTTCAAGAGCCAACATGGACAGCCACATAAAAAATACTGGAAAAAAGATTGCTAACAAAGATCATAACTCAATACCGACTGGTCTAAGGAAGGCCAAAACATTTTTAGAAGACGAATATTTGGAAGAAATCCGTTGTTTACACGACCAACGTTACTTCTATATAAAAGCAAAATGTTGCCACAGCTTTAGAAAGAATGACCCTCCGCATGAACTGAAGCTAGCTTTGTGTGTGATATCGGGAGAAGTTGAAAGTGGGAACTGTTCGTGTGTAGCCGGGAACGTCGGATATTGTAACCACATTCTAGCTTTGATGTTCAAGCTTTGTAAATTTACACTGTTTACTTGTAAGTCGACAGATGATCTTACTCATGAGGCAGATCAACAAGCAGCGTTGGCTTGTACATCGCAATTACAGCAGTGGCATAGGAAAGGAGGTGGCTCAAGTATTGCACCAGAACCAGTTACTGAGATTGTTGTTAATAAAACCAAACTAGATGAACAAAGAGTGAGACCTGGTGTAAAGTCCCTTTTGTATGAAGCCAGAATGAAGACAGCTCACAACAACACTGCAGAAAATAACCTTAAAAAAGAACTTGCAAAAATTGACCCAAATGTGGGCTTTGCTCAAATGATTCAAGAAGATGATGTGCAACAAATTTCCACAGTAGATACAAAATTTGGCAAATGCAAAGTTGGGTCTTACCTTTCCTACCAGGCCACATTTACTGAGTCAAATTTTCAAGCTACAGCTGACATTGATACTGTTCCAAGACTGTTAATTGTAAACGAGGTAGAAGAACTTACCTACCCTAGATTTCCGTTGAGAAAAACAAGTGACAATGAGATGGATGTTCCACCTAACCTGAATGACGATGAAGGAACTCTCATCAGTAAACTAAAGTTAAGCGAGGACAATATCAACAAAATTGAAAAGGAAACGAGGAAGCAGTCAGAATGCGATATGTGGAAAAGCGAACGAAAATTCAGGTTTACTGCCTCGCAGTTCCATCGAATTTCAAGGAGGCAGAGGAACCATGACAAATTTGCCAATGAGCTAATAAATCCAAAGCCATTGTCATTAAGAGCACTAGACCACGGAAAGAAATTTGAATCGACTGCATTGGTTCAGTACCATAAATTTATGTTCAACAGGAAAACACCTGTTCAAGTTTTGCCATCTGGGTTTGTTGTTATGAACGATTGTCCAATTCTTGGAGCTACACCTGATGCTAGAGTGATTGACCCTGGATGTACTGACCACTATGGAATTGCAGAGGTAAAATGTCCACACTCTAAATTTCAAGTCACTCCATTGGAGGCTAGCTCTGATGCAACCTTTTTTATGGAAAAAACAAGCGATACAACTTGCTCGTTAAAAAAAAACAACCGATACTTTGCTCAAGTGCAAGGACAAATGGGGGTAACGGGGGCAAAATGGTGTGATTTCATTGTTTACACTAATGTAGGTATTTATATTCAAAGGATTCCTTTTGACTTTCAATTTTGGAATGAATTAAAAGAAAAACTTAGTTCTTATTACTTTAGACACTTTATAAAATTTGCTGCTGTAGAATTTTGTAAATTAACTAACCAAACCTCAGGTTCTGACTGAAAATCCTCAAGTACTACAAATACAGATATACACCAGCATGTACATTAATTATAGAGTGATTACAGAAAACCACTGAAATAGATAGTAGACCAATAGACACTGGTAGACCTTATTTCCTTTATTTTCTTTTGTGTCTATTAAACTATCACACACTAGCTATCAGTTTTTGTTTCACAGCAGTTTTTTGCAATCACTCTATAGATACAGAAATCATTATTCAAAATGTAAAACTGAGCATCATATCTAATTTATTGCCATTTATTTAATTTTTGCTTTGCTCCATTGTAGCTATATAAAATACTTGTGTAAAAATTGTATATATATATTATTGATAAAAGTAAACATTTTTTGATAATTTTAAATAATGTACAATACATGTATTGGCTGCTGTTTTATTGATTATTTGGTTAGTTGTCAATATTATTACTAGAGAAAAACTTCAAAGGACTCAAAAATTCAACATTTGTAAATATATTCAATGTTTATTGACTCTGACTCAAGCTTTTTTTAAACTAGAGACATTGCAAAAGGCAAAACAATCACAATTGATGACTGTTGTACAAAATATCTCAAGTTAAAAGATTAAGTGAGAGGCAAATAGACATCATTTGGATGTAATTGACTGAAATTCAATAGCTCAGTTCATTCATTTTCCTACCAAATGACTACTGAATGTTTCAATGGGCCTGGTAAATATGGCAAACAATTCATTAAACCCTCAAGATCCACTTTCCTTGAAGTTTAAATTCATTCTATTAGCTTAAAACCATTAATTGGACTGTGTTATGGAGTGGTTTTTATTTAACCATGAAACACACTAGAGTAGTTTTCATTATCCTGTGAAATACACTTGTGAATTACACCCCAATTATTATTGTCATTTGACTATTACACTTCGAATAAAGTACACTTTGTTTTGAGGGGTAATGAAAACCTCTAATTCAAACAAAAGCATGAAACAGTAGTAATACTAAAAAGCTAGTACAACTACTCGGTCTAGTAAAATGATTCATATTGATATTATGTTTGGCTGTGCATTGCACAAAATTGCACATACTGACCACATCTGATTTATTATTCCAAATTGGTGGAGTGGGATAACTCTGTCCGAATGTGGAAAATTCTTTATCTTATTAATTGCTCTTTCAATGTGTATCCTGAGGCTGGCAATTTCTTGGGTCTTTACAACATTTTCTGCAGACATTTGGCTTGAAACCTCCCAGGAAAAGGGGGTTAGGTTTAGTTGCACCCCTAATGGCAGTAGATCCTGTATCGTAAAACCTTTGTCAGCCATCACAGAATCATTTCCTCGAAAGGTAGGTCCAGAAGTCCACTTCTCTCCACAATTTCTCTATCAGAAATACTGCCAGTGTATAACTGACTAATAAATGTTTATAGCTCCCCCAGGAGAAATGCCTACTAGTCCTTTCAAAGTAGTGTGGTGTTTATAGCTACTGAAGAGTTCTCCGTTCAAATGCAAACTACTTGGCATTTGACATTTAACTTCAGTGCAGTCTATTATAATTCTGGTAGACTTGTACTTCTCCTTGAAAGCTTCTGGCATTGCTATCATTAACAGCCTTTCTCGATGGCCATATATTTATTGTACCCAGCTTAAGATACACAAAGTTGATCCATGTTATGAATATCCTGCTCACTGTAGCCCGTGAAATATTAAACAAGTGAGCAAGGTGTTCTTCATGGAAACCCTGCCTTAATCTACACATGACTAAGAAATACTCCTCAACAGGCTTCAAGGCTCTAGCTCTACCCTTCTTGCATATAATCACTTCAGAGTCATCATCATCATCATATGAAGCAGAAGTTTCAGTGTTCCCTGACAGCCAGTAATTAATATTTTCCCCCTGCTCTCCTGGATCAAGATAATTATATATAACCATGAAGGCATCCCAACTTTGAAAACCAGTATAAAAAGCAGCAGTGTCAGAGTTCTTAGTCATCATTACATCCAGTGTGAATAGTCTGCTCTGAAGAGACTCGCATCGGCGTTCAGCAGCTTGACACTCTACCTTTAATTCTTTGATTTTTAACTCTAATATTTTAGTCTGTTTGGTGTATTCAGCGACCATTTCGGAGAGACGAACCTCGTATGTGGTAAAATCTGTCTGCGTTCCGACATCCACAGTTTGCGATGGTACCACTTCAAAGATATCTTGTGTCTCTTCTTGCTCTTCCACCAGACTAAAACTAGCATCTAAATTACTATTTGCGGGAGGATCATTGATAAAAAGTCTTTCTTTTGGCGGTTTCCTCTTCCTTGGCGACGTACGGACCCACGAAAACACTGATGGAACGACTCCCGGTTTCAAAATGTTTTTCCCAGCGAGTGTTCGTTTGATGTCATTCTCGCGAAAATGCAGTCAGCATACCACTGTAGATTTGGTAATTCTGAAGTCAGGTCCTTCGTCTCTTCTTATGGCATGTATCCACTTCTTTTTTAGCAGTGCCTCTGAGGGAAATGTATAGAAGGAGATTTTTTCGCCAGTGTCTTCGCGACGATAACCTCTAGTCGTACACTGAGGCACGCAACAATGACTTGGCATGGCTTTGTTCCATTAAAAACTACTTTATCCAGAACAAAAAGGAAACATAAAGCTTTTAGAAGTCTTGAAAAACAATATCTCGATAAAAAGAAGAAAAAGAAAGCATTTAAAATCCTTTTGTTTTCGTGTTACAGCTGATCGAACTCAGTAATAGATCTGTAGTGCTGAAGCACGGATGACTGGATGGCCTCGTTTTCGTGCATAATCGCTACCAGTCCCCACTCGAGTTCGGCCATTATGAGAGCCGTGTATGATTAGTGCTATGTAAAGGTATCTAACACACCTATTTATTCCAAGTTTTAAAGCAAAGGCCAAAGTATCATTTACACACCTATAACTCACCTTTATTGTTGAACATTAAAGCCTCCACTACTAACCATTAATCACACTATATTATATATAATTAAAGCAATATTTCATTCCTTTAACAACACTTGTTAAATGTAAGCAAATGTACCATTGCCATTCCTTTAACCCATCTTTAACAGTGATTAAACCTTCTATTTCGCCCTGTGTGACCAGTCACTTTTAATGAATAAATGAATAAAATGTTTTGGAAGGTCATAATGACCTGCGTACAACCGGCCGTTATTTCGAGCCCTAGCAGCAGTAAGGGTTTATCTCGATCGCGCCTTGTGATTTACAGGGCCTGCCTGTATAGATCTAGGGGTGTCCACATCAGGGATTCTCTGCATATTTCTAGGGTGTTTTTGGCCAAAGTGATTAAAAGACTGCTGCTGGAGAGTAAAAGAAATAAGTGTTATATAATGTGTTGCAATGCCCCTCAAGTAGATTACGAAAAGTATACAGTTTGCTCTAATTGCCTGCGACGTGAAATTAAGCCCCCAGAGCCGAGGCCTTTAAAGTGTTGTGGTAGGCGAATGACCATAGAAGAAGACACTTCGGCCGTGTGTGAAATCTGTGGCCGTATAGTTTTTAATGCGGTGCCCTGTGCTACCTTTGGTCAATGTTATGCTAACGGCGGTCGTAAAAAGACGCCATATAAGAGAATTATTTACTTTAGAAAGTGGATGCGAATTATTTTAGGTTTAGAGCCAGTCTATGTTGATAAGAAAACCTTACGGCAGATAAAAGCTCATCTCAAAGAACCCACGCCACAGGGTTTGAAAAAGACTCTAAAAAAATTAAAGCTACAAAAATATAATAATGGCATTTCTTATATTTTGTCAGAAATAACCGGAGAAAAAATTCCCGACGTTTCTATGCAAATTATGCGTAGGGCCGAGAGTATGTTTATTCAGCTGCGGGGGGAAATCCCTTATTACCCTGACGTCATCTACAAAATATTTTATGACATCGACCCCAACCACCCCCTATTGAGATGGATTCCTGGTTGATGACTCATCGGGACTTCCCCTTTGAGAATAAAAAAGAGCAAAACTGGCTTTTTGGCCAGAAACCCCGTCGGGGAATAGATCGACTCGGAAGCTAATGCGTATTCCCCGACGGGGTTTTTTGACTTTGTCTTTGCGCGTGAAATCCCTCATCGCGAGGTTAAATCACAGACAACACTACGGAAACGGTCGGACTTACGGGGCTTATTTCATCCCGCGCCAGAGGTCCTGGGCACGACAGACACGTACCCCACTAAGCATGAATAAATGGGAGGGCTACATTTATTCACATTTAGTGAGGGGGTGTGAAATGCGCCCGACGAGGCTCGAACCCAGAATCTCTGATGCCCTCCAGCTCAGAGATCCAAGGCTCTAACCGTTCGGCCACATCGCACAACCAATATTTTTTGACTCCAAAATAGTATTTATGTTAGACGCGTGACGTCATTGTCTGGTTTTTGACACATGCAAATTAAATCCTGTCTCGCTTCGCTGGAAGTGAATATTTAATGATTTAGTTTTTGTTTGATTTCTTGCATGGCTTCGCTGTAGATTTTCTTGCGTAGTTCGGGATCGTCTTTTTTAAAAACTTCGACGCTTTTTTGTCGTATTTCATTTTTTAATTGCTCGTATTTATTTGACTCGGCCATAATTAAAGCAAATTCATTCTCATCGATTCTGTTATTGTGGAGAGCTTTCGAAATGAGGTCTGAGATTGTATTTATTTTAGATTTGCATAACATTGTTGTTTTCTCATGTTTCGAAACCTTTTGGGTTAATTTTTTAGTCGCTACCGTGGCGACGGCTGAAATAATTCCACAGAGTCCCCCAATCGCGCTTAAAGGGATTCCTACTAGAATTCCTGGGCCTGTTAAAGATGTGGCAATCCCCGAAGTTGTTAAAAGGGCTGATAAACTACCGGAAGATAAAGCAATGGCATGGGTCACAGAGCGTGTTTTATTGTATTTTTTACGCACGCCGTCGTAATGTTTGACCTCGGCGCCTAATTCAGAAAGGATCATATTGATTTTTTGAAGTCGAAAACTTTCCCCATCAGAAATGACAGGGTATAATGGGGCAGAGGGTTCTTCTCGTATCACATCGGTCATTATATATAATGGTACAATACGAATGGCACAGATTTAGGACGGCCTACCCGCACGCCGATTTTAAAAAGTTCTCTGCCGGGCCTCAGAGCATCGAATTCGAACACGATGGAATTGCCGTCGATGTGTTTAGAGAAGATATTACGCCATATGGGCCTTTTCCAACGGCAGTGCATCACTATGGCGACTCAAAATTAAATGCAGCACTTTTAAAGGCCTTAGGACCTAGAGATCCTAAAAACAAGACCGTTAAGCCGCAGATATCTCTATCGTGGCCTAAGGATTTTACAGTCGCTAGAATAAATTATGCAGTGCCCTCTGTGGCTTGGCATATTATGCCGTCTAAGACTAATTTCTCTCATTTGACCTTAGAAGTGTCGCCGGGTAAAAAGATACCTTTAAAAGTTCGTAACGTGTTTAAAAAGAGTGAGACAGAATTTAAATCTGCAGCGGCGGCCAAAAAATGGCTAAAAGGGCCAAGTATGACTTACTGGGCGCAACAGTTAAACTTTGCCGTATGGGCGGCGACGGCGGGCTGCGGTGTGGGTTTAGATATGCTACAGCGGTGTTCTTTTTTACAGTTTCATGTAATTTTTACTATTCGCCGCATTCTACATGAATTGGGAGCGCCTTTGCCGGGCGATCTTAGCTTTGATGCCTACGACACACATTATAAAGAGGCGGCCTTTGAGAGGCTATGTAATGAATTTAAAATCCACAAGGACTTTAGGTTCTTAGCGCCCAACAATGGCGGCGTTGGCGATCCTTATGGCTACGATTACGCAGGGCTTAACATAGAAGAAGGCGGCTGGCCTAACCCTGAGAATAGATTTAGAGATGAAGGTAAGCCTAAATATGGCGGGCCTGAGATAGAAGTGTTAAAAGATTCTCGCACTCCTAGACAATACGATTGGTTTGTATTGCAAAAAGGTGAAGGTCTGGTAAATCTGGCCCGCCTAAATAGAAGCATAGAGGCCTACGTTTATTGTGTGCTGGGGGCGCAGGTAGATACACGCTCGCCCATCATAGCCGCTGGTGGTGCTAGTCAAGAAACACAACAACAGTTCTTAGTGCTCTTTGAATCGGCCGTCATAGAAAACGACATTGCCAAGAGCATACAAAGGTATCAGTATGCCATCCAAGAGGCTAAAGTGCGCTTAGACTACGCCATAGCCCCAGGTTGTTGGCTAATGCCTAGCGATTTAGTGATTAATACTCACTCTGTCGTGGGCTATAACAATCTTTTACAAAAGGCTACTGAGGTGATGAAATTTGGCATCAATGACATCAACGGCGATTTGAAGCAGCGTAAAGTGCCACACTTTGATAAGCCGCCGAAGAAAAAGCCACCGCCTAAGAAAGAAAAACCCACCCTCGGCCCACCAGAGAAAAAGCCTATTAAGCCGCTGCCGACTATAAAAGAAGAATACGACCATGATCTTTTAAAGGGCGGCATTACGGCGGCGGCGGTGGGGCTGGGCTATTTTATGCTACGGTAATTATATCTTTAACTTCTTTAAAAGTACGGCGCCTATAGCTACGACAAGAATCCAAATATTGTTGCCGACAAACTTCAGCAATTCGCCGCCGGTCTTCAACACCAAAGATAAGACGCTGCCTAATAGACCTGGCACGGCGGCGGCCATTTTTTTACCTAGCGCGGTCAGGCCTTGACCTATTTTTTTAACACCGGCGCCGACACCTTTTAAAGAGGTTAATATGACTCCTATGACACTACTTATAGCCACGGCAAAGGCCGCAGGAATGCCATATTTCAAAAGGGCTCGTTTTATTTTTTCTTTGGTGGTGAGGCCTAATTCACGCTCTAATTTATTTTTTTCTTTTTTAAGCTCGGCGACTCTTTCTTGAAGGGAGGTTAGTTCTTCTTGGGCGGCTGTGCGTTCTTCTTCAGGGCGATTTAGGTCGTTGATGATTTGTTGTTTTCGTTAATGTTGATGTTCTAAAGTCTTCTATCGCCTGTGTCGTTTGCCTTAGCCTGCTCTTCAAGGGTGCGCACTCTATGTTCTAACTCGGCCTTTTCTCTTTGCGAGGCCTCGAGTTCAGAACGAAGGGTGGCAGCGTCGGTTTTGGCCATCCCTAACTCTTGGGTGGTTTCGTCTAGCGCCGCGCGGGCACGGTCTCTTTCCCGCAGGGCTTTGTTGGCCTCGGTGACAATGATATTTCTTTCTTCTAAAACAGAATTGTAGCGTTGTTCGGCATCTTCGAGGAAGTTTTCTGTCTCTAGGTTGTGGCGTTCTTCGTTGGCCGCCAAGGCTTTTTCGTATTCTTCCTGGACGCGATCAAATCGGGATTGTAGATTAGACAGGGCCTGGGTTTTGACCGCAAGGGCTTGTTCGGCCTCGCCTAGTTGATCTTCTAGGTCGATGGCTCTCTTTTGTAATGCGATCTTTGCATTGTGCTCTTCCAATAGCTCTAAGAGGCCTCTCGATGCCATTTTAAATCCCTTGAGCGCCTTTACCGTTTCTCTAACCTCGCCTTCTTTAGTGAAAAGGGGCTGTGGCTTAGTCCATTTGCCTTGCCTCTGTTCGTTGGGAAACGAGATGTAAACTTGGCCCTTCTGCTCAGTTAGTCTTACATAATCGAAGTTGAAGTGTTCGTATAATTCTAAGAGGCGTTTTTCGGCCAGTTCGACCGGAGTTTGAAGAATTTCTTTTAGTGCTTCTTCATCGCGAAATTTGTTAAATTCTTCCATTTGAAGGTACTCAGGTACGGGCTCGTCGGGATGCAAACGCTCGTAGTCTCTTCCGAGGCGTCTGATATAATTGCCAGCGCCGTCGCCAAAACGACGAAATGCATCTCTAAAGATGGCCCACTTATTTCTTTTTCCTTGTTCTATCAGGGGCGCTAATTCGTCGTCGTTGATATCTCCTTGGCCCTCTTCGGTGGTGGGGTCAAAATCAGGATCTATTTCTCCTTCCATATATATAATGATCAGCTCAAAGTTAGACCCTAATATTCTGCCCAAAAAGACCGGGGGCTTAAAGGCTGAAAGGACTTTTCATCGCGTTACTTTTACGCCCTCTAGTGCAAACCCAGGGGAGACATTATACGTCAGCGTCCCCACGCTCTCGGAAAATCTTCTCTTAGTGCCTGGTACCCTGGCGCTGAGGTTTGATTTGGCCATACAACCATCAACGGCCGACAAACGCTATTGCGTCAATAACATCGGCCGCAACATTGTCAATCGCCTGAAAGTTAAATTTGCCGGAGAATGCCTTTTGGATCTCAACCGCTATGATCTTTATCACACTTACAAAGATCTCTTCATGTGGCCCAAAGAGAAAGATGTGCTGGTGGAGCAGGGCATTGGCAGCGCCGACTTGCGAAAAATAAGAAGTAAAATCGTCACAGCCAGTGAGCCCTCTAACGCCGCAGATGAAAAGGCACTATTAGCCGCCTATGGAACGAAGTATGTGATTCCTTTAGATTTTGAGATCCTAAAGAACCATGGGGTGTTTTATCCAAGAATACTAGGCGCCGAGATGCAGTTCGAAGTGACGCTGGCAGACACTACTAACATCCTACAGCAGGACACTGCAGAATCGGCTTTGTCTGGCGCTATTCATCCCTACAGCCTGACAAACCTAGAGCTGCAGTATGAGACAATTCACAGCGATGTCTTAGCCCGCAGTGCAGCAGCCGAATATTCTGCCGGCAAAGCATTTCTTTACGATCATGTGACCTTGCATAAAACTTTTAGCTTCAATGAGAAAAAAGATGAGTTGATTACCCAAACAGTTAATATCCCCAGGAGATCTCTGTCGGGACTGCTGTTGCTCTTCGTAAAGCCCTTTAGCGCTGGAAAGAGAGATTCTGAGGCATTTGTAAATCCAGACATTACCGATGTAAAGGTTAATATCAATGGAGTTCCGAACAAGGTTTATTCACAGGGATTAAAGCCAACCGACATCTATAGAGATGTTGTAAGGCGGTTTGGTGATCACATAAGCCCCACACAGTTCTTCCATGGCAGTAAATATGCCCTATGGGTTGATCTAAGAACCACTGAAGACAATGATATCCACGGCCAGGGCTTAAAACTGGTCAGCACACAAGACGGCGTCACTCTGGAGATAAAACGTACAAAGAATAGTACTGATAAGAGTATCAACTGTTACATCTTTGTCGTCAGCGATGCGCAAATGAATGTCGAAGGGAATCAATTACAGTCTATTGCCTATTAAAGGTCGCGATTCACGACCCTTTCAACAGGATTTTAAGATTAAAAAATCACACTGATATACAATGTTACGCGTTTTTGAAAACCCAAAGCTAAATCTAAAACTCAATACCCTCAAAAAGGGAGATGAATTGTATTTTAAGGCAACAGATGTGACCGGCGCCCTGGGCTACAGCTGTGCAAGAAATCCGGTAAGAGACCATGTATCAGAGGAATATAAAAAAAACCTGGGCGAAATAAGGGGGCATCGATTCGATGCGGGTCAAAATCAGCAGGCAAACACCGTCTATGTTTCTGAGCCGGGGCTGTATGAGCTAATTTTTAGCAGTAAGCTGCCGGCTGCCGTAGAATTCAGAAAGTGGGTGTTCGAAGAAGTGTTGCCGCAGATTAGAAAAACTGGCCGTTATGAGTTAAAAAAAGATATAAGAGCAATCACGTGCTTTAAGATCGAAAATGAGTTGGACCTACATAAAAAAGTAATAGATTACATCCGGCGGTTTCATAATCTCCTCCTCGTCGCCGGCCTCGGAGAAAACCAAGATACCCGGCAAAAGCGCATAGAAAGCTGGCAAAAGGGCTATCAGAAGGGGCAACCGGATCTTATAGTGCAAAATTCGCATAAAAAATATAATGGCTTCTGCATAGAATTGAAGACGCCTAAAGGCACCGGGGAGCTCTCTGAGGCGCAAAAAGAAACCTTACGACGGTACGAGCAAGAGGGTTATCTCACTTTGGTCAGCCACGACTACGATGAGATAGTTGACGCCTTGAAAGAATACTGCAGCGGCCTAAGGGTGCCTTGCCCGAGGTGTCCAAGGCGCTTTAAAACAGAGGAAACCTTGGCGGCGCATCTGAAAGTGATCCATCGTATTTGCTTTTAAAGGTAAAAACATCACTATGATATAATGATCAGCGTCGCAGAATTTAACAAAGCCATCAAAGAAGCCGAAACCATGACAAAGTGGCGCGATCTAGAAGTGGGCCGCATTTATAAGATTGTGGGCTATGATGTCTTTGAGATACATGCGTCCGAGAGCATGAAACTGACCCTTGAAGATGGCGATAATAAGTTTTATACTATGTGGGCGCCGCAGCGGGTAAAAGAGACTTTAGAGGGCAAAGAATATACTCATATACGGAGTAATGGGCTTAAAAAAGGCCGTGGTGGCAATAATAGCTATTGGAGCTTTAATGCGGTCAAAATAGAAAAGAAAGATATGTTCTCTTAATATATAATGAGCGACAGCCAACAGAGTTACACTGACAGCGACGAATGGACTTTAAGTCCCTCGGATAGCGACTGCACATGGACCTACAGCCCCTTGTCTTCTTATGAAAGTGACAGCGAAGAAGAAATAAATACCAGGCCCTTTAAGATCAGCGTTATAGAAAAAACCACCACTTATGAAAGAATGTAGGTAATGCAACTTTTTCTACGTCTCAATGGCTACATAGGACGTTGGGGTCCTTTTTTTTTATTGTCTAATATGTAATATATTATGTTTAACAACAATGTTGTTTTTTTTTGTATCGATATTTGAACATAAAATATTTATCAGTATATAATGAATTGCCTACGATGCTCTAGAAGCTTTACCTCCGCAAAACGTTTACGACAACATGAACTTGCCAAAACCTGCCATACTGAATGTACTTACTGCGGAAAGAATCTTTCTAGTCTGCAGCGGCTCGAAATGCATTTGAAGAGTAAATTATGCAGGCCCGCCGCCGTTGACGTAGGAAGACCATATAAAAAATATGACTTTGGCGAATTAGAGTGCTATGACTGCGGGGATTTGATGAGACGATGTGCCTGTGCACACGTAGAACGTTTAAATATGAAAAAAAGTGGCATAGATGAAAGCTTTGGCAGCCGCGGAGCTTATTTTGACGATATAGAAGGCGTGCCGTGGGAAAATCGTTCACATTGGCAGTCTTTACATCACGGCGGCCTCTGCAGAAGCCTTAGAGATTCCGAAGTACATATTTGGCGCTGTTTATATCCGCTCAAAGATAGAATGCCCCGTAAAGACCACAGCGCCGTCGAAGAATCATATTTCGCCGATAATAGCTGTTATGCCTGTAAAAGGCGCTTTGCCACTAAACAGCGTTTAGAATATCATATGGAACATAATGTCTGCGGCGGCATTACTGACTACGAAGACAACAAATATTATGATGCGGCGGCTCAAAAGTGCGAAGATGAATTTGCCGCGGCCAATAAAGAGCGGATAAAAGATCTAGGGCAGTGGCTAAAAAATATCTATGGCGCTTAAAGATTTCTATGGCGCCACATGTAGGTAGGGTAATTTAACAACAACAATGTAGTTTTTTTTTATCTATGGCGATTATTATTTAAAGAGAGGCCATTATAGATTTCTATGGCGTCACATGTAGGTAGGGTAATTTAACAACAACAATGTAGTTTTTTTTATCTATGGCCTTAGAATACATAAGGAGATAATATTATACTCTAGATAAAAACTACATGTAACGCCATAGAAATATTATAATTACCTCTCTTCGAATATTAACCGCCGTAGATAAAAAAAACTACATTGTTGTTGTTAAATTACCCCACCTACATGTAACGCCATAGAAATATTATAATTACCTCTCTTCGAATATTAACCGCCGTAGATAAAAAAAACTACATTGTTGTTGTTAAATTACCCCACCTACATGTAACGCCATAGAAATATCTATTTTTTTTTTTCATAATCTAACCGCCGCGGCTATTTCCTTGTCATCTAAGGGGGCTTCATTTCACCGCCCCCTTGTTTTTTTTTTTCGTATACTAACCGCCGAGCGGCATAAAATATATTTCATATGATACGCGGCGCCCTGTATGGTGTTAAACTCTTTTTGACAGCGGGGGCATTTATAAAAGTGGCGCTCCATTATATTTAGGCCCTAACGGCTTTTTTTTCATATGCTATGGGTCGCCCTGATAGATGCCATCATCTTTAGTGCGGCGGGCCTTTAGATCGGCCGTACAGCGGTGGCCCACAAACTCTGCTTCTCTGTAGATTTCATTGCAGTGCAAACAGTGCATTTTCTTCACTTCTTCTGGGGCGATGACACAATCACTCGAAGGCGACGACGTTAAGCAATCCATATATCTAAAGCATTGATGTGCGTCCTTTGGTCTTTTTGCCGGGGTGTTTGGGTGCGGGTTTTTTATCCTCTTCTTCGACCGGCATAGAGGCGGCCCTGCCGATGGGCTGTGGCGCCATAGTATTATTTTTTTGTTTTATTGCTCCACAAAGTGGGATGGCGCTCATAACGCTGATGGGTTTGTGGCTGTAGATCTTGTCCGCCGCAGGTTTTCCGCCATGAAACGCACCATTGAGTCGAGTGCCGCCATCGCTTGACATAAGGCGAAGCTTTACCAGCCCTTTGCAATGGGCCACTAAGTGAAAAGTCACAGGTGTCAAATCCTCCCCGCTCACAGTACATGGCTCATAAGAAAAATGAGCTGGTACCCTATTGTTTGTGGTGGTTCTGAAAGGCGCTATAGGCTGATTCCCACTGTCGACAAGACTAAAGCCCACATTGGCGCCATCGCCGGTGTTAATACTAACCGAGCAAAGAATGATATAATAGCCTTCAACATCTACAAAAAACCCATCAATATCCATCCACTCATCTTTTTCAAAATATTCTTTTTCAGCTAAGTAATAACTCACCTCTTGAGTTGTGGAATAGGGATTTTCCATTATATTTTTATAGCGAAAGAACCGTCAGAGTGCTAATGGTCATGTGATTATAAGGCCTATCTCTCTTGTCGGCAATTCCATTGACGCGAAGTTTGCCCTTGTCATCGGCCCGCACTTGAAGCTGGACTTTTTTCTTCACTTCGGCCACCATATGAAACGTGACGACGCTTAAATTCTCTGTAGAGTTGATCGGCGGTTCAAATGAAAAATGGGCCGGCTCTCGTTTATTCGTCTTAGTGCGCATAGGTAGAAACGGTTTCCCGTCGTGATCCACAAATTGAAATCCCGCATTCACATGGCTCTCGGTACTAATACAAATACTACAAACAATCAATTTTCGGCCGGGATAATTCACATCCACGCTCAATCCGGCCACATTTTGCCAAGACCCCAGATTATAATCTGCTTCGGTATCTAAAGCCGCATAAACACAATCTGCTCCTGGGCTGTAAGGGTTCATATATACTACATTGGAGCCCTCATAAAGTCGACGACAGCTTCTTTACCCCACATAGCCAGAGTCACCATCGCCGAGAACCTTTCGGCCGTTTTATTGGCCGCCTTTCTTTTGTCCGCTTATTAACAACTTACCCTTCTTGGATTCTAACAAACTTACCCTGCTAATTACATTCAGCAACCTTAGGAACAGCTTCAGTTTGTACTTTCCAATATAATTGTAAACTCACAAGTTCGCTTACCTCAAATATAATGAATGCAGAACATATTCCTTGTAATGCTCTTATCGTAGGGACCCACAGGTTGCGGTAATGGACTCAGTTTGTCGTAGAACAACTTTTTAGGTCCCTTTTTACGATACAACGTTTGGACTACAATGTACTACTTTGTCCCTACTTATGTGAAATAACAAAACTGGGAGCGGTAATAGGAACAACAGACGATGACTTCTTTGTAGATATCCCTGACCCAATGAACTTATGTCAACCACTGTCTAAGTTCTGGCATTAAAGACATTTCTACAGCCGGACACTCAGGACTTTCCTTATTCTGTTGATGGCATGTGCCTTGTGGTGACGATGTTCTAAGAAACGCACGTCGGAGTTAGTTAAGCTAGGCCTTCCGTCCACGTCGCCATGGACAACATCTCTGTTTTGGTTACTGTTCGCAGCAGTTGACAAGCGTACTCTAAATCCCCTTCCGGGGATAAACCTCGGTGCTCTGGGTGGTATTTTACACTCCTAGTAAGAGCTGACTTGGAGACCATTCTTTCAGACTATGGTGGAGAAATCACCAAAGAAGAACTACATAAATACATGCGGCATTTGAAGACCCATCAGCATTCCTAAGATGATCTTCTCTTTGAGGTATCCATATAGCGTCGATATAGTTTAAAACGTATGGTTTTAAATATATGGAGATTGAGCAGATCCTTGATGAAGTTCCCACACAGCTGGATGAAAATGACCTCAAAGAACAACTTAATGTATTGGTAAGTTCCGGTAAGTGCAAAGAAATGATAGGCAAAGAGCTTACCCACGAGCAAGTCAGTAAGTTGTCCGAGGCGGAAGTCAAGAAGTTCCACAAAAGATACGAGGCTGCACTTGCAAGTAAGACTACAGACTGCTGTAGCTGACTCAGCCATTAAGCTAGCCACTAAGATGTTGGGACTTGCGCTACCTATAGACGACGTAGAGCAACTTCAAAGGACATAAGAGAAGACTATGTCATTGCCCAAGAACTTAAAATAACTTGTGGGTGGTTATCTTTGAAGTGCTGGTAAGTTAATGGCAGTGGCGAGTGCTGCACTTCACGTTGCCCAACATATTGACTTGAAAGAACTTACCACTTCTTGGAGCGACTTTAAGAAGTCAAAGATAAGTCAGGAACAAGTTCTTGAAGAAGTTGAAGACAAGTCATCTGTAAGTACTTAATCAAGTCGTTTGTAGGTTACTTATCAAGTCGTCGTAGGTTACTTATCAAGTTGTCAAGTCCTTAATATAAATGAGTGACACTGAGCAACCACCCGTTGAGCACCAAGAAGCTAAGATTACGAAGCCCAAGAGTCCAGGCAGAGTAGCAGCCGGAAAGAAGCTGGCAGAAATGAATAGAAAAAACAAGGCCAAAAAAGACAAAAAGAAGAAGACAGGTAGGTAGCGGCTGGGACATTAACCCTGGATATGTTATAGGAGCCATACGGATTATTTATAGGTGGAGCTAGTCTTTATTTGCAGTGGAAAGGAACAAAAAAGCCAGCACCTACAACCTCCGACACCCTGCAAACTCACCAACGCCTCAGCGTAAAAAAATACCCGACATGGAATAAATCTTACTTTTGTTATATATAATGTCGTCTCAAGTGATGAAAACCGTTGAAGAAGCTCTTATTCTAACTTCTATTGTTGCAGGCGTAGGTTGGGTTGGTAAAAAAGTATTAAAAGAAACCTTTACTGGAGACCCAAGCACTAATGTTATGAATTATGTTAAAATGACCGCTGCCGTTGCAGGAAGTATTGCCTTAAAAGATTATCTACAGAAAGAAAAGATTATACCTACTGTATAATGGTAAGTTTAGTTGCAGGTGGCGTTATTGCAGCTTTAGCTTTTACAGGCGCTAATTATGGAGGTCAATATTTAGATCGTTTAGTCCAGTGGAGATCATAACAAAGATCTGATTGCAGAGAGAAAACGTCATGACTTAGCTTTGGAAAGATATCAGAGGGATGTGGAGGCATGGAATAAAAAAAGACAAGCCTATCAGGACTGGTTTGATAAAAACTACCGTGATAAGATGCAGGCTGATAAGAACTTCGAAAATACAGACTATGCATTTAAGCTCTGCTGAAGCCCATCCAGAACACGCTATTAGATTACCAAAGCCTCAATGGAAAAATTACTACACACCGTCTGAAAAAACAAAAAAATAATGAACTTTTATTTGTTGGTGTTTCAGGTCTGGCCATCGGAGGCACTGTAGCTTATTTATTATAATGATTGTCTTTTTAGAAAGTGACAAAAATAATTTTACTGTTAACTCAAATCCGCCTATTTATGCTTCTAAAGGTCGTCTTGTAAGCTGTAGTCTTTACAACAGTTGGTATAATTTAATTGGGTGGGGTAAAGTTGTTACAAAGGTGTCAGGCACAGATACCGACCAGACTATTCCCGATAGCCACTACACCCCCATTTACTTTGGCCAAGGAATTAGGAATTAAGGATTGCATGAGATGAAGATTCAACATACACATACTTGTACTACTAATAAGCCCAGTGAATCATTTCAAGCAATTTTAGGGCTACAAGATATTGCCATTAACAACACAGCTATAGATGTGAGATGGAAAGTTGCCAGCAGTTACGAAGTCTACTGCGATTTGGTCCAAAGCTACCACGAAGGAAAGCCCTCTCATTTGATGTCGAAATTCCCACCCAAGGGCAATCCATTTGACCTAGTGGAGTACACTCCCATTTCTTTGAACTACGATTTGTCTTGCGACTTGGTAAGCAGCATTAACATCACCATTAAAGTTGACGGTGAAGTTGTAAATTTCAACAATAGAAAGATAAACCTTGTTTTGGAATTCATATAATGCCTCGCGTCGAAGACGAACTTAAGAAAATTTACTATGGACCTCAAGGCTATTGGAGAGGAGCCTCGGCTATTAAGAAACTTGCTGTAGGCAGCTAGAGTCTCTGAAGACACAGCTAAGAACTGGTTAAAAAAAACAAACCCTTTGGCAGGTTTATCTTCCCGCGCCCAAGTATATTCCCAGACCCAGTTTCACTGTGAATGTGCCCAACGAAGTTCATCAGGCAGATTTACTTTTTTTGCCGCACGATAAGGTAAAGAGAAAAACGTACAAATATGCCTTGACTGTCGTGGATATCGCCAGCAGATACAAGGACGCTGAGCCCATAACCAGTAAGGATTCAGGAGAAGTCGCCGAGGCTCTAAGTAAGATTTATAAGCGCGTTTTAAAATGGCCCAAGCTGCTGCAGGTAGATGCGGGCACAGAGTTCATGGGCGTCGTCACTAAAACGCTAAAAGACCACTATAAGGAGAGCCGAAGCAGAGTACCACCGGGGTCAAAGCCTCGTTGAAAGATTTAATCGCACCCTAGCGGAACGCTTGTTTGGATATCAGTATTGGAAAGAATTAGCAGACCCATCCAAAAGCAACAGGGAGTGGGTGCAGAGGCTTCCAGAGGTCATTGTGGCTTTAAATAAGGAGGACACAAGAGCAACAGGAATGAAACCTAAGGATGTCATTAAAAATAAACACATCGAACATAAATCCTTTGTTAGGAGTTCAAGAGCGGTAGGAAGGAAAGAAAAAAAGTTGCCCAGAGGCATAGACGTCAGATATCTTTATCAGCCTGGGGAATTGGAAGGAGGATCCAAAAGAGCTACGGATCCTAATTGGTCTTTGAAAACGTATCAGATCTCAAAGTCCGTCACAAAAGAAGGACAGCCTGTGTTGTATTACTTAACAGATGGTCCAAGCCGTGGATTCGTTAAAGAAGAGCTGCTCATAGTCCCCAAGGATTCAGAGTAGTGCTGCACCACGCGTCTGATTACACTCTAAGCACGTCAAACGTATATTACCTACAGAGTGACCTTTCTTATTATTTAAACGGTCCACAGAAAATTGCTGATCGTCGTTAGGTTCAAAATCCCAGAGTAGCGGTATGTTACACTTAGCACACCTAGCGTTGGGTTTATAAACATCATCGACTGTGAGGTCAAATAGCTTATTTTTTTCCTCATCAATTCTCTTATACCTTTGTAATTTCTTAAGTATATTTGCTTTAGCCACCACAGGCGGAGTGTTATCGTACCGTAATTGCGGTCCCCACGCTCTTTTTAGTTGTTTGTAGTATTCAACTCTGCTAACTGCAGTGTAAATAAGATTACTCCAACAAAGACGCTGGTCTATAATCCATAAGTTTTCTTTAACCGTTAATCCCTGAGCACTGTGTACTGTCATACAATAACCTAATCGCCAGTCCGGCGAAGAAATAACCTTTTCTACTACAGATAGCGGCACCCAAGCACTATCGTGTGTTACAGCATTTTCTAAAACCAAGTCAGTGTAGGGTACCGTAACTGTTTTTCTTTGAAAACGCGTGTCCCGCGGTTTATAAACCACAGGTACTTCGTGGTTAGGGTATTTTGTGCGATGTAAATTAAGTAAATCCTTTTGTATTCTGGATTGTGTAGCACGTCGACTACTAAACACTAAGTCTTTTGGATGCCATCGGGATAAGAATTTATGATATTGTAAGGCTTTTAGTTCTCTACGCATTACCCTACACTGCTCTACGTCGCTTAACCCACGTAAGGACTTTTTAAAAACCCTAACTGAATCTTTACTGCGGTAGTCAGTGTTCACGTCTTCTACATAACAGTTGAGCAGCGTTTTTAACCATTCATGGGGCATTTCTCCTCCAATAGGCGGTGGCTGACAGGGATCGCCAACAAAGATAACTTCCCATCTAAGAAGGCTACAAATTCCTTTAGTATTCCTAAGGGCACCGTACAAATTTCGTCCCACAGTATTACAGGCGGAATGTCATGTACTGCTTCCGGCACCCACTTTTGGTTATTATAGCGAAAGAAGCTGTGGTAAGTTTGTGCGTCGTAACCCATTTTACATAATTCACGTTCTAAACGGTGAGTGGGTGTAAGAACTTTTGGTTTACCAAATAATTGTAGTACGCGGGTTGTTTTACCACTACCACCGGTACCGTAAATATAAGAAAACTTTTGATAGCTAATTGGGTCTTCTACGGATGGGTAAACTTGCACAGTAGGTTCCAACTCTCCTTGGATGTGATTATCGCTGTACTTGACTCTTTCACGCCAAGCTTTAATTTTCTCATTTTTTACCCTCCACTGACCGCTCTCTGCATAATCTTTTGGGACATAGTGTTCTTTTATCATTTCAAGCAGCTCTGGTTTAATGTACAAACTATCTGCAGCTACACGTGGTACATCTTCTTTGTCAAATCTTAACAGCATAGCTAATAGAGATATGTGTGCGTAAGCTAACATACTAGCACGAAGATGGTAATACTGTGCTTTCTAGTCGTGATAGTAACAGAGTATAATACCTAAACACCATGTTACAACAGACACAAGAACACCTTCTTCGTGGGCACGTTTAATTAAAAAGGTGAGTTCTTCATTGTCCGTTACCAACCGACGCTGCATATATTTTTCACCCATTATAGCACCCTGTGTAAATTTACCAATAACAATTCTAGCTGTTGGGTTATCTTTTGGTAACCACTGTGTTTTTACAGAATGACATAGTATAGCTTCATGGGCTGTGTAGGTTAATAAGTTACGCTACTCAAAATATTTTAACAAAGGCACCGGAATCCAAGGGCTGTTAGATAAATGTTTACCATACCAAGCGTAAACAATTGGATGTAGGTTAGGTTTAAACTTCCAGATTGTTAATTTTACAAAACTCGTGGCAGGTGCATCGTAATAACCCGGTGAACTTACACGAAAGAACTGACTATCCGGATGCCCATAACGGTTATAATAGGGGGCACAATCACCAAGCCCTTTAAAACTAGCTGGATAACAATGCTTCATGTCTAAAGAAATGAATTCATCTTTGTTGTACTCCATATTCTAAAGACCACCGTGTCCGTGTTCAACACAAGCAGCAGCAATATCTTCTGTAAACTCTTTTGGTGTCGGTTTCCAACCATTACGCTTTTTAGCAGCTAAGAAGTCTAAACTACGACTACTAAAGACTTCATTTTCAAAATCTTCTCCAAATTCCTCACAAGCTGCTTTAATTTTGTTATGTTCTTCTTTTGGACGGTAAAGCGTACCGTTCTGTGTTATAAACTGGTTACCTTCAGGGTCTAAAAACCAAATAGAATTTTCATGTACAAAGTCACTGGGTTCTAACATAACACCATCAAAAAACTCTTATGAAACGTAAAGTGGAGAGGTTTCATAAACTTTAACTTCTTTTTTCTTTGGAAATTTAACCTCACGCCAAGCATGTCCGTTGTGCTGGTAAATAACAATAGGTCTTCCATTTTTACTGTATTTATGAGTACCAGGGTAAATAATACCGTCGGTAATATTCCTTAACTGTAATAGCGTCGCTTTAATTAATCAACTTCTAACCTTTTAATATTTATCTATAGGCTACCAACCATGATCATTTTCACTGAAAGTTCCCAATGGTCAATAACTTCTTTTCTTTGCTTAGTAAGTTTTCCACCTCTGGCTGCATCGCTAAAGAATTCTCTAACTAACTTTGCAACACAATTGCCAGGGTGTCTCATGGGTTGTAAATTATTGGCATTAGGAGTTCTAATTTTATACGCAGAGTAAATAACAACCGTTACAGGATAAGCATCGTCGTAATATAAACTATCAATACCTACTAATGCACCCGGTTTGGTATTTTTATTTAAAGTAAATATATCTTTTTTTCTGCTGTTTCTTATTGGATTACGTCCTTTTTCAATCACCCACCGACGGCCATCGTGTTTTATAAATGCCAACTGAAGACGAAAATCCCCGTCGGGCAGTTTATCTATAATTTCCTCCGCGCGCTCCTCGGTCATCGAAGCATCTGTATCTTTCTCTATAAACGTTGTAAAAACAATATTTGCATCTGTATTATCAATGACACTCTTTCTGAGCCGCGCTATTTCTCTGGAGGCAATGGGAGGCAAAGAGCCATCTAAGTCAGTTTTTAATAACCAGTCGATCGCGTCCATATATATAAAGAATTTTTTAATCTCAAATCGCGGCGCAGAGAATCCCCGATGTGGACACCCCTCGATCTAAGCAGGCAGGCCCTGTAAATCACAGGGTGCGATCGAGATAAACCCTTACTGCTGCTAATTGAAACAGATACAGTCAAAATTCCTTCTAAGCCAATAATAATAATACATTTCTTTTAACAGTAGGCCTATGTCACAAGTAATGATTTTCAATAGCCAATAAAAACGAATTATCGGTAATGAAGTTTTTTTATAAACTTTGTCGGTAGGTAATTGATGAATACATAAAGTTGCTCGAAAGTGATGCAAATAAAACGTTAAAGTATATATTTGCAATTCTCTAGCTTTTACTGTAATTTACGATTATGAAGGCCCGGCAATTCAGTAATTCAAGTGATATTAACAAGATTATGTCCTTCACCTTATAGGGTAAAAATATCATCACGGCAAATTCCAATTTTATCAAGTGGTTTTAGAAGAAAAATCTTGGGAAAAAAAGGTAGATCTACCACTGTGGTAAAACGGTTAATACTCATGATGCTGGTTGTAACTATATAAAATCAGAATCTTGGCTGCTCAGTTCTGAGAGCAGTAGTGCACCAGACATACAACTTGTCTAACGAGCTATTTTTCTAAACCATCATTAATCATACCGATAATTATTTCTTCTATTCTTGACAGGTTGATCTCTCAAAGTTCAAGAAAATGATTTTTCCTAGCCAGTTTTCCCCTAAACATTGGGGACTCTGGGTAAGCACCATGAGTAATGAGCAATTCCTTATATTACACTTTGTCATTTCCATAATAAAAAGCAATTTTGTTTCAACAGGTTGTTGACCTCGACAAATACACAATAGCGATCATTGATCCACTCAGAAAAGACTTCAACAGTACTGCTGCTTATAAACATCTAAGGTATGATCATACTCTAAATATAATTTTGCCGGACTACGGGACCTGATATACACTGATGTGAAAGAGAGATCGAAAGCTAAAATCTCTTTGCTTCTTTTCGAAGTTTGGCAAAATACCTGTGTCACATTCTATAAATATATATACACATGTAATGCCGAGTGTTTTTGCACGGGTTTATTTGATTACTCTTTAGAACCTGTATGTATGTATGTATCTATCTCTCTCTCTTTATATTCCTTTTTCTTTTCATAGAAATGTTCTCCAAAAAAGGCTTCTTGTTCGCAAAGATTGGCATAAAAGCACTATAGATCACCCTCTACAGCATGATGCAGTAAGCTGTGGTGTATACGTACTAAAGGTTTATATTTGCTAATTTTTTATGGTGCTTTTTTCGAACTCTCTAATTAAATTTCGAAAGAATGAGTGAGTTCTAAAGTTCCTTTTTGTATTTTTCATGTAGCAGAATCTATAATGCAGGAAGTGGACAATATTTTTTTTTCCAAGGTACTTTGTTATATGCACTTTGACTACTTTGTCATACTTTTTCCTAATCCTTTGATGTCACTTCAAGCTCAACCTTCTCGAGTCAGAGTTTTTGCCCTACTACTGAGTGACTTTGGGTTGCACTGTCTTCAAGAATGAAAATGGTTTAAACATTTCAGTTGTTTGGTTTATAGTGGGTTATCTTTTCTTTGAAGGATGATATAGATGATTATCGTTATGTCATTGCCGAGCGACTACTTAAAGACTGATAAACCTGATAAGACATGGCACACCGAAGAATTGGCGCCAAGGCTTACCGTGAAAACAGTTTAGGTCAAAGAGATCTGTATCTAGACGGCTCCATTTGGCTTTCCAGTTTAGCTTTAGCCTAATAGTTTATATCGTTTTACTTCAATTTTCAAAATTATGCGAACTCGGACATTTAAACACTCAAAAGGTTTTTGCCAATTAGCTGGCTTCAGTCAATCAAAATCAGAAACCTAAAATATGAAGATCGAACTAAATACAAAAATTACACTTTAGCTGTTACAGATTGTCTAAAGATCATTTATGAGATTTTAAAATGGAAATTTATAAAGTTAAACAGAGACATGGAGATTTGAACATCACCATGGTGACATGATGAGACATCATACTAAATTTAGAAGTTCACTTGACCATCTAAGTTGGCTGATGTTTGACAAAGACTAACCCAATTGTGTCACAATGTTTATATTGCAATTCATTTTTTGTTTGTTTGGTTCTTTTTGTTTGTTTTTATCCTTCAAAAAATCCGATGCTCTGCTCTCAGTCAGACAGAATTGATGATTTTCACAATCATTTGAGGACAAAAACGTCTTTCACATGAAAATTCTTACTATGTAGAAAGGTGTATGAACTTAAAACTCTCTCTTTTTTCAAGCCCAAGAATTGATCAGCAAAAGTATCATATAATAAGGAAATTGCTTATACACTCTGTAAGACCGAACTACTAGATTTTTTTTTGGTGGCCTAGCCTATCAAGGTCACTTTGTTGTAAAAAAAACATACATATATATTTTTTTAAATACAGTCTTTAGGTGCCAGCGTAAAAACAAAGAAGTAAGAAAATTGAAATTTACTGCTAGTGAGCTCTACGTTCTCATAACTAGGCGACTGAAATATGATGCCCTTGAGATTGTTCTCTTTGAATTTGCTGACCATGTGTAAATACGTCTTTCACTGACAAACATGAGTAAAATTATTCACTTTTTTCAACAACCAGAGACTCAGAAAGCAGATAACCCAAAAATATTTAGATCTCTTCGAGATTAACTCATCGACTTTAAAATGGCTTTTAGCAAAACACTTGAGTCATAAAACGTGATTGTTTTGGCATTTCGGTTCGCTGCATGGCAAGTAGTTAAACACAATGAATGTACACAACCTTTTCCTTGGAAGCTAGTTGATGATGTTCATTTCGCTATATAAATTATATACTTTGTAAGCACAATCTGTCATATAATAAATATGCATTCATACGACTTTCCCAACTTAGTATTGAGAAATACTTGAAATACTATCCTTGGCGTGAATAATGACAGCTCGTATGCGGGGAAGATCTAAATTCAGAAAAACGAGAAGTGGCATATTAACCGAGTTAAAATGGTGAATAAGAGATCATGGAAGATAATAGAGTTCCATTCGAATGTTATATCATCAACTTTTATTCAAAGTTTTAGATGTTACTAGTGTTTGATGTTGGGGTTGCAGTACTGCCTTGGTCAAGTTAATGCACTGCATTACTGTGGTGCTTATTAACAGAATGTGCGAGTGATCAACGCTTGCTGACAGTCGGCCAAGTCAGGCAATCTCAAAACACCGATGGTCAAAGATACATGCAAGACAATTTTGTCCACTTTGCCGACAATGGAGTGTGATGGCACTTCGACTATAAATAAATGGTTAGATGTAAACTATCTTGATCGAATAAATATAAATTGTCATTTTTGGGGGGAGGCCTTTCAATTCTGATCTATGAGTGAAGCCGATGTTTCAAAACATTTTGAAAATGGCACTCGTTCAACCATTGCTTTCGAGAAGTGTTTTGAGGTTACAAAAACTTACATCATTTGTGGTCAAATCTTAATGTAACATTTGCATGTACTTTTGTTTGGTGTTCACCTCAGCTTGACAAGTCATTGTAGTCTGTTTATCAAACTTTTGTGTGCTGGATTACTCTTATTTGCAGTGCTGTGAGTCTAAAAACAAATAATTTGACAAGGAACATTACAAACCCGAGACTTTGGAATTTTAGAAAGAATAAGAAACTTCGCTATCGTGTGATGATTCCACGAGTGGAACGCTATTGCCAAAGTCAGATGCCAATTCGTGAGCATGAGATCCTTCAGAAGTACTTAAAATCAAAATCTACCACATTTATCTGCATGCACTTGATTTGTTTTGTAAGAAGTTGTTATTCAAAACACAAGAACAGTTTTCTCGTTAACGCAAATAAAAAAAGCAATAATTGTTGCCCAAAATCATCTTAAGAATAAAAAGAATATTATCTCGTTTTCATAGATATTAAGGGTATACATATTTCCTCCTGTTTTGTGTGGATTTTCATGTCTTGCAGAGTATCTTGTATTTAAGCATTTGCATTGGTTGATTTCGGATACCATATCTATTTCTAAAAATAGACAACTGGTGATTGGTCCATGCTGGATATAATATTTTACTCTGGAAGTGTGTACAAGAAATGACCTATGATTGGTTGATCTCAAGATATAATATCCCAAGTCCGGATATGATATCTGAGGTCAAAGTCAACACAGGAAATTTTCCAGTTTAGCATAGCATTTTCAAATTTTCAAATGGCACTGTTTATAAGTGATAATAACCTACCCTGGAGAGTAGCACATGATGAAATTATCAACAGATCCAACTCAGCTTATTAGGTTGCCAAACGAAGAACTTGTGATCAACACCAACAATCTGAAATTAAAATTGGAACGGATTTTACAAGTAAACTACATTTCATGTACAGTACACCATATTATAAGCACTTGTTAAGAGTACATGTAGCAATGTGGTTGTAGCTAGCATGTGTGACTAAATAAACGCTTGACTGAATAAATGCAAAGACATTGACTTGACTAGAACGTCGACGAACTTACAAATCTCTTGTTCTGTGCATCAAGCCAATGCCATCTTCAACTTGTCACTCTCGTTTCTTCACGTCCTTCTTTATAAGCGTTGTCTCTACAAGATACTAAACTCCATGGCAAAAATGACGTTAGTAATAGTGGTTAATAAACCTAGTTCACCAGAGACGACTAGTTTAATAACGCGCTTACTTAGTTTCTTTTACATCTTAATAAATGTAGGACATTCGATAATGGTTACTTATTTTAGTTACTATCTTAAACCAGCATTTAAAGGGTAGTTACACATGGTTCAGAATCAACGCTAGTATTAACAAGACGACTATGTCTATGAATCCTGATATCCCATAATTATGTTTCAATATTTTAACTAAATTATTATATCTTAGCTAGGATTGAAAGGTAATCATGTAAGCATAGTTCGAAATCAATACTAGTCTGATTAAGAAGATTACTATGTCGATAACTTTGCAATATTCCATAAGTATAAACATTTATAAACAAGGATTTAAAGGTAGTTAAGCATGGTTCGGAATCAATGCTAGTATTAAGAAGACTACTCTGTCGATTAAACTACGATATTCCATGATCATGTTGGACAATTTTAACTAGGATCAAGTTTCAAGTTTTTAGTTTTTATTACTACTTTAGTGATAGCGATTTATTTATACCACTTCAGTGATAGTAATTTATTATCACTATTTTAACTAGTATCCAAAGTTAATTGAGCATAGTTCGGAATCAATTCTATAGTATTAAGAAGACTACTATGTCTATCAATCTACGATATTCCATGATCATATTTGACTATTTTAACTACTGAATTATAATACAATAAACCAGGATTCAAAATTAATCAGAGTTCGGAATTAATATGGTTCGGAGTCGATACTAGTATTACGAAGACTTCAATGTCTATTGATCTATACAATAATCCATGCTCATGTTGGACCATTTTATATAAACCAGGATTCAAAATTAATTAATTAGTTCGGAATCAATATGGTTCGGAGTCAATACTAGTATTACAAAGACTTCTATGTCTATTAATGTTCGATATTTTTTACTCATTTTTTCGGCATTTAAACTAAGAAGACTAATGTCTACGACTGCAATATTGCAATATTTTCTATAGTATTAAGAAGACTACTATGTCTATCAATCTACGATATTCCATGATCATATTTGACTATTTTAACTACTGAATTATAATACAATAAACCAGGATTCAAAATTAATCAGAGTTCGGAATTAATATAGTTCGGAGTCGATACTAGTATTACGAAGACTTCAATGTCTATTGATCTATACAATAATCCATGCTCATGTTGGACCATTTTATATAAACCAGGATTCAAAATTAATTAATTAGTTCGGAATCAATATGGTTCGGAGTCAATACTAGTATTACAAAGACTTCTATGTCTATTAATGTTCGATAATTTTTACTCGTTTTTTCGGCATTTAAACTAAGAAGACTAATGTCAATGACTGCAATATTTCGAAGTTAAATGGCTATTTTAACTCAATTATTTTCCTAAACCCCATTTAAATGCAACAGGATAGCTCAGAATCAACATACTTTGCGACTACAACGCTGGTCTATTTGAACTCATTTAGTATCTTATATCTGGGAGTGTTTCTAGTCAATGCTGTTCTTAACTAAATATAAATTTTGTCTATAGCCTGATTTCTACATAAATCGTGAAAAGCAAATATTGTTCATCTGTTAATAGTTCGGGAGTCCTTCGGGAGTCCCGGAATAAAATACATATTTCCTTTAATCTCGTACCAAGAGCCCACATTACTTTCGGCCTGCGGTCAATTCCATCGAGCATGCCCAGTAGCATACTTTAACAGTGTTCGAGTGAGTGAGTGAGTGACATAGGTTACTACTTTATGTATGGCACCATTCTCGTTAGACAATAGATAGATTGAATAGTGCCATTTCATGTTGTCATACACGAAGTAGTAAGCTGATCATTTGCATATTTTGACCCCTCACGATAACTCGTGGATTTGCAATCCACGAGTTAAAAACCAAAGCATCCAAAAGTAGAATTTTCATAAAACTTTAATTCTTTGTTCTGTAAAATGTATTGTGAAGATTTTTACTTTTTTCGACATTCTCAAAATTTATATTCACTTTGTTATCTGGCTGTTGGGATCGTCTTCAGAAGTTTTTGGAAAACCATTTTGAAGTCAGCTCTGGTCAGCTCATTTTTTGACCAATCATCATTTGTTTACGTCTATTGACAGCCAATCATCAAGCGAGGAAAGCTTCCAGTTTCTCCGCCCACTTTTCCTCCCCTCATTTGCATATTGATAAAGTACGATTCAAAACTGCATTTTTGTTTTTTAAATGTCGGTAGCTTTGTAACTTTATACTTTTAGTTTGAGGAGCCAATCTCTTCTAGTGAGTTTTTGTCCTTCAAAGTATTTTCTGTAATGGCGGCTGATGAAAGTCAATTTTTGTCTTGTATGTCAAAGTTGGTTAATAAGCAAATTTGACAGGCAAAGTTGTTTAATAAGCAACTTTGACAGGCAAAGTTGCTTATTAATCTCAGTCCAAAAACAATTTGACTGTCCAAAAACAGTTTAACCCCTGTTTTAAGGTAATTCCTACCGCGCACGCCTACTGCGCATGGTTCAATAAGCATAAATTGCGACTTTCAAGGTATAATCAAAAAGGATACAAAACTTGATTTTGGAAATTTTTCTAATCTTTGTTTTGCGAAACTCACCCCATTCCCTTCTCAAAAAAGTGCCCTTTTTTATGGCGTACAATCGGGGCCAAATTTCAAACTTTGCATTTTATGCTGTACTTTTTGTTTTCATATTGACATTATGTATTTGACATACCACATTGTACATTTTAATGCTTAGTTTTCAAATTTGACATGCTATATTTCGTAATTCTACATCAGTGCTACTTTTCGTATTCGGGTACCTTTTCCATTCAACAAGCAAGTTTTCGTCAATCGACTTGCAACCTTTCGAAACTCAACATCCAACCGCAATCCAATACATAATTGATATCATGGGCTCATCTGTAGTATCCCAGCCCCTTCCCCATAGTGTACCACAATGTCCCTAGCACGTGTTCACATTCGTGCTCACTAAAATGGCGGACAAACAACCAAAAGAAAGTTTATGCAAAGTTAAGCAAACTCTTTTAAAAGCGATTGACCGCCTTTCCATGCTAGAAAGAGGTTGGTAAACTGATTATTTAGTGTTGCATGTTTTAATCTCAAACAGTTTTAAGTTGCAGTACGATCTATCTGAGACCAGATAGACATATCAACGAATTAGCTGGAAAACATCGAACGTTCGCGCGAAATCGCTAAAATATCCTTGTCTATCAAGCCAAATATTTCCTAAACAAGTACTGTGACCCCCTATTTTTCTTGTTAGTTACGAGATAAGTAACTCAAAACCTACAAAATAAATTTTAAGCGATTTCTATCGGGAGGATCTATTACAGAGGAATCACCTTAAAATGCTTGTACGAGCCTTATTTTCATTTCGACACATGGCATGGCATGTCTGCAAATCATTGAAGTTTAAATTTTGAAAATCCGACAAAATTGAGCCGAGTTATGGTAAGTCAAAGTGATCCAGATTTCTATAAATTTTCGCGCGTTTGCCCCAATTCAAAATGGCGGACGAAAGCGTGAAGTGGCTTAAAGCGTCGACCTAGTCTGGTGTTGGTGATACGTTTTGAGCTTTGAGTTAGAATATACATTACTTGCTTGGTAAAACAACCAAGAATACTATGCCAAATATTCTTCAGAACACTAGCGAATAAAGATGAGAACAAGAATATTATCGATTTTTTCGGGCGAGCGAAGAATTTAGCTCAAGACAGTTCTTATTAGTTCAACTTTTATAATTCGTCGTTAGTTCTCTTGGAGTTCCTATACAATTTAACTTACTTTGGTTTCCTTCCTTTCTCCATGTCTCTCCTAGTTCTTTGGTCCCTCCAACTCCGTTCAAGTCGTTTGCCAACTGCGCTTAGAAAGGTTCTTGGCACATGGCCTTATATATGTGATTTCAAAGAAAGGTTGAAATTCTTGTGAGAACTATTATATTTGACAGTTTTCGAGACCTGGTGGAGATCTGGGACCTAGCTTGCAAAAGGGTAAGTACTTCATGGCTGAATGCCATATAGTCGTCTTCCTAATATTTACCCTAAACCTAACCCTAAGAGCGACTATGTGGACATTCAGCCATGAAGTATAAACCTGCAAAAGACAACAAACAAAATGGCGGACAAGTTTCATCGAATATTTTAGTTGAAAACTCGCATCGATCAACTTCAAAGACAAGTTGCCTCGATTGGAGAGGAAAACAAAAATCTCAGAAAGGCGCTTGATTCCCAACTAAGACCGTTTCAAAATTCAAAAAAATCTATCCATGAGCTAGAGAAAGCCAGAAAAACGCATAAAAAAAACGAGGTGAAGGAATGGCTTGCCATAGAATTCAAAAAGCTCCCAAATGGAGGGGAGAGGAAAGAGGGCAAAAGGACGCCCTGGGCTTTTGACTACCCCTAACTTGTCTTGAGGCCAAAATTAATCCAATTAGATGGTCTAACGTAAACAAAGTTCAAATGACAAAAATATCTGGCTCATTTCAATTATCGCTTTGATATAGTGACAGTTGCCCAGCCATATCCTGTGAGAAGTTCCTCAAATACATCTTGTTTCACCAAGGTCTTTGCAATTTATCTATATTTTTCACTCTAAACTCATTGCTATAGCAAAATACATGAAATAGATTGCGTATCTATTGTTTAAAAGTCGCGGTGAGCTGGAAACATGGTTCTTTTCAAATTAAACATGACAGCTTGTATTGTTTAAAGTCGTGGCGATGCGTGGGGTCAACTTGCTTACTGGTAATTCTAGATGATTTTAATCTAATGGCACAAACGCTCCTGATTGGCCTCATTATAATTAAATCATAATGAGGCCAATCAGAGTCTTTGTTGATGTTTGGCCTCAAGACAAGTTAGGGGTAGTCAAAAGCCCAGGGCGTCCTTTTGCCCTCTTTCCTTTCCCCTCCGCTCCCCTCCCCCCTCCCTGACGCCCTGGGTCTCCGAGGACGCCAAATGGCTGGGTAGCGAAAGAGGTTTGGATGCAATATAAATGTTTTCTCTATTTAGCTATATATGAACAATCGTTTATTAATATTCAACACTTAAAAATAAAAAATATTGACATTTTTTTTCTTCTTCTTTGCTAAGCTAAAGATTAAAATTGAGGAAGAATGTCTAGTTTTTAACTTTTCTGATGGGATGGAGGAGGATGTTTGTGACTTAAGTGACATGATTGATCCTCTGGAAAAGATCCAGAAAGCCTTGAAGGTAAGGTGGTAAAAATAAACTAATTCAATGAATTAATTTATTTATTTATTTATTTATTTATTTATTTATTTATTTATTTATTTATTTATTTATTTATTTATTTATTTATTTATTTATTTATTTATTTATTTATTTATTTATTTATTTATTTATTTATTTATTTATTTATTTATTTATTTATTTATTTATTTATTTATTTATTTATTTATTTATTTATTTATTTATTTATTTATTTATTTATTTATTTATTTATTTATTTATTTACAAGCTTATTCCTTCCAGTGAAGGCAGGGTCACCACAATTTGATAAGATTCTCTGAATATCTCTCTACAGGCAAAAGATAATGGAGACATATCAGATGCTGCATATCATGAGCTAAAGCAACTTACTGGTGTGGACCTGCACCAATTAATCAAATAGAAGCAGAAAGAAAAAAACAAAATGATACCATTCCCATAACAGATTTTTATAACAATGTAAGTAATGTCAAGTATTGTTATTGAAAGTAATTTTATGAATTGCATGTAATGCATGACATCTACATGTAGCTAGATCTTCAGCTAATTAAAACCTTGTATAGATGTACATACAACTCTAACCTTGGCCAACTTTTACAAAAGCTGTCTATTTACTTGTGCCCAGGCTATAGGCCGGCACGAGTCTAGGTTTACCTTTTCTATCTATCGTCTACGTTGCAAATGTGCAAACCGAGCAGGGACTGAGGAAGAGGTCTAGCGCATTTTGGAAATCATGCGACAACGTGACTTGCCTCGACTCCGAAGGTACTTATTGCTGGGTTTTGGACTTCTGTCTTTGATTTACAATTATGGTGAATTTCTTGACTTTTCGTTTCAAAGACATAAGCGTTGAAATATGCTGACATTTTAGTAAGAAATGTATGGGCCACCATGTTGGCGTACCACAACTGTAGACCAGCATGGCGGCTTCAATATCAAGAGTCAAATAAATCATGCCCTAACTGCATCTAATTCACATATTCTGATAACTATGTTTACAAAATAAAATTTACTTCAATGGACCAAGCCAAATACATATTATTAATCCTGCCAATTTGCTTGTTTTAAGGCTCTATGTGTAAGTGTGACAGTATTGCGTGACAAATAAACTAAACAACAGATTGTAAGTAGCCTAATTAACTTTCAGGAGCAACTTCTTTCTTTGATGTACACAAAAAATACTAAGGAGCCAGGTTTTAGAGATTTATAGTTTACATTCTAGCCTTTTCATAATGTCATGCCCACAAAGAATAGGGATGACTTTTGAAATTTAAGACTGTCATTTTCATAATGTTGATCATAGTTAATAGAGGGGAATGGTTAGGAAGCCTTTTGTTACATTTCTTTGTTCTAGTCTGGATGTTGAACTGGTCTTGACCGTGCACAAAGTTTGTTTAAATTCATTAGAAAATGGCTATATGAATGAACCGAAATGTTGTCTATTGGATTATTTATTGAAATATTCTAATATAATTAATTTTGAACTAGAATACATCGAACAAGCAGCGGAAAAGAAACATTTGGGTTCAGTTGCTCAACCATGGCAATTAAGGCGAAACAATGAAAAAATAAAAGATTTGTGCACGGTCACGGTTGAAAAAAATGAACAAAGACATATAACAAAAGGCTTCCTAACCAGTCCCCTCTATTAACTATGTGTTGATGAAACCTGGCAGCTGACTTTTATTCTCACGTTCGATTTTACTCTTTGAAACGAATTAAGATATTTGTATTTGGTGCTTCAAAAACAAAAATATGAAGCATTTAAAACCTTATCTGTTCTGGAATTAAGCTTATATATTACTTTAGCAGTCAAGAGCGTATTTTGATATTTACCACAGGAAGCCCACATCAAGTGTTTAGTTGTACTTTAGTACTCTGTAGAATTCTACAGAACATAATATTTAATATGCCTTGCATTTAGATATTCTAAGCTATAGCCACATGTGCTGTTAGAAGTACCTTTTTGGATAAATGTTCGCGGTGGGCATAAATCACCCCAAAAATGCGCAACTTTAAATTTAATCGAAATTTTCAGATTTTTTCCAAAGTTACATTATATTGTTTCTCTTAAAGTAACAATCTCAAAACTGAAAACCGTTTTCAAATCGGATGAGTGGAAGTGGAGTTATGAATTTTTTAGTTTCATATTTTCCCGCCAAAAAATGGCGGGAAAAATTTCATACAAAATCATTCGGAAAAATACACTTTTTCAAACTACTTTTTTGCTTTAAAACGTTTCGTTGTCATACATTGCATGATGAAAGAACTATAGGTGGCCTAAAATCGTATGTTTTTAGAATTTTAATTTTTTAATGATAAATAGTTGAAAATATTTATTGTAAAAACCGTAAACATCATAATGACGAAGTAAAGTTTACATTCGAGTGTTGATGATACCATTTTTATACAAGATTTGTATTTGTTTCACTGAATTGCTTGCTCGTGTTTTCCCCCTTTCATTTTCCTCAATGTTCTTTTTTTACTCTTTTGTGAACATTTTTAGTCGCTTGTCGTAATACTTCGACCATTTTTGTGACGAAGCGGGTTGTACTCCAGGATAGCCAATCAAATTCCTTTGAAGAACGTCACGTTTAGTAACGCAATATCACACATCTTGCGCTTTGTAGCTTGTGGAACTTTTTTGTGGGAAGTGTGAAGATTTTTTTCTCATCTTTTATAAATTGTACAAACATAGAAATACCCAGCGTTATAACGTACAATTGAACGTCTAATCACATTGCATGAAATTACATGCAATGAGATTAAACGTTCGATTGTACGTGCGATTGGGCTTCCTGTGATACTGCCATAATTCAAATTTCAATTTGACACCAATTGATGGTGCTCACTACGAAGAGAATTTTGAATGTCTTCTTCTATTTTGATAATATCTAGGTAGATTTCATGGACAAGAATTATTGGTTAAATGTTCGATCAGGCAAGTTCTATTTCCATAAAGCTTAAAATAATAGTTCTAAAAAGACTCAAAGACCTCAAAAGATCTTGAACTGCATTTGTAAGCTCAATCACTAGATCGAGCTTCGATCGAATCTATCGAATTTCTCTTAGCTCCATGATCTTTAGTATGTTATTCTTTCTTTGAAATTTATTGTTTTTCACAGTTATTCAAATTGAATTTTTTGTCCATCATTCTTGTTTTTCATGATACCTCATTGAAGGAGCCTTGCAGCAAAACAGGAAATCAAGAAAAAATCTAAAGATAAAGGTAAGGTTAATTGTGTTTTTCTTCTCACCGTAATAGCATAAGACGTACCCTTCCCAGGTACTTTTCTTATGAATGAAAGTGCAGATGTCCACTCCATTTCTGTCTGCTTTAATGGTGTCCAGCTTTGACACCATTTGAACCTCCATCTCCTCATTTTCGAGAGGTGCTCCATCCTTTTTGGTGAATGCATATTGGTCCTGATCCATCGTATAGGTTAAATCCTGCGACAAAAAAATTGAATACACAAAATTGTTAGAATCCTTAGGGAAAACACTTATATTTATGTTGTCGTTCTATCACAAATATTTCAAATATTTCAAATACTTATCATCTAAGCTTCAGTACGATCAAGAAAAAGATGTGACAGTCATGGCGGGCGTTTCAAAGCAACAACAAAAACAACCGAAAAAACTACAACAACAAATACAACTTGCTTTGTTCGATTTCACTACTAAGTTCTTCGATACCAGAAAAAAGGTTTGCCTTTCATCCTTTCTAGAGAGTGTTTCATTCAGTTTCATTCAGAATTGATTCTTTGGGGTCACCGAAAAATGATACTGGCCGCCGGCCGCGTTTAGTTGGAAACTATGCGAAAGATAAACCTTGCCTTATCAAAAGACATAAACTAATCACTATAATTTGTTTAAACTGTAAAAAAGTGTAACTGTAAAAGAATTGGATTCTCTTAGTTGCTTTTACATGAAGTCAGGGATGCCAGTCCAAGATCTCAGTTTCGGCATGTACCGTTCAGCTTAGCTCTGTGAGATTTTTTTCTTTGGACACGAAAAAATGACATAAAAATTGACTTACATACTTTGCATCAAGAAGAGGAAAACATTTCAAATGAACAAGTAAATAAAAGAAATTATGTAGCTCTGTTTTTTAAGAAATCTTTCTACTTTGTAAAGACGCACGTAGTATGGCAAGAAACTAAACGCACGCACTGACGTAAAAAACTGAAAAAAGTGAAAAGATAAGAAAAGCAATTCTGGAACATAAAAGTGATGAAATAAAAACTTAATGATACTGATAAATACAGTTGGAAAATCAGTTTCCATTAACAAAATTGTTCGAATATATAATTTTTTCTCAACGGCTTTAGCTGCTCTTCTTCACTTTAGCGGTCCGGCAAAAAAGGTCCTAGCCATTCCATCGTACACCCATATATAAATTTTACATTACAGCCATAGATTTATCTTACCTACTTACCTTTTGTTAAACACAGAAACAGTGGGTTTACTTGGTAAACAGAAAACTTTTCAGCTTCACTGATAAGCTATTATAGCTTCCAACCCTGTACGTGTTGGTGACGTCCAGGTGAATGAGGCGGGGAGTTCCTCTATAAACGTGTTAGCTGGGGTAAAGCATTTTGATTGGCTGAGATTAATTTCTTATATTATCTAAGCACTTTGATTGGCTGAAATCATTTTCTCACCATGACAACTAGACTAAACAAAATACGAAACAAAACGAGGAGTTGAAATCAAAGGTGTCATGGCTTCAAGGAAGCGATATCTGTGCGATCAATCTGCAGCGGTTCCCTTGAGAACTTTAAGGCATAGAAGGGCAGAAAAGCGGAAAAAAATCATACACGATGAGCCCGTCCAAGAAACTAGAGAACTCGAGGAAGAAAGTGAACAAGTAGAGGAAGGGGGAGGAGAGGAAGGCGAATTTGAAGAAGTAGAGGAAGCAGAATTTACAGAGGAAGAAGAAGAAGGCATTAATTTCCAGTTTGACGACGAACCCCTGTTCACAGGCTCAAGGGTATCCAAGGCCTCTATGTGTGTCTTTCTAATGCTGTTGGCCCTACAGTTTAATTTCACAGGGGAGTGTGTGGGGGTATTAATTCTTCTTTTGAAGACAGTGCTACCAAACAACAACAAGATGCCCAGCAGCCTTTACACTCTTAAGAAATATCTTAATAAGATGTTCCATATTGAAGAACCAAGCATGCATCAATATTGCTCTGTATGCAAGCGATTTCTCCGCAGGGGTAAACTGTGCAGACGCCGCAAATGCATCAAAAAGAACTGCAAGGTGAAAACGTTTGTCACCATGGATTTAAAGAGGCAACTGAGGAAAATTTTATCGGGTAAAATGCACACATATATTATATCATTTACTTTCCAAAGCAACAGCAGTTTTTAGTTTTGTTATTTAGCTTACTGAATTATTTTTTGCAAACAGCAAACTAATATCAACAATATGTTCATTCCTCTCAGATCCAAAAATAAGACAACACATCCAAGATCGCACTTCACGCTCTTGTCATAGAGGAAACGCAGTTGCGGACATGTGCCATGGAAAATATTATAAATATTATACAAAGCCAGGTATGTGCGTTTTAGTTATCGTTTGTTAATTACCGAGAACTGAGGCTTTTCATTAGCCATGTATATGGATTTGAGGTTCAATGACTATTCACAGTGAAGTTAACGAAATGTATTAAGCAGACAAAACGATTGTTGATAACAGGTTCTATCAGTTAGCTCAGTAGATATAGTATAGAGGTAATGGTATACTGATCAGTAGAGTGCATGCACTAAATTCGTGAAACAAAAACTACTAAGGGACGGACCATTAGATTTTTAAAGGGAGGGTTGGGTAATAACCAAAAAAAAAATTCGAGCACAGCTCTAAAGGAAGAAAAAAAAAATCGTGCAAAGCCAAATTCCCCTAAAAATGTTCATACAAAGTGAAAATTAAATTCGTACATCGTCACTAACGATGAAAAAAATTCCTGCACTACAAAAATTGCCCAACCCTCCCCTCAAAAATCTAATGGTCCGTTCCTAATAAGATCCTCAAGTGAAAACCAAGAATGTTAAAGCCTTCGGAATATTCAAATATCAAATATCAGAGAAAACCAACTCAATCATATAAAAATGTAGGAAATGCGAGCATTTAAATGACAAAATCAAAGTGGTTCACATTCAGGTTCTCGTAAAAATTCTGCACATCACAAAAAGGTTGTCCAGTTCGCAGATTAAGAATTGTTGCAAGTTGAGTTGCAACATTGCTTAACCGCAAAGAAGCCATTCTAGTGCCACGTGCTTACATGAACCTGTGTAACCAGGTAACACGTGGGCATTGGTGCGGCATGTCTGGCACGTCACACGGCGACGGAGTGGACACTAACACGATCATTTGTCTAATTTTAAGCAAACACGATCTGAAAGCACTCAGGATTTATTGTCATCTCAATTTTCGAGTTTTACCTGTTATGTTTGTTAACTAAAATGTTTTATTCTGTTTTTTGTTTTGTAGGACGCTTCTTATGTAACCCAAACAATTTATCATTCACCTTAAACACGGATGGAGTTTCAGTATACCAGTCTTCCAGTAAAGGATGTCTCTGGCCTATCTATGTCACAATCAATGAGCTTCCACCAAAACTGAGGTAACACTTAGCTTAAAATCCAATTATGGAAGTTTAAAACGCAAAGCACAACGGAGCGTCACAATAAACATTGAGGACTGGCGAACAAAAATCAAACAAACAACGCAAAACCTTGTTTTAGGCATAAACACATTCTAATTCATTTGTTTCCCCTCTGCTATATCTAGATATTCAAAAAAATACATGCTATATGCGGGCTTCTGGTGTGATGGCTCCGAACCCGATCTGCACACCTTTTTTGCACCCATCGTGAATGAACTTAAAACTTTATACATCTTGAAGGTCAGTAATATTGTGAGGGTGTTAATTTTAACATGGCACTAGGGTCATCCTAGCAAGCAAATCATCCCACCAGCTGTTAATACAGTTACTGAATTCTGTTTAGTAGGATGATCCTTAAGTACCTGAGGCAAAGAAACAAATTCCCTTTTTAACAGAATGCAGTAAATGTATAGCAGGTACTTTAGGATGATTTGCCATGATAGCATGGTCCTTAGTGGTAGGATGATCCTAGTATTAGGATCCCCTAAATTCTAATAGAGTACAAACACTAAAAGTCAGTGCAATACTTTTCACAATTTAGTACTAAATAGCACCAATTAAACAATAGAAAACAATAGAATTTGCACACTTTTAGTGTTTGTACTCTTCACCATTCTCTTTATTATTTGAAAGAAGTAATAAGATGAGTTATCATTTATCATTATGCATTTGTCAAATAATCATATAATTGTGAATACATGATGCAATAACTTTTCAGACACTTCAATCTGTTATGAAGATAAAAAATGATACAGATTTGCCATTTAGTGTTGTTAATGCTGTTAACTTGCAATTATTAATTGCCAACAAAATAAGTTGAATTTAGGCCCATGCAGTGTAATACATCAAACTTTTGCTGCACAAATCTAATTGTTGCATTTTGTAAATGAGAAGTGCAGCATCTGAACCATAAGAATTTGAAAGATCGAATTCAACTTCTATTTCTCTCTTTGATACTTATTTAAATCAGTTGAATTTATTTACTTCAGATGCTGCACTTCTCATTGACAAAATGCATCTATTAGATTTGAGGCCACTAATAAAGTTCGACATCTAAGCTGGTTCATGAGCCGAAGGGGCTGTTTATATGGAGCCGAGTTGTCCCTGCTGGGAGGGATAACTCCTTTCTTTTGTATCCCCCAGGGAAAAGAAAACAAAAGAGTTATCCCTCCTAGCAGGGACACTCGGCTCCATATAAACAACCCCTAACATTGCAACATAGTATCATGTGCACTGAATTAATTATCCTCTTAGTGAAGTGTATAATTTGAGAATAATGTATATCAACTAAATAACTTTTCTATTTTTAGGTGTTCAGGTTAAAGATGGGTTCGGTATGTCAACATATAAGGGTATGTTATTTCTAACAACTACTGATCTTCCTGCACGGGCCTTCCTGTTGAACATGAAGTGCTTCAATGGTATTGTATTAATATTCCTGCTGCTACTGCACAACTAAAAGCAAACCCTTGGGAGCTAATGCACTGCACCGTATTTGGCCTTTCAAGAGGAACAATCCCAGAAGAACAAAGCGATCCTTCACTAAGAGTGTCAAAAAAGTGGTTCGCAAATCTCTCCAACCGGTTAGTATAATACAATTAATTATTTTTGATTGCAATTTTTTATCACACACCACTGAAAATATAGTATGTCAGAAGGTTGTATATTTCAGTGGTACCCAACTGAAACTGAGAGATTATACTTATAGACATTTGAAGTATGACTACATCTGAGTTGATATTTTCTCTGGTGTGGGGATCCCTGAACATTATGGATGTCTCATTTGTCACTGTTAAATTTACTTGTTTTGAAGATAATGATCTTGCTCTTGATTAATAAAAGGTAAATAATTTATGGTAATTAATGTCAATTTCACAAATCAAAGAATATAAATTACGCGAATAAAATTACGCAAGCTCATAATTTTGCGGAGTTTTGTTCGAGTAAATGCACTTTCAAAAGCCTAATTCAAAAGTTTAGAGAGTGAAGAAAAAAGGCAGAGAAACAAAATGTAATTCAAAACTGCAATTTTGTACTTGATCAATATATAGAACAAAAAATTAAAGAATTAAAAGCTTTCGTACACGTAATTAAAAGCAGAGCTAGACCTTGTTTCGATAGCTCGTTTCGATAACGAGACTCACTTGTTTCCCGCTTTTCTAAGCTTTCGGCTCTGTCCCAACTACGAAATTCATTCAACTGCTTTTTGGAATGAGCATAAAACTTTTTTTGAAAACATACAAGTATTTTTTTTTTCTCTTTTTCAGTTGGTTTGGTTTCACTCGCAAAACTTTTACGCGAGGCAGCACGACATCCTTGCTTGTGAAATCAAACTCGCCACGCCCAATGGAAGACGATGACCGTGTCGCCGAGTCCGAGCGTGAGACCAGAATTTGGCAAAATATCTCTCCCGAAAAAAATTAAAAAGACGTGCCTGAGTTGGTCTTTAAGAATTAAGGATTGATAAGCAGTAAAAAAAAGAGCTGTGACTTTTGTTAAACACTTTAAAATGTGCCTCAAACTTTCAGTTGAGACGCCGGCTTCCGAACCAGAAAGTCCGCTAAAAAAGATGAGAGTTTTGTCTCTCGAGTCAGCGTTTTAGCATATAACTTACATTTCATAAAAAGTTCACTTTTTAAACAGCTTTCCATTAGTAGAACACATTTTATTTTACCATTTTTCTTATTTGTATATTTTTGAGAGTGCAGGTTTTAGACACGAAACTATCAAGTAGTACCAACCCGCTCGTGTCTCGGCCGCTCTTGCAATGAACAGTTTTGTCACCGTTTTAGCATATAACTTACATTTCATAAAAAGTTCGCTTTTTAAACAGCTTTCCATTAGCAGAACACATTTTATTTTACCATTTTAATGGTCTTACGAACTTGAAGAGGCTCACTTTTTCGTTTTGAAAACTTGAACATCGAGCTTGTCGTGAGGTTGTCGATCAGCCGCCCGCCGTCTACCAACTTGCCAGCTCGGAATTTCGTAAAATATCTCCTCTGAAAAGTGAAACCATGTCTTTGTTTTTCTCCATGTGAGAAGTTACCCTCATCCTCAGGGACCCAGGGCGAAGGGGGAGGGGGAGGGGGAAGGAAAGGGAAAGGGGAAAAGGACGCCCTGGGCGTTTGACTACCCCAAACCATTTCCAAAGGCAAAACATAATCCTCTCTCTGATTGGCCTCATTATAATTTAATTATAATGAGGCCAATCAGAAGCATTTGTGCGGTTGAGCTCGATGCATCTAAAATTACAAGTAAACAAGTTGACCCCACGCATTGCAACACCTCTTAAACAAAGCGAGCGGACACGTGAACACCTTAAACAGAAACAGAAGCTGGTTGTATCGAGAATTATTCAGAAACAAGATGTGTTTGCAAAGCTACCCACAGGATTCGGGAAAAGTTTGACTTTAATACCAAATTTTGCCTGATCTCGGTGTGCAGAACTTGACACACAAACATGTTAAACTGTCATAGCATCCAAGCGTTAATTGAGATGTGCCAGATATTTTTGTTATATGATCTTGTTTACGTGGTATATTCCTAATAGGATTAAGTTTTGCCATTGGAAATGGTTTGGGGTAGTCAAACGCCCAGGGTGTCCTTTTCCCCTTTTCCTTTCCTTCCCCCTCCCCCTCCCCCTCCGGTCCTTCCCCTCCCCTTTCGCCCTGGGTCCCCAAGGATGCATTGCCATGGGCATCATCTATTTCGAGATACAGAGATACAGAGATACAAAGATACAGAGATACAAAGATACAAGGATACATCTTTCGTTCTCTTTCTTCGTCATCTTTCAAAATGGCTTAAAAAAAACTCGAGACGAATAATTCGGAAAAGATATCTCGATAAAGATTTCAACTGAAACATTCGCCTGACGAAAACTCATTCTCTCAGTTATGCCGCCAATATTCTTTCGCCGTCGGGATGCAATATCAAAAAGCTTTTCAAATTATTCTGTCAACACACTGACACGTTTTTAATTAATTTATTCATAATAATGACTAAAAATTAGGTTATTTACAGTAACTTAATAAATAATCAAGTAAAATAACTGTAACGTCACTGTAAATATATAGAAAAAAATATATCATTTTTAAATTTTATTCGTAGTAAATGATTAATATTCATGGCAAAAATCAAAAACTAAACAAATAAATAGAAAATAGCGACCAAAAATTGTTGATAAAATCTAAAATATTAGAAAGGCGTCTCATCACAACGACGAATTAAAAGCCCAGACGTCAGCTATCCTGGGATTTGGCAAATTGGAACAACAGGTTTCATAATGGGGTGTCAATAATCGATTAAGTGGGAAAAGATTCGTTTTAACGTTTTCTATATGTTATGATAGTAAAATATAATCAAAAAAAGGTATATCATGTGCAAAAAATGATTAAATTATTCCGTTTACTTATCAAGTTTCAGTTTCTATAATTATTTCATTATTAATCGAATTCTATTTCGTCATCAGCCTATGTCGTGAGGGACTGGTACGAGAGAGTGTAGCGCATGCGTCAACCAGTTGTGTCGTGCTTCGTGTTCAATTCAGTGCTGGAATTGTGATTGAGCGTATATTTTCACTTCTTTTGAGCTTTCTTCTTGTAGTTTATACAGGATAACAGGGACCAAATAACGCTAAACTACCGTTTGGCGTCAGTTAAGTTTATTTCCGAGTTTTTCCTTGTTTCCTTTGACATTAATTTCTGGTGAGAGTTTTTCCCGCCTTTTTCATTTGTTCATTATCAAAAAAGTAAGTCAACTTGAATTAAATCAAAATATGTAATCAATGTGCTGTTCAAGGAAATGAAAATGACTTTGACACAAATTCATCATTATCTTAGGTTCAATCACTAGATCGGTAGTGCTTTGGAAGTTTGCGTTTCTTCTAGAGATACATTCTTTATTGACGTGGTAATAAGCCGGGTTTTTTTTCCACGGGGCATTGGGTAATGCCGTCTTTATCTTTGTATTCTCTGAATTCTTTGTGGAAAATTATGATATCGTAAGGTGCTCCAACGTCTCTCCTGAAGGGCCTTCGACAGCTGCAGCACTTTTGGACGCGAGGATGTTCGTCAAGGAAGGTCAAATAGAAGGATTCCGAGACGTCTGGCGGCATGGCTGCATAGTGCACTGTTGGTTGCTGGAAGGTGGTTTGTTTAGTTTTTGATTTTTGCCATGAATATTAATCATTTACTACAAATAAAATTTAAAACTGATATATTTTTTTTTTATATATTTACAGTGACGTTACAGTTATTTTACTTGATTATTTATTGAGTTACTGTAAATAACCTCATTTTTAGTCATTATTATGAATAAATTAATTAAAAACGTGTCAGTGTGTTGACAGAATAATTTGAAAAGCTTTTTGATATTGCATCCCGACGGCGAAAGAATATTGGCGGCATAACTGGGAGAATGAGTTTTCGTCAGGCGAATGTTTCAGTTGAAATCTTTATCGAGATATCTTTTCCGAATATTCGTCTCGAGTTTTTTTTAAGCCATTTTGAAAGATGACGAAGAAAGAGAACGAAAGATGTATCTTTGTATCTTTGTATCTCTGTATCTCTGTATCTCGAAATAGATGATGAAATTGGAACACGATCTTAAATTCCCTTGCTTAAATTCTCTTGCTCAAAAATTATTTTAGTATTCTCTATTCATGGAATAAAAACTATTTTTTAAATAAAAAGAAATGTGTTCGATGTAAAACGAGAGAATAATAGCACAAACACAGCAGAAATGCGTTTCGGTATTCATAACGTAGCGTAAAATGGGCAATTTGCATTTTAAAATTCAACCACTTCGCGAAAGTTAAAGAACATAGCCGGAAATTAGAACATAGTACTAAATACTACTAGCTAGGATTAGAAATAACGTAAATAACAAGAAAATGATGATAAGTTGAAAGTTGTGACATGCTTTGTTAGGTGTGAGGTTGTTTTTACACAGCTCCGAGATCACGTGGTTTCGTGGTGTACATTGCCCATTGGACTACTGTCTGTTAATTAGAGGTTAACGCACTCAGCGAGTGAATTATCGGGATTTATCTTCACGAGTTTGCTAACAATGAACGAGAAATTTTAAATACTGCACGAGGCGTTAGCCGAGTGCAGTATGAAAAAATTTCGAGTTCATTGTTAGTAAACGAGTGAAGATAAAATCCCGATAATTCACGAGCAAAGAGTGCGTTAACCTTTTTATTATTCAATTTGAATACACTGCAGAAGCAGGCTAAAACTGTCAGTCGACATCTAAGATCACTAGAAATAAGCTTAACTCAAGTCACCCAACATAGAAAGACTTATTCAAAATTTATTTAATAGCATTTGGTAATTTTAACAATTCTTGGGTTTCACCTACGTCATCGAAAAATTTAAAAAGCCCTTAGTGAAATAAAAATAATATCACTATAAAGAGCAAGTAAAACTATGTAACTTCACAAATTTTGAAATTGAAACGAGCTTTTTCTGCGAAGATATTAATTTTTGAAGTGCCGAATCTTTAGTAAGAAATGTATGGCACTTCGCAGTTGGTGTCCTTCCACAGGTCATCAAAATGACAGCGAATCTCTCATCCCTGAGTAAAATCAGACACATCTGCTTAAAGAGGAGGAACACCTTTATAACTCCAGCGAATTTTGAGTCCAAAAGATGTTGTGATGCAAAGATATCGACAATTTCACAAAGCCAGTTATTACAAAGAAATGTATGGCGCCGCCATATTGGTGTCCCACTTTGGGACACCAACATGGCGGACAATAAATATAATTGGCAAAATCATGTAAAAATAACAACCTTATCATGTATTTTGATACAGAAACTCAGTAAACAATACTTTTATTCATACAGCAAGCCAAATGTGTGTTTACTTCTAACTATTTCAAAGTTTTACGTTCATAGGAAAACGCTTGACAGTGTTGCGTGACATAGGTTTTACCTTTGATAACTCGAGAACCAAGCAAGGAAAGTTTCTCAAATACTCAAGAAAAACTTCTGTTAGGCATATAAGCAACATACTTAAGGCTTAACTTTATGTGCTCAATATGAGGCATGAATATTTTCGATGACGTCACATGAAACCCAAGAATACAAATTAAAATAAACCTTTCAGAAGAAAACTAGGAGAAAAGTACCGTGATACAAGAATAATAATCGAGTTCTCAGAATCCATGTTTACAACTTGCTCGGTAAAATTGAAATCGTCCATAAGTCTTATAAACAAAGAACTCAGACTTTTTTGGATCGTTAAGGACGGGGGCCACTAATTGAGACCTAATTTTAATTCAATTTCTCTACATTTTTCTTGTAGACCTTTTAGAGGGGTTTTGATTTATGGAAAAAAATTGGGGGGTATCCATGCATTTAACGGAGATAATTAACGGTAAACATGGGTAGTTACTTCACTTATGGTACTTGAAAACTCCTGAGATTTTCTCCTATATTCTCTAGTACTCCCGTAGACTCCCACGTACTCCCATAGACTCCCACGTACTCCCATAGACTCCCACGTACTCCCATAGACTCCCACGTACTCCCATAGACTCCTGCGTACTCCCATAGACTCCCACGTATTCCCATAGACTCCCACGTACTCCCATAGACTCCCACGTACTCCCATAGACTCCCATAGATTCCTGTGTACTCCCATAGACTCCCACGTACTCCCACAGACTCCTGCGTACTCCCATAGACTCACGCATACTCCCATAGACTCCCGTATACTCCCATAGACTCCCACGTACTCCAATAGACTCCCTCGTACTCCCATAGACTCCTGCGTACTCCCATAGACTCCCACGTACTCCCATAGACTCCCGTATACTCCCATAGACTCTCACGTACTCCCATAGACTCCCACGTACTTCCATAGACTCCCACGTACTCCGATAGACTCCCACGTACTTCCATAGACTCCCACGTACTCCCATAGATTCCATGTTATACAGCATGTATACAATTTGTCTGCGCATGTCTGTGTTTTAGGCTTGAAATTCATTTGCATATCGAATGCAAGAAATTTTATGTTGACACGGAATATTTGGCTGGATATCTCGTTCTTCAAAATTATGTTCAACTACCGAAATACTAACACAACTGAAACATATGCAGTCTACCTACCGTTGGTGCGCTGTGGATAATTATCCAGTTCGAAGGCACCCCAGATGGGAAAATATCACGCGTCAAAGTCAGTAGAAAGTTGTGAGAAGAACCAGAACTCCGCACTTTCGAGTAATATTGTGGGCGCTAAATTTATATGTAAGGTACGTTAAGCAGTGGAAGCCATTAACAACAAGTTACTGTGTACATTAGACCCGATAAGGGTATTTTAGACTCCATCGATCGTTGAATAATTAGCCATGTTTACTGGAATATCATACTTTTTCGCTCAAAATTCTTGCAACTCACTTTCAAAATTTTACATCTTAGACTGCGCCCCCCAGCAAATTTATTTAATAATTCGCTTTTTCCACGTTTCTTTCTTGCAAAACTGAGCTTTTTTAGTCCAAACTCGTGGTCCCTACATGTGATCTAAAGCATTTTTGTGAACGTGTTTCCAAGCACGTTGTTTGCATGCAAATTTCAGCGATGAATTTATTGCTCTTTTATAAAGTATAAAACGCTGCTTCATACGGCACAAACTGTATGCCTCACCATGTATAAAAATAGGTCATTAACTTCTAGATAAATGTTGCAGATTATAAAATATAGGCTACCGAATTTAGACAATTTTAACAAGGCTTGAACCCGGCTGTAAACATTGCTTGAAATCACATGGAGGGACCAGGAGTTTCCAGCAAGAAAGCTCTAGTTTACAAGAACGAAGCATGGAAAAAGCGTATTATTAAATAATTTTGCTGGGGGGCGCTGTCAAAGATGTAAAATTTTCAGAATGAATTGCAAGAATTTTGCACGAAAAAGTACGACATTCCAGTAAACATGGCCAATTATTCAACAATCAATGAAGTCCAGAGTACTCTTATTGGATCCAATTCACACAGTACCATGTTGGTAATGACATCCATTACTTAATTTACCTTATACATGAATTCAACGCCAACATTATAACTCGAAAGTGCGGAGTTCTGGTCCTTCTCACAACTTTCTAACTGACTTTGACGCGTATAAATATTTTCCCATCTGGGGTGCCTTCGATCTGGATAATTATCCACAGCGCACTAGCGGTAGGTAGGACTGCTCATGTTTTAGTTGTCTCAGTATTTCGGTAGTTGAACATAATTTTGAAGAACAAGATAGCCAGCGAAATATTCCGTGTCAACATAAAATTTCTTGCATTCGATATGCAAATGATTTCAAGCCCAAAACACAGACATGCGCAGACAAATTGTATACATGCTCTTATAGAGGTCATTTCGTATCAAGCCATTTTTTGTATACAATTCTTGAAGAATTAATCGCTCGCTGGAATTCGCATGTTGACTTGAGTATTAAATACGTGCTTTAAACCACGCTTCCAAAACTGCTTGCAATCTTACCCGCGGACCACGTTTTATGTCCGAGAAAGCTTTGAGTTACAAAAATTAAACATGGAAAAAGCTCATGTTTTAATAATTTTTTTGGTGCACGCTCTACAAGTTCTTGTATTTCGAGTTTGAATATGCGACATTTTCGAGCCAAAAAGTGCTTTATTGAGGTAAACATGGCGAATTATTTGACGATCGCAGAAGCCTATAACGTCCTTATCACATTCAATCCACACTTTAACAAGTTAGTAATGACTTCTACTAACAGCTTTACCTTATTTTTTGAACTTAGCGCCCAAAATTGTACTCGAAAGTACGAGGTTCTGGTCCCTTCTCCGCTTTTGGCCTGAGTTTGACCCGTGATATTTCTCCATCTGCATTGCCTTCGATTAAAATAATTATCCACAACACTCTAGCGGTAGGTAGACTGCTAACATATCAGCATTTGGGTACTTGAACATAATTTCGAAGAATGAGATTGCAGACAAATTCTCCATATGCTGTCTATATCTATATTTGGATTTGGGGCCAGTAACCACATGGCCTCATAGAGGTCTATTTTTAAATAAAATCCGCGAGTAAGATGAACAAAAGGAATGGCATATTTTAGTGGAAAAAGGCAAGGAAAAACCTCTTGAACGCGCGCTCGATGGCGTATCGATTGTGCGATTACAAAGAAGCTCGCCTTTCATCAATCAAAAATAGGCCCCTAAGAGGCCATGTGGTTACTGGCGCTAAACCCCCCAACTTTCAGTGAAACAAAGTTAAATTACTGAACTAGCCATTTCTAATAGAAAGTGAAGTGCTACGGGCAGAAAACAGCTGGTGTATCCACGTTAGCAGAACTGTTCCCCTCAGTAAAACTTACGAAAGTACACCGCTTTGTCTAATATATCATATGTTTCTTATCTATCTCCTGTGCATTGTATGACGAACACTGCTAGTTGACCTTCAATATTAAACTACAAGGATCAGCGTCGGACACACACGGTTCAAAATATTTAGCACTTTGAGTACAGCAATTTTTCACACAATCTCAAACGGCTCGCAATAATTATAAAACTAACTGACCCGACCCGTTTCACGCATTCTTCGCTTAACGATAACACAATAAACACCTTTTTTGACCTTTTTAAAGAATATCTGATTAGTCAATTTGTCTGTCAGCAAGTATTAATATTTGCCTTTGTCCTTCTATTATCATGCATGGCTATTAGATATCTCCAACATGCAAAAATATACCAGTTTATGCTTTTATTTCACTATATATCTCAATTATTTGCTGTAAAGACTTCTACAACGACGTTTTTGACACAATAACAAACCGTGTATTTTTTCGTTCATGTTTCACATGTTTTATCCATTACGTGACCAAACGCATCAGGTCAAATGCAGCCTTGGTTCCATCAAATTGGTCACGTAATCGATAAAACATCTGAAACATGAACGAAAAAATACACGATTTGTTGTGTCAATAATGCCGTTGTAAAGGTCTTTACAGCAAACAATTTAGATATATAGTGAAATACAAAGTTGGATAAACTGGTATATTCGCAGGGAATATTTTTGCGTGTGAGATATAATGTATGATAGAAAAGTAGTAGTAGTAGTAGTAGTAAATCTTTATTAAAGTGTCTAATCGTTCTAGCGCTAGGTTGCACTAATTGGGGACACAACAAAATATAATCGATAACAAAATCTACATAATTAAATAATATGATACATAATTAAATAATACTAATAAAGGCAAACACTAATAGCTGTTGACAGACAAATAAAGGGTCTTTACTACTGCTGCTGGTCCAAACGTTTCCCCTACAGATATATTTATGAACTAAACTGATCGGTTTAGTCTCAAAACGTATATCTATAACCACATGTACAATCTCTATATTTGATTATTAACTAGACGCACACGTGCGTTCACTCGTGCCCTTTTAGGAGAGGCTTCAATGACTGGCCCCGTTCGTACTCTTCCCCGAGCCGTTTCACGCATTCTTCACTTAACCGCAACATAATGTTACACAACGGTTTTAAGCTAAGTTAATATTATTAATTATTAATGATTTGTTGTTTGGTTAGTCACGTCGTTACAGCGTTTCAGCTTGTATAAGCCTAAAATAGAATTTCAAGTTCAAGTAGGATTTTGAGCGGCTCGGCAAGTTCAAGGTTGGGCATGCGGTAACGTGTGGCGTACGCAGGTTGTCCCGGGAATTTAGAATGTTGCTATGCCACATGTCCCTGTATATCCTTCCTGGTAAATGCTAAAATCCGTATTAGCAATTGTTTAGTCAACAGTTAGCGTCAAAGTTGAACGACAAGATATCCACAGTTGAAAAATGTATTTACCACGTGATAATTAGAAACTAATTCATTGGTTGTTAAATTTATAGTTTTAGTGTGCTATATGTGGTATAGGCAGGCAAAATTCCATCTCTAGCGAGATGTCCAAAATTAGCCAAAATATTATGCATGGAATCTTAATTCTTACCATAAAAGGTTTAAACTGGCTACGATTTGGAAAAGGGCTTCTTAAATTTAAGTCCAGAGTCTAACTTGAAGCCCAAACACTGTCGGGCTATAGCACATATAAGCCGAAGGGTTAGAGGCTCTAAGATTAGAAGAATCAGAAGGATTAGAAGAGCACGAAGGAGTTAGAGAAGAATAAAGAAGATTCTAAAAGTCTGTCAGAGTTCTAACAATAATAAAGACCTTTTTGACCTTTTCAAAGAATATCTGATTAGTCAATTTGTCTGTCAGCAGCTATTAGTATTTGCCTTTGTCCTTCTATTATCATGCATGGCTATTAGATATCTCCAACATGCAAAAATATACCAGTTTATTCAACTTTTTATTTCACTATATATCTCAATTGTTTGCCGTAAAGACTTCTACAACGACGCTTTTGACACAATAGCAAATCGTGTATTTTTTCGTTCATGTTTCAGATGTTTTATCCATTACGTGACCAAACGCATCAGGTCAAATAGAGCCTTGGTTCCATGAAAATATATAACTAAACTAGCAGTGTTCGTCACACAGCGCTCAGGAGATTTGATATATCGGACAAAGCGGTGTACTTTCGTGAGTTTTAGGGGAACAGTTCTGCTAACGTGGATACACCAGCTGTTTTCTGCTCGCAGCATTTTACTTTCTATTAGAAACGGCTAGTTACCTATATTGTATGACTTTGTATGAGACTACCATGACGGCCAAATTATTTACATTTTTAGACGTGTTCAATGATCAAACCAGCGACAAATACAATTCAACCACATAGAGTGTTAAATCTCTTATTATATTCTATCGATCTGAAGTACTGACAAAGGGTGACCCTATATCGCGGAATGGCGGAATGACGGAATGGCGGAAAACACCTCCAAATCCTAAAAGGAGGAACGACGGAAAATACCCCCAAATACTAAAACGCGGAATCAACAAAATCACAAAACTAATTCAAACAAATAAAAAATAGCAATAAAATGAAGAAATTTGAACGATGTTGCAAAAAAATAGTAAAAAAAAATGAAAAATATGAAAATATAAAAAAGTGAATAATTTGATTTTCTATAAACATTAAAAGCTCTTTTGTCAATGAATGCGTTAATTGTTTTTGCACAAAAATTACTAGCCTGTGCTAAAAAATTACAAAAACATATTTCAGTACCAAGTACCAAGCATTGTTTGTTCTACTCAAGACCAGTTTCGGCAGGCGGCAGTTCGTACTCAAACTGTGATTTCGTTTGCTTTTTATTTCAACATTTACTCTCGTGCTGATAGAGTACAAACACTAAATGCTTGGATGACTCGTTGATGTTGGACTTGCGACGATTTTTGTTGCTTGACGACAGAGACAATGTCCATTCAGAAAGGTTTTTACGTCCGAGTGTCAAACAGCTCAAAGGAGCGATGCGATGAAATTTATTCCAAGCTGCATGAGGGAGCTGAGAGTAGTTCAATACAAAATGTGGCAAGGAATGAGAAATTATCCGTTAGCATTTTCGCCTAACATCCGACACGTACAATCTTCGCGGAGTGTAGACCCGTGTAGAGCACGAGGTAAGTTGAGGGTCATATCAAAAACTTGTATTACTGAGCAATTTTTACCGAGCTGAGATCATGTGCCTAAAAATTGTTGCTTGTACACAAATCTACAACAGTTACATTACGTTCAAAACTTCTCGAGTACTATACTGTAGGAACAAATTGACGAAAATTATTGTAACGGAACTTAGCACCGTATCGTATTATCGGGAAAAAGGAAGTAAAGCTAGTTTTACTGACCAGAAGTTTACAGGAAAGTGAGTGAGTGACATAATTTGCATAATCGTGAATTAATGAATTTATCACTTGATAAATAAACAGAAGGATGGATGAATGTAAATGAATTAATGAATGAGGAGAGGAAGAAAGAAAAGAAGGAATAAAATACATAATTGTCAATGTTGAGGATTGAGGATAAATGATCATTTATTTCATCTAGAGTATATTTCTTATCATTTATCGTAATGAGCAGTTAGGTTCTCATGTTTCTAAACAATCAATATCTTTCAGTAAAAAAACCCGGCGGAAGTCTAAATATAACATCAGTGGCGTGAATGAACTAAACGCCAAGTGTAACTGATGATACAATAATCAAAACTAAACTATGCGTAGATACGTTTATATTAGTTTAGTTTTTTTAAATTTGTCTTTAATTTTTGTGATTTTGTTGATTCCGCGTTTTAGTATTTGGGGGCATTTTCCGTCGTTCCGCCTTTTAGGATTTGGAGGTGTTTTCCGCCATTCCGCCATTCCGTCATTCCGCCATTCCGCGATATAGAGTTGCCCCTGACAAATGCTCAGCCTCAATTGTACGCGTGTATACAATCAACCGTCTTAATTTGTCCTTCTATTATCATGGGGATACTTTTCATTTCACTATGTATCTCAATTGTTTGCTGTAAAGACTTCTATAACGGCGTTTTTGACACAATAACAAATCGTGTATTTTTTCTTTCATGTTTCAGATGTTTTATCCATTACGTGACCAAATTAACGCATCCGGTGAAATACAACCTTAGTTCCATGAAAATATTATCTGGTCACAATTTCGGTGTTAAAATTCAGTACAAAAACCTCTCAAGATCTCTTGAATGCTTGAATGAGGAATATAATTGACTTGCTTCTATGCATGTTCGTTTAGCAACATGTAGGATGAGAAATTCGTAGTTTTCCAGCTCATAGGAAATAGTCTTTATCGCGAGCCGCTTCCTTTCAAGTACTCCATTTAGAGTTCGATATTTGGTCAAACTATTGGAGATGAAGCTCAAAATAACAGCCCGTTCTGAAGCTCTTATAAGTATATAGGTATATCTCGAGTTAAAAGCTCCAAATTACATTGTGCTACTGCAGGAAAAGCCTGTCTCTGAAAGCTATTTTCTTTGTAGTCGGCCATCTTGCATTCCTAAAGTTCCTCGCTGGCGTTCATTACGGAGGTGATGAATGAAGGGCATTGTTTTTTACGTTCTTAACCAATCAGGGGTGTAACACGTGGCCGATTGCGCAAGAATGCTGCATTCTCGAGACGAAAAGAGGGAAAAAAAACATTTGCAGTTTATAACTCGTTCCCGGCGTAAAGGCCTGGGCACGAGTAATAATCGACTTAAACACTCTCAGACCGGCGAACGTAGTTCGTAGTTCGGCTTGAGACTTCGCCTCTACTTGGGAAGTTCGCGTATCTTTCGGCTTGACACTTCTCTCCTTCGGAGATTTCCGAATTTCACTCACTCACTCACTCACTCATGGACCCGATGGCATAGTGTGTTACTGGCATAAAGCCAGTAACCACAAAAATCAGAAACCTGGAGGCATTTTGGGGTTGAGGCTGGTAAATTAACTATTTCAAACTGATTTTTCATGCTGAATGCGAATATGATTGTTACCAAGACGTATTCTGCAATCTTATACGTGTAAATGACGTATTTTGTGAATTGCTACAGTCATATCATACTAACGGCTTTTTCATGTAATTCCAAAAGTTCCCAAACTTAAAAACAACTACCATAGCTGGAAAGAGCACATCAAAATCAGTAAAACTGTGAAGTTTGAAGGATTTAAGTTGAAAAATCAAGGCGATACGAATTTTCACGAAACGAAATTTTGTATGAAAACACTTACAGTTATGCAAGAGATACAAACAAATTTCGATTTTTGAAAATTCGTATCTCCTTGACTATATCCTTCAAACTTCACAGTTTTACTGATTTTGCTATGCTCTTTCGGGAACTTTTGGAACTACATGAAAAAGCCGTTAGTATGAAATGACTGTAACAATTCACAACATACGTCATTTACACGTATAAGATTACAGAATACGTCTTGGTAACTGTCATGTTCGGATTCAGCATGAAAAATTAGTTTAAAATAGTTATGTTACCAGCCTCTACCCCAAAATGCCTTCTGCACTTTTTGCGATCGACTTTTTCAGTTTTGCTCCTAGTATAACTTTAAATATTTTGAAACGTTTTGAAACGAATATTTGTTGAGACACTCCCTAGTTGTGTTTTTTACACCATTTATTTTCGTTTAATTCTTTCTTTCTTTTTATTAATTAAATAAAACAATTAGTTAACTCGGTCTTTCTTCTTAGGAATATTACTCCCTTTATGCTTAACATAGTCGGTCAAGTATTTTGTCAATAGAGATAACTGATTGTAATTAATAACTGAACGAGGGTTTTTTGTTTTTCGTTTTCCGTTTTGAGTTTTTCGTATAACGATCGAGTCGTGAACTTATTTTTTAGCGAAGAGTTTTGACCGTTTTTCGTTTCCTTCCTCTTTTACACTTACTATTCCCGCCAAAAAGAAATATTATGGATTATGAATTACCCCGTATTATATTGATCACAATATGGAGGACGTTGTAAGCGTCGACTTCATTCAGAAGCTAATTGTAAGCCAAAGATGGACTCATAAACAAGTCAGTGAGGAGTTAAAGAGAGCATATCCTCATGTCAGAGGCTTGAGTGAGATGAGCATTAAACGTTTTTGCTCCAAATACAACATCCATCGTACTTCACGTCTGTCAGATGGAGAATTGGATCTTGTTGTGCAAAATGCTGTTAATCAGGTAAGACGTTTAAAACCTTTGAGTACTCTATAAGCTTTCTCTCGCACTTCAACTGACTAATGTTTTTTGCAGGTTGGGCCTACATATGGGCGAAAGATGCTGAAAGGGAAATTAGAGTCGGAAGGTATAAGAGTACATGACAAAAGAATAACTTCATCCCTCAAAAGAGTTGCACCTAATTATCACCGATGTAGAATAGAAAATACGGCCAGATTGATGAATCCTGTACCATATACTGCTGACTACTTTGGACATAAAATGCACCTGGATCAAAATGAGAAACTGGTCATGTATGGGTGTACGAGTGTCTTGGCAGTAGACGGATTTAGTCGCAAAATACTAGCGATTGCATCAATGCCAGTAAAAAACAACGTGGAAATCCGGCTACAGATCTGTGTTCAGGTTAGTGGCCTATAAAGCAAACTAACGACTATAAGGAAGTCTGATTTGGCTTTTCTAGCTCTGTTGTCTTTTTACGCAGTTCGTTGTCAGCATTAGTATAAGAATCGAAATGATGCATCAAGTATACATAATTATCGTATTAATATACTATATAGACCTCATGTACGGCTGACTTTTTGTATCGTAGACCCATTTTAGTGTCTTATGGTCTTTGGGACCAGGTACGTGTCGACTGTGGTAAAGAATTCTACTTGGTTCTTTTCATACAACAGTCCTTATCACCATTCAGATATAATGTTTTACGCAGCCCAGTAAGGCAAACCCCATCAACGCAGGTAAACTAGCCAATAACACTGAACTTGTTGTGAATCTTTTAGTCATTTAAAGACAAAATTTGATGTTCAAATAATTACGTCAGTACTCATAAATAAGCGAAATTATTAGCTAGTCATGAAAACCGCCTTCCGAGAAAAGTCACGCGAGCTGAAGCAACTGAATTTCATCATACTGAAAAAGAATTAAGAAAGAAACAAACAAAGAAAGAAAGAATTGTTTCATCCAATTTCTTCTTAATTACAAATTTTCAGAATCACATGGCAGAAAGATGTTGGGTAGAAATGAACACCCGAATCCACTACCCAATAAAAGCTTGCCTGAACAGAATGGTAGAAGAAGAAATAGTAGACATGAGAAATGATATTGACAAGTTTTGTGTGTCCTGGATTACAATCAATGTTGTCCAGGCAGGTATAAAAGAATTTTTGCCGTCATGGAATAACCATCATATACCAGGTATGCCAATGAAAAAGAGTGGCATTATCCAGGGTATTAGCTTTATCCCTTCTCGCGGTTTTGGGCGGGCAATACGGGGATGCAACTGCATATACTGGTACACTGAGTAGTATGCATACGTTTTCCGTCGGTTGTTAATGACATGTATTTTCGTAAAAAGGTACAAAATGTGAGGATATTATCAAAGGTCATACCTTAGTTGGTATGCAGTTCTGATTTAGTAAGACACCTCTATCCGTTCAACGTATTTTGTTGAATACTCAAAGCGGATAATTCTATTGCAGGTCTGGGTAAACCAGATGTACTAGTGGGAAGAGACAACAGAGCTGTTGCTATACCAGAGGCAAATATTCCATCTCCAGAACAAGCTTTTGTACAGTATGAAAGAAGTGGAGGAAAACTGAAAGCCTTTGGGAATTTCGGTGAAGATCCGCTGACGGATAGCCCTCACTTACAAGAAATTAGATTTCAAGAATTCGCTGCACAATGTCCTTCTTTTTCTGTTATTTTCAATGCAGTCGTCAATAATGAGCCTAACGCATTTAGAAATGCCATTCAAACTTACATAAGCATCACAAAGCAACTTACACAAGCTGCAGTATAGATCGAGTTAATTACCAGTACTCGCACTGATGTATCAAAAATCATAATCAATTTACTTTCGCTCCTATGTATTTGCACTACATATATTTTGGTCCGGGATGATTGTCGGGAATTTTCGTTTTTATCCCAAAAGGTACTAAAACGGGCGTGACTCCAGCTATTTTTAGCCCTAAAAGCTGGGTTCCCCAAAACAAGGAGTCCGACAAGACTTCTTCAAATTGTCGCTTTTTTTCATTGAATTCTTACAATATCATCCATCAAGAATCGTTGCAAATGTTCATCGATCAGTATGGCGTAATTTTGAGGCGACTAAAAAGGGTACTCTGACTGTGAATACCCTATTACTATAATTAGCCACTTTCATACCGTGAAGACTGGGTACGAGTCCCTTAAATTTTGACGATGGTAACACAATATTCATATATTCAAAAAGAGCACATCGAGCTATATAAACTGAAATCCCGAAGTTTGGCGTAATCGGGTTAATACTGAACGAATAACAGCCATGCAAATATGCCAGAATTTACACTTTGTCCCTACAACCATACTTTTCTTTGTAAATTCTAGCATTTGCTCTTTCAATGTATATCCACGGGCTTATATATAGCTCGATGTGTTTTTTTTTTCTGACCGCTATATGGGGTAATTACATACATGAAAACCTCCAGCCTGCCCGGTTCCAGCTAACCGGGCTGGAAGATCCAGCCCTGCGAGACGGGTTGAAAACTCGTAATTAATTGCAATGAAATTTCAGACCAGGCCAAAAACCTACAGCCGCGCATTATTTTTGGTAGTGGAAAGAGTATTGAGCATAGTGCTCCTGCAAGCTGCTATAAAACAGTTCACAGATGACTGCTCCAAGATTTCAATACCTTTTTGTAACTCGATCGTGGATTGGTACAATCCACGAAGTATTTTGATCCATGGAACTGCACATTTGAAGAAAAGAAAATAGAAAGACTCTCTACAATCAATTAAACTAAGAAAACCGTAAACACCTGAAACATTTCCCTTCTCGTCCTCCACTTCCCCTTCCCCAGATATGATGGTAGAGGTTATTTCGCGAGCTTCAGAACGACATTTCGCGTCAAAAGGACCTCATTATTAGGGCTAGATTTTAGGTTTTGGGTTAGGTTTAGGGCTACGTTAAGGGTAGACTCTATCCCATCCCTAGCCCTAAACCTAACCCTTACCTATCCCCAATAACGGTGTCCTTTTAACGCGAAATGTCGTTCTGAAGCTCGCGAAACAACCTCTACCAGATATGATAGGGTGGCCATAGGGTGGGAATGCTACTAGTACTCGGTACCAGGGATTTCGTCCATTATCATTTCCCGCCAACTGCTGTTTGAGAAAGGAAGAAGAAGTGGAGTCTCCGTCATGAATGATTACGTAAATGTTAAGAAAGGGGAAAATATCCTAAAACTAAGGATAGACAAAAATACCACAGAGTTGCTGTCAAGAATCTTCAAACTTAAGTTGGAAACTATTTATCTCATTGGTGAAGACTCCGTCATAATGCCAGATCCTGTGACTGGGGAAATCAACAACGAGGATGTTCTCTCCTATGTAACTTACGAAGTTTTTGGCGATCCTCTGCAACAGTTCGAGAACAAACCTCAATCACAAATCGCACAACCAAGTACTTTCCAGTTAGCACAGCCAGGTCCCAGTGGTATTCAAAGACTTGCGTCACTCTCTTATCCTCTATCAGCAGTGGGAACCATGGCGCAGTCGTCCTCGTCCATGCGTCCATCACATGCCTCCTTTGCCTCTGTGCCAAGACTGCCAAGCCAGCAAAATGGAAGTCCTTGGTCAGGCAATCAGAAGAAACCCTGGAGGAGGACCATTGTTTTTTGTGAGGTAGAGAATGGTTGTCCCTCCCCAATCTATCAGGTCTTCCTGACTCTAAACATCAACACGGCCTCTCTAGAATCTGTTGCTGAACAAGTTGAAAAAGAGGTTGGAACAGCAGTAGTGCTTCTCGATAACAAGTATTTGCCAATAAAATCGTCAGAAAATACCAGAGGTAGGTAAAATCTCTATAGCAATCAAAATAAAGAGTGCACTTGACTGAGCTTAAATGATGGAGCCAATCCGTGAGACAAAGCTAGCGACATGTTGACTGACATGACCACGCGGCCGTGTGACGAATGCTTGGAGTTGCATGAGAAAAAATCTAGTCTCTACAAAGCTACTATATAATTTGAAATTAAGGCTTAGTCTTTTCTATAGCACGTGTGTATGTGTATATAAGTATATTTCTAACTAAAGGTTTTTTAAGTTTGTAAAGCGAGTTGCGAATGTCTTTCCCGCCTTTTTAGAAATTAGATTTTCAGATCAAACTATAGCCAATATTCTAAAGTTTAGACAGCAATTATACCTAAAATGTCAGTAAAAAATATAATTAAGGGTTTCATTTATGATCATCAATGAAATATTTGTATTTCGATCGATCTCTATTTCAGTTTAAGAAGTGATTCCTTGTCATAGATAACATGTCTAAATCTTTACACGCATGAAAATTGCACCATTGAGTTCCTAGGAATTTCATGATTAAGTAAATAAGACATCAACTAAAATTGTATTTCATCGTTGATTATGTATAGACCGTTTGAGGATTTACTACAGCCCGTGGAAATATAAAGTGTTTCGATTCTTTGTTGATGTGTGCATTCCTTACATTACCATGGGATGTAGTAAATTTCTAAAGAATATATTTCACGATGTCGAGGCTGAGGTTGAATGACGAGAACCGTGAAATGATCTATTGAAAGAATTTTATCTAGCGGCCGTAAGAATATCTTCGTTTATCTCTGCGCTCACTCTTAGGATATCAACTAGTATTAAAACACTCGAAGATAAAATCTGTATCTAATATCCGCAAGGCCATGTAGTATCCTCTATATAACCAAAGTCATGCTGTTGCTGTTCTAGGAGTAATGTAATGTAAAGAGAAATTTCTATCAGTTTTACGTCTCGATCGAATGAGTTATGAATGATGTGCAGGTATTGCGTGACAGGTATTGCGTGACATTTTTAGCACAAATGTAAGGCAACGTTCTGACCGAATGCTTTTAACGTTTTATTAACACGCACGCTGTCAGTCAAGCAGCATTTAATTAAGTAGCACTTATTTAGTTTTTTAAATTGTTTACTTAGTAGCCTCCAATACTGGTTTGTTTTGTAAGGGATTTGCTGGACGAAAAAGGTTTAGCATTGATTGGGGGGTCAGGCATATGCGAGGCATTTGATCACTCTTGATGTCCCCATCCTAGGGAATTTTCTCTCTTAGCTTGCCATTTGTATGGACATTGGAGATTTCACTTAGTTTATTTTCCCCAGGGTGGGGAATTTTTGTCAAAAATTATTGAAAAAATACAAATACCCAACTATGCCTAACCCCACATGCACATTAATCACACATGCAAATTAAAGTATTGCTCTAGAGCATAATGTATAAATATTTATTTTGTAAATTAGAATACTTTTACATATTGGACCTTTAGGTACTAAAATTGTAATGGAAGGCTGTAGGTAGCCTGTATACAGGAAAATAGTTAATACATTTCTCATTCATATGAGAGATTTTTCTTTTTTATAATTGTGGTGACTGTTGTTTGTTGCCAGGTGCATTTTGGCATGGTGTCCGCAAGATCTATGCCATCCCTGCAAGTTCTTTGCCATTACTTAACACCCTTAATAGAAAAAGGAAGGAAGCAAGTGAAGAAAGTGAGTCTGTACTGTCAGAAATTAAGAAGATACGAGAAGACTTGGCAAAGGTCCAAAATACAAGTACCTCAACGAGTACCTCTTCAGACAGCCAGGGATCGACCCTAGGAAGTGAAGTACGCATATTTTTAGAGAAAGTGTTCAAGTGTACAATCTGCTTTGGCATCTCTTCACTTCCTGCTGCTGTATGTGCTGTATGTCATAAAATCATAGGATACATCCCGTGCGTGGAACAATGGCGTGAAGAAACTCAAAGTGATTCATTTTGTCCCTTATGTCGTGCTGGGCAAGAATACATCAGTTTGCCTGTTGTAAGGGACCTTCAGCAAGCATTCCAGGAATTGTCAACCAGCAATGAGTGATAACCTTGTTTAGTTTTGGGAGCACCTAAGGAATACCACACAAAAACATTTTTGAGTTTGAAACATTTAATAATTATTGCTGTGTGTCTGGAGTCCCTTGAAAAAGACGTTGCGTTTTTTGAAACATTTATTAATCAGTTATGCATGTGAAGTCCCTAAGGAAAGTATTTAAATAACATTATTGAGTTTGAAACATTTTGTCCGAAGCCCATAAGGAGTGGAATGAAAAAATGAATGTTGATTTCTAAATGGTTGGATGCATCCAAAGAGTAATCAATAATAATTGATAAAAACAATATTAATTGATAACAATTGACGACAATTAAATTATTAGTATTGATATCAAAGATTTACCGATGAGTAACAAATTTGTGATCTTTTAGTGATTATAAAGCTTAATTATTCCAGGATGCATGTGAAAATGTTGTAATCTGATTCAGACATTACAAGGTGTTGTGTTTAAATAATGGTGAATCCATGTACATGTTGACATAGAAACTGGTTACAATCCACAAATGCACTTTCAGTTGTTATGGATTAAAAATGTTTATAACTTGAAATCAGTTGAATCTTACCTGCTTGGTTACCTGGGATAAAGTATGATTGAAGAAAAACTTCCACATCATCTTGCAGCTTTTTAGTAGCAATACGAGCTTCCCAAAACCTTCATTAAAAGCTGCTTTGGATATTTACTTGTTTTCGAAATAACGCCCGTATATATTCGGTCTTAGCCATCCAAGATGGCGGTCGGCATGCAAAGTCTTGTACCACAGGGAACCCGAACGGTAGAAAAGTGAGTTAGCCCTTGGAGTGGGAAGGGAGGAATGTTTTAATCCACTACTTTTTCTTTCTTTTTTTTTTTGGAGGGGGGGGGGGGGGGTCAAACAAGAGAGAATGTGTGCATATTGTCAATGTAGTACTTGATCGGATTGCGCAAAATAAAAATAAAAACGACGTAAATCGTTTGTAACCACCAGAAAATGAGAAATTGATTAGACCGTTCTTTATAGTCTCCGTCCACACGAATCCGGTGAGTGTTTTTGACTCGTTTAAGAGCCATTCATACATGTGGGTTTTCGTTTGTAAACGCAGTTTTTTATACGTTTAGACCCGTTTGCCCGTTCACACCAAAACACTTTCACGTCACATTTATGTAACTCAATGGTGAACGCTTGACTAAACAAGCAAAGACGGTTGTGACGTCAGCGTTTTCATAATTTTCCTTTTGGCGGGAATGGTAAGTGTTAAAACAGAAGAAGGAAACGAAAAACGGACAAAACTTTTCGCTTAAAGATAAGAGTACGACTCAATATTTCTTTCAGATACTGAGGTCGTTATACGAAAAACGAAAAACTCAAAACGAAAAACGAAAAACAAAAAACCCTCGTTATTAATTACAATCAGTTATCTCTATTGACAAAATAGTTGATCGACTATGTTAAGCATAAAGGGAGTAATATTCCTATTTTCGATTTTGAATTGCAAACGAAAATGGAATGAACTAAACACCCACGGACCCTTCTTTCTCATTATTTTCTTTCTTTCTTTCTTTCTTTCTTTCTTTCATTCTTCGGCTTCCTTTCCTCCCTTCTCTTTTCTCCTTTCTTTCTTTCCTTCTTTTTCTTTCTATCCTTCTTCTTCTTTCTTTCTTCCTTTCTTTTCTTTCTTTCTTTCTTTCTTTCTTTCTTTCTTTCTTTCTTTCTTTCTTTCTTTCTTTCTTTCTTTTTTCTTCCTTTCGTTTGCTTTTCAGTTTCCGTCGATGATAGTACATGCATATATATCCGGACACGATTTCTCTTTCTTTTTCTTATATAACCAGGCACAGCTTTAAGGTGGCCCGTACCTATTGATTTGTTTGTTAGGCATGAATTTTAATCGCGGCTTTTTACATCAAAACCTTGTCCGATTTCTGAGAAATTTGCAGCTATTTGTCTACAAGCCTTGAAATTTGTACCGATGATGATTTTTCTGCGAATTAGATCAAATAATTCGAGATATCAGACGATTATTAAAAATGGCTCTATGAGAATAATTGGTCATAAATCCAAAATTCCAAGGTGAATTTTTTTCCTATTTCGTTAACCTTAGAAGTTGCGATACAAATTTGTGCTGCCTGTTACGACGCAAAATCATGTAGTCAAAACTACCGCTAAAATCTAACGACTGTTTCAAATGACCGAATCCGGAATTATATTGAATTGCCATGCGCATTAGAATACGATATGTTAATATGTCACTATTACCAAATAACAGGATATTCTGCGAACAGTCCGTTGGAATTTGGTTATTCGCTTCCGCCCACCTCAGCACCAAAACATCGAAAAATCAATACTAAAAGTTCCTAAAATCCTACCAAATGACCAGATTTGATCTTTAGAAAGTATATATTAGCTATATTATCATTTTAGTATTAAAAGTTCTTGGTATTAGTGAGTTTACTTTTGATTAACAGAAGCAAAAACAAAAATTAGCGGTTGGCGTTTGAAAGTCAGAGTTCGCAGAATACCGAAAACCGCTGTAAGATATAATACAGTGTATAAACGATTACTCTGCCTCTGAAGACTCGTAGCCCAGGGTGGCTTCGTTGTCACCGTTTGAAAAGTTGTCAAGCCCCAGTTGGTTTTTGTGATCCGATCCTTTTCATTTGAGCGACATTGCGTAAGATCAGTCACAGCGATACACTTGATCAGCGGACTTAAATTTCCGGTTGAAACAGCCGTGAAATGAAAAGTCGTTATTTTACTAAAATGTATTGTTAGGGCTTCCTGTGGTCATTTCGGTCAATCCACGAGTTACTTCGCCATTGGCGGTTTGATCATATATTCCAACAGGTTTGTGCGCCTTTTGCTGTGCACGGGTAAACAATACTTACAGAACAAAGAGAACGGCCTTTTAATGATTCATGTCGCATGACGACTCGTGTTTTCTCTTAAAAATGTAGCGACACAAGCACAAACGCAAGTGCAAAAGAACGGAAGGTTTTGTTTTACTCGCGGCGGCTTTCGTTTTGCGTTGCTAGTGGAAACCAGGCTAAAGACTTTCTATCTAAAGGCTAGCCTTTATGACGTCTCCATGGAAACCATGTGCCCATTTCACAAAACATGCTCACGAGTACTCGAAATTCCAAACACGCGATTGGCTTTCATACTGTTTTGGCCTTTGCATTTTTTGTCGAGTTTCTCACGCAATTTACGAAAAAGGCTTGTTATAAACGACTTTGTGAGAGGGGTCAGCTTTCTGACTACGCTAACTGCACGCGCAGTTTACGCGGTTCCACTGTAAACCCGTTATACAACTACTTTCTAACCTTGGCACCACTTTCATTCACACCAATAAATCTACGCAAAATTCCGTCGGAACCACTTTGAGTAATGAATGTATAAACAGACCGCTCTAACAGCCATTACAAATTGAGTGTCTAATTTACAATTTCAAACAAATTTTAATACATTCGTTCGTTCTTAATATAACTGTATAAGAATGCCGATTAGCATGTGGGATTCTGTCTGTATGGTAAACAGTAGGATGCGATACATTATTCTCCTATTCTTGGTACCCCCTCAATCGTACTCGGCTCTCTCTATACTACTCTGCGATTGTATTCCGTACCGAAATCGTGATGGTACCATTCATGCGTATCGCAGGTTTCCCAATAATGTGAAAAATGTGTATTAGCTTCCTTCACAGAAAACTTATTGGGCTTCCTTTGGTTCAACACAGAAAGTCCAACCTGTGGAGATGCCTATGTATACCGGCTAACTCACTTGTATTCCTGGGAAATTCATTCGAGTGAGAATAGAAAAGTACTGTTCATATCACTGAGACCGTACATAAAGTGCTGTTTGAGTCTGTGATTCTATAGCCTTCTTCAATCTGGGAAAAAATTCTCGTAAAGAAGTCTGTCTTTTCCGGATGAGACGGCGAGCTAGTTCTTCTAGTACATATTGATAGAATCAAGGCGAAGGATGTGCACAAGCAAGGGATGAGGAAATACAAAATACAAAGGAGTGAATCACTAAGTCTGATAAAGATATGACCTAATATAACATGAAAGAGTGCGAGTCAATCGCTATCAAATCTTATAGAGTTGACTGAAGTGTTGATGGCACCGCCTCGATAGCTTCCTCGTTTCTTCTTCGTTTTCTCGTGCCTGAACGATTTTCCTGCAAGGAAAAGAGCAAAAATATCACGTTACTTTAAACACGTTACTTTAAACACGTTACTTTAAACACGTTACTTGTTCAATAGAGCGTTTTCACTTGACGTCATCAGCTAGTCAAAATCAAAATCATGTATCAAGAAAAGCTGATTAGCTGATATCTTTTTTCCATACCATCGAGGAAATACTTTCCTGTAAGTTTGGGCAATTTCTGATGCTCCGCTTTTGAATAATCACTGACCTAAGTTCTGTCACGCCATACTGTCACGCGTTTTCAAATCGCATAAAAACATACCAACTTGCCACAAATTTTACATCAATGGGTTAGTCGATGAATAATCTTAATTGTTCTAAGAATATTTTCAGCAAAATAAACAGATTACTCCCGGTTTTAGTATCATTTCAATCACTCGGTGTTGTGGCCGCCATATTGGGGTTCCAAAGTGGTACACCAACATGGCGGCTCCATACATTCTTATCAAACATTGAAGCAAATTGAAAAATTCATATCTTGGTAACGAACAAACATTTTGACTCTAACTTTTCCAAATAAGCACAGTTTTGGTTGCTCTTTCAGGTACAATTACTATGATATTGGTCAGAGCTCTAGAAAGGCCTGAAAAAAATCAAATTACGTAAAATCACGTCACGTGATCGGAAGTGCAAACGCTCTATTGAGGTCGAGGCTTACAACGCAACAGTATGTGTAATTAAATCTCATAATTTCTCGACAATGTTTTCGGATAAAACTCATAGTTGAAGAATCAAATTTTGTTTCCACAATACTATAGACTTTCCATGGTCGATTTCACGGGATTAGTGGCGCATTTCCAAATGACAGATATCTATTTCTTTATTTCTTTATTTATTATTCATTTGTTTGTTTATTTGTTTATTTGTTTGTTCAATATCCTAATTACTTTTGTAAATGCGTGGGGGTCATTAGAAACAAGATGTGGTCGAACCAAAAATGAGTTCCGTGGATCTGCTACTGATTCCTTTGCCATGGTATTGTTGCCCAAAACCTGCCTTGTAGACAAACGTACTAGTGCATGTCGTAGGTGAGTCGGAGTTTTTTTGCAGAGGTAGAAAAATGATTGAAGGCAGATTGAATGGATTACTATCCGAACTACAAACCTTTAGTAAATTTGAGATCTCTGTTTGCTCTCTCTCCCCAGTCGCCACTAGATCCAATCTTGTAAAAATAGATAAATAAATAAATATTAATGACCTCAATAATAATAACAATAATAATAATATTTAATATTTATATAGCGCATTTTTATACAGTATAATCAAATGCGCAACTGACAATCGACGAATGAACAACAAACATACAGATGGACAGACTAGTGAATGACTGCACTATGAATCTCTCCCTCCCCTCCCCCCTGTTATCTGTTGGAACTTATTCCAGAAGCAAAGTGAGGTCGATCAAGCAGCATCCATTATATTTAGGCAAATTACAATAAACTTTAAAATGCATAATGAATTTTTACTTCTGGATCAAGTTCTAACAGACATCATTTGAGGATAGCATGGACAAAAACTAGTGGACAAGTGAGTGTGAAGACTCTCTCACAATAAATACCTTTGCTTCAAAACTGTTGTCCTGCAAGCGAGGATCAACTTTTACTTCTTCTTCAATAACACGACGAAATGGTGTCTTGTTAGATTTACCATTCTGTAATCATAATTTGCAACAACTTGACATCTAGCTACACGTACCAAAAAGGCTCTTCTTTACTAAGATCCTTTTGTTCTAGATTGGTTCTAGTATAGTTTGCAGTCGTTTGCTATTGGATACACACAGAATCCTTTAGAATCCCTTTTATGTGCACATTCCTCATGATGTATTATGCTTCTGTAAGTCATGATCTCGCAACATTTTGTACACTGAATAAATGCAGAAAATACCGAGAAAAAAGTCCCTTAAAGGTCAAAGCGCCATTGGAAAACAGTGCGCAACCTTTACACTCTGTCTCTACAACATAACAATGATGTATTATGCTTCTGTAAGTCATGATCTCGCAACATTTTGTACACTGAATAAATGCAGAAAATACCGAGAAAAAAGTCCCTTAAAGGTCAAAGCGCCATTGGAAAACAGTGCGCAACCTTAACACTCTGTCTCTACAACATAACATGAGGTCTGAGCACATAAAAAGGCTCTTCTTTACTAAGATCCTTTTGTTCTAGATTGGTTCTAGTATAGTTTGCAGTCGTTTGCTATTGGATACACACAGAATCCTTTAGAATCCCTTTTATGTGCACATTCCTCATATATATATATACTGCCCATGCAAAGTTCTACTGGAAAAGCTAGTGTAAAAACAATTCTGGAGTCTGATTGGCTCAGAGCAGTGCTGTTCAACATGTACATAAACAAGACTTTGCCAACTTTACAATGTAACAATAATAGAAGCATGAAATACGTTTATCATAACAACCGTCTTACCATTTTATTCTTTGTCTGTTGAGAAACATCTGACGAAAAAGGTGTAGATGATGACACTAGATGAGTAAAACAATTAGAATGTAAGCAGAGAACAAGAAAACCCAAGCCCCAAACAACAACAACAACACTATCACCTAAAGGAAAATAAAAAATAGACCAATCCACTGTCATCTTGCTAATTGACAACCGTGAATGTGCATACATTGTATTTACTGTCTTTGGCGTTATGGTAACAGCCCATGAAAAGGCAGTGCTACACATGCATACAAGTGAACCAGGCATTTGAGAATGAAGAAAGTAAATACTTTTGATTTCCATGGGGTTTTGCTCAAAGTGGAGATTGTTACAGTAACACTGATAGTACATGTAATGATGATAGATGGTTTGTATCAGTGATTGGTCAATATGTAGCAGTTTGGTAACCATGAAAAAATCTATTGTAAATCACTAGCTGTGTAGCAAGCTTTAAAGGGGTTTAAAAGATTGGGTTTCCTGTGTTATGAAAAGCAGGGTTTACACAGGGAACCCATGCATGGCCAACTCTCTCCCTTTCTTCTCAAAGAAATGCTTGTTACACAGGCTAACTGTTTTACAGGCTGGTAAAACAGAGATCACCTGGTGTCTTAGATCCTTTCTTGGGTTGCTTTTGTTCTTTAGATTCTTCACTTTCTTCTTTGTCACTTTCTAATAAAAGCCCTCTAAGAGGACATGTGGTTACTGGTCAAATGATAAATAAACAAGCAAAGCAATTAAACTAAACAAAGAAACCAACAAAAAGAAATAGAAAAGAAAGAGAGAATGCTTTCGAGAAAAAAATAATTATAATTTTTTTTGTCGATATGGAGTCTACGAGAATGATGAAAGCTAGTGCTCCAAAAAGTCCTCTAAATTGTATATTACAAAGAAGAAAATGACAAACTAGGCAAACCACAACTTTCTATTCCTAAACGTTTTGAGGTTACTGAACAAACAGAACAGTCTTTGTAGTCACATCTGGACTCATTGGCTCTTTGTTAAATGACTAATTAAATTCAAAAATAATTTTCACGTGTATTTCAAATCTGAGTATTGAAGATCAAAGCTGAGGTTTTCTCTTTCAGAGTTAAATTCAGACAAGATATTATTCAATTCTATTAGAGAAGCCTTCGATCTCTGATACTTTTGATGTATCTTAAAAGAGATATTACTAAAAAATGAAAAAAAAATAAAAAAATAAAAAAATTAAAATTAACTCTCATTAACTTGGGTTAAAGAAAACCTCGATTCCTCTGTTAACAAGTATATTCGCAAATGGCTTGAAATTCCAATATCAGGCACACTAGCTGAGTAATGTTTTTCTTACCACTAACAAATTTGGTCTGAACATTGTCCCTCCGTCCATCAAATTCATCCAATGTCAAACAGTTCTGCGCAAAGCATTAAAATCATCTACTAATGACTCAATAAAACATCTCTGGAACTCAACTAGCAATGGTAGAAACATTCAGTATGACGTCTACACATCTACAAAACAAGTTCTTAAAGATTTCCATTCTTCACAAGAGGATAAACTCCAAAATCAGCTCACTAATCAAGGATCGTTCTTTTCAAATGTCCTTAAATACTCCATGCAACAACTTAATAAAATCTGGTCCACCACACAGTCTAACTTGCCGAAAAACATCTTTAACTTTACCATCCGGTACATCAACAACACTCTCCCTACACGAAAAACCTTGTCAAATGGGGTATTTCCTCCAACTCTGACTGCTCCCTATGCCTAATGCCTGAATCTCTTCTTCATGTTGTCGCGGGTTGTAATCACTACCTACAACAAGGCCGCTTTTCCTGGCGTCATGATTCTGTCCTGAATTTCATTGCTAATAGTCTTCCATCCATCAAAAACTCTTCCCTATACGTCGATCTTCCTGGTTTTCCGAGCCCCTCTATCATAACTGGTGACAGCTTGCGTCCTGACATAGTGTTGTCCATATCAAATAAGTGCTTGTATATTCTAGAATTAACTGTTGGTTTTGAAACAAATCTACAAAACAACTTAGACCGGAAACAACGTAAATATCACGAGACTGTCATCGACCACAAGAATCAATTTCAGCAGGTTAAATTTGTAAACCTTTCAATCAGTACTTTGGGTGTATTCTCCCATCAATCGTCTGATTTCATCGAAATGTTAAAAGAACTTGGCCTAGAGGACAAGCAACAACAAAACTATATTGTGAAAAAAATTATCAACATTACAATCAGATCAACTTATTACCTTTTCTGCTGTCGAAACAAAGAATGGAATAACCCAGACTTATTGAAATTTTGATATATATATATTTTTTCTAAATCATTTTGTCGTTTACATTTATAAATGCATGTATCCCTCGAGTAGTCAATTGCAAATTGCCTGTAAGTAGAGAGATTTGTAATTGTTGTATAAATATAGAATAAAGTTTCCATTAGTATTACTGCAGGGGAGGGCTAAGTGGCGAGTTCGCCACCTAAACACATTCTTGGGATTCCATTGGTCCTCCAGGTCAGCACAGATCATCGGAACATTCGAAATTTACCACAGTTGAAGAAGTTCGGGCCCGTATTTCAGGCTGTTCTTCGTGACCGATTTCTCTCAAACTCGCTCCAGTAGTCGCTAGATGTATCTAGTTTGGCGTGCCGAGCGCTGAATGCCGACCGACGAAGGCAAGTTTGATTTTTCGCGTGGTTTGTGAGCCACGGTGGATGATTCGCGTCGCCGAAGTTGCCTACCTTGTTGTCTCTTCTGTATGTGGGAACGCAGCTCAAAACTCAACGGCCTCAAACTAAGTAAATACGCCTCAAATCCCCCCAAAAACTAGCCAGAAGTGTTCAGTAACTATTAATCTCTATTTCTAACAAACTTTCGAAGAATCGATTAGAGAAAGAAAGCTTTTCAGAGGCAAAATTAAACTCATGCTATTCAACTACCAAACCGAAGGGGTTGAATTACAACACATACAGGGATCCCAAACCCACTAAACCGGAACTAACCCGATTCACAAACGTTGAGGATGGTAAGCCTGTGGCCATTCTGGTCACGTCAAGATTTCGTTGGCTAACTGTCAACATTCAGTTGGCATTTGACTTCCAAAGTTACAAGTTGCTTATTGTAGATAAGAAATTGTAGATGAGAAATTAAAGAAAGAAATAGATGCTGATAGGATAATTGTAGGTCCTTTTATTACACCACCTTTTTCACAATTTAGAGTTTCACCACTAGGCATAGTACCAAAGAAAACACCTGGTGAATATAGGATGATTCATCATCTATCCTACCCAAGGGGTGCATCAGTTAATGATGGGATAAGTGATGAATACAAGCATGTTCATTATGCCAGAATTGAAGATGCAATTAAGTGTATCAAAAAATGTGGTGTAGGTTCGTACTTAGCAAAAACAGACATTAAGCATGCATTCAGAATTATGCCTATTCACCCAAATGACTATCATTTGTTGGGTATGAATTGGAAAAGTTTTTATTACTATGACAAGTGTATGCCAATGGGCTGTGCTAGTTCATGTAAAACATTTGAAACATTCAGTACTGCAATTGAATGGATTGCCTGTAATGTTCTGGGTATATCAAATATAATACATGTTTTGGATGATTTTTTGATTTGTGAGCCTTCAAAAGAATCATGTAAAGAAAGTCTTGATAAGCTAATCAATCTGTGTAAACATATAGGGGTACCCATAGCACCAGAGAAAGCAATTGGGCCTTTAAAAATTATAAGTTTTGTAGGAATAGAGCTTGATACAGAAAATTCGTTAGCTCGTTTACCAGAAGACAAATTGAATGCAGGGTTATCGTTAATCAAAAATTTCATGTCAAGAAAGAAAGTCACTTTACAAGAATTACAATCATTGATTGGTACATTAAACTTTGCTTGTTCAGTGATAATTCCAGGTCGGGCATTCCTTCGTAGAGTACCACAGTACCACAGTACCATGTACCACAGTACCACAGTACCACAGTACCACAGTACCAAGTACCACAGTACCAAGTACCAAGGTACCACAGTATCACAGTACCATGTACCACAGTACCACAGTACCACAGTACCAAGTACCATGTACCACAGTACCACAGTACCAAGTACCACAGTACCACAGTACCAAGTACCACAGTAGCATAGTACCAAGTACCAAGTACCACAGTACCACAGTACCACAGTACCAAGTACCACAGTAGCAAAGTACCACAGTACCACAGTACCAAAGTACCAAAGTACCACAGTACAAAAGTACCAAGGTACCAAAGTACCACAGTACCAAAGTACCAAGGTACCACAGTACCAAGGTACCACAGTACCAAGGTACCACAGTACCAAGTACCACAGTACCACAGTACCATGTACCACAGTACCACAGCACCACAGTACCAAGTACCACAGTACCAAGTACCAAGGTACCACAGTATCACAGTACCATGTACCACAGTACCACAGTACCACAGTACCACAGTACCATGTACCATGTACCACAGTACCACAGTACCACAGTACCACAGTACCACAGTACCAAGTACCACAGTAGCATAGTACCAAGTACCACAGTACCACAGTACCAAGTACCACAGTAGCAAAGTACCAAGGTACCACAGTACCAAGGTACCACAGTACCAAGGTACCACAGTACCAAGGTACCACAGTACCAAGGTACCACAGTACCAAGTACCACAGTACCACAGTACCACAGTACCACAGTACCAAGGTACCAAGGTACCAAGGTACCACAGTACCAAGGTACCACAGTACCACAGTACCAAGTACCAAGGTACCACAGTAGCAAAGTACCAAGGTACCACAGTACCAAGGTACCACAGTACCACAGTACCAAGTACCACAGTACCACAGTACCATAGTATTAAGGTACCACAGTACCAAGGTACCACAGTACCAAGCTACCACAGTACCAAGTACCACAGTACCACAGTACCAAGTACCACAGTAGCAAAGTACCACAGTACCAAGGTACCACAGTAGCAAAGTAGCAAGTATCACAGTACCACGGTACCACTGTACCAAGTATCACAGTACCACAGTACCACAGTACCATGTACCACAGTACCACAGTACCACAGTACCAAGTACCACAGTACCAAGTACCAAGGTACCACAGTATCACAGTACCATGTACCACAGTACCACAGTACCACAGTACCAAGTACCATGTACCACAGTACCACAGTACCAAGTACCACAGTACCACAGTACCACAGTACCAAGTACCACAGTAGCATAGTACCAAGTACCAAGTACCACAGTACCACAGTACCACAGTACCAAGTACCACAGTAGCAAAGTACCACAGTACCACAGTACCAAAGTACCAAAGTACCAAAGTACCACAGTACAAAAGTACCAAGGTACCAAAGTACCACAGTACCAAAGTACCAAGGTACCACAGTACCAAAGTACCACAGTACCAAGGTACCACAGTACCAAGTACCACAGTACCATGTACCACAGTACCACAGCACCACAGTACCAAGTACCACAGTACCAAGTACCAAGGTACCACAGTATCACAGTACCATGTACCACAGTACCACAGTACCACAGTACCACAGTACCATGTACCGTGTACCACAGTACCACAGTACCACAGTACCACAGTACCACAGTACCACAGTACCAAGTACCACAGTAGCATAGTACCAAGTACCACAGTACCACAGTACCAAGTACCACAGTAGCAAAGTACCAAGGTACCACAGTACCAAGGTACCACAGTACCAAGTACCACAGTACCACAGTACCACAGTACCAAGGTACCAAGGTACCAAGGTACCACAGTACCAAGGTACCACAGTACCACAGTACCAAGTACCAAGGTACCACAGTAGCAAAGTACCAGGGTACCACAGTACCAAGGTACCACAGTACCACAGTACCAAGTACCACAGTACCACAGTACCATAGTATTAAGGTACCACAGTACCAAGGTACCACAGTACCAAGCTACCACAGTACCAAGTACCACAGTACCACAGTACCAAGTACCACAGTAGCAAAGTACCACAGTACCAAGGTACCACAGTACCAAGGTACCACAGTACCAAGGTACCACAGTACCAAGTACCACAGTACCACAGTACCACAGTACCACAGTACCAAGGTACCAAGGTACCAAGGTACCACAGTACCAAGGTACCACAGTACCACAGTACCAAGTACCAAGGTACCACAGTAGCAAAGTACCAAGGTACCACAGTACCAAGGTACCACAGTACCACAGTACCAAGTACCACAGTACCACAGTACCATAGTATTAAGGTACCACAGTACCAAGGTACCACAGTACCAAGCTACCACAGTACCAAGTACCACAGTACCACAGTACCAAGTACCACAGTAGCAAAGTACCACAGTACCAAGGTACCACAGTAGCAAAGTAGCAAGTATCACAGTACCACGGTACCACTGTACCAAGTATCACAGTACCACAGTACCACAGTACCATGTACCACAGTACCACAGTACCACAGTACCAAGTACCACAGTACCAAGTACCAAGGTACCACAGTATCACAGTACCATGTACCACAGTACCACAGTACCACAGTACCAAGTACCATGTACCACAGTACCACAGTACCAAGTACCACAGTACCACAGTACCACAGTACCAAGTACCACAGTAGCATAGTACCAAGTACCAAGTACCACAGTACCACAGTACCACAGTACCAAGTACCACAGTAGCAAAGTACCACAGTACCACAGTACCAAAGTACCAAAGTACCAAAGTACCACAGTACAAAAGTACCAAGGTACCAAAGTACCACAGTACCAAAGTACCAAGGTACCACAGTACCAAAGTACCACAGTACCAAGGTACCACAGTACCAAGTACCACAGTACCATGTACCACAGTACCACAGCACCACAGTACCAAGTACCACAGTACCAAGTACCAAGGTACCACAGTATCACAGTACCATGTACCACAGTACCACAGTACCACAGTACCACAGTACCATGTACCGTGTACCACAGTACCACAGTACCACAGTACCAAGTACCACAGTAGCATAGTACCAAGTACCACAGTACCACAGTACCAAGTACCACAGTAGCAAAGTACCAAGGTACCACAGTACCAAGGTACCACAGTACCAAGTACCACAGTACCACAGTACCACAGTACCAAGGTACCAAGGTACCAAGGTACCACAGTACCAAGGTACCACAGTACCACAGTACCAAGTACCAAGGTACCACAGTAGCAAAGTACCAGGGTACCACAGTACCAAGGTACCACAGTACCACAGTACCAAGTACCACAGTACCACAGTACCATAGTATTAAGGTACCACAGTACCAAGGTACCACAGTACCAAGCTACCACAGTACCAAGTACCACAGTACCACAGTACCAAGTACCACAGTAGCAAAGTACCACAGTACCAAGTACCACAGTAGCAAAGTACCAAGGTACCACAGTACCAAGGTACCACAGTACCAAGGTACCACAGTACCAAGGTACCACAGTACCAAGGTACCACAGTACCAAGGTACCACAGTACCAAGTACCACAGTACCACAGTACCACAGTACCAAGGTACCAAGGTACCAAGGTACCACAGTACCACAGTAGCAAAGTACCACAGTACCAAGTACCACAGTAGCAAAGTACCAAGGTACCACAGTACCAAGGTACCACAGTACCAGGGTACCACAGTACCAAGGTACCACAGTACCACAGTACCAAGTACCACAGTACCACAGTACCATAGTATTAAGGTACCACAGTACCAAGGTACCACAGTACCAAGCTACCACAGTACCAAGTACCACAGTACCACAGTACCAAGTACCACAGTAGCAAAGTACCACAGTACCAAGTACCACAGTAGCAAAGTACCAAGGTACCACAGTACCAAGGTACCACAGTACCAAGGTACCACAGTACCAAGGTACCACAGTACCAAGGTACCACAGTACCAAGTACCACAGTACCACAGTACCACAGTACCAAGGTACCAAGGTACCAAGGTACCACAGTACCAAGGTACCACAGTACCACAGTACCAAGTACCAAGGTACCACAGTAGCAAAGTACCAAGGTACCACAGTACCAAGGTACCACAGTACCACAGTACCAAGTACCACAGTACCACAGTACCATAGTATTAAGGTACCACAGTACCAAGGTACCACAGTACCAAGCTACCACAGTACCAAGTACCACAGTACCACAGTACCAAGGTACCACAGTACCACAGTACCAAGTACCAAGGTACCACAGTAGCAAAGTACCACAGTACCAAGGTACCACAGTACCAAGTACCAAGTACCACAGTACCACAGTACCATAGTATTAAGGTACCACAGTACCAAGGTACCACAGTACCAAGTACCACAGTACCAAGTACCACAGTAGCAAAGTACCACAGTACCAAGGTACCACAGTAGCAAAGTAGCAAGTATCACAGTACCACGGTACCACTGTACCAAGTATCACAGTACCATGTACCACAGTACCATGTACCACAGTACCACAGTACCACAGTACCAAGTACCAAGGTACCACAGTACCACAGTACCATGTACCACAGTACCACAGTACCATGTACCATGTACCACAGTACCACAGTACCAAGTACCACAGTACCACAGTACCAAGTACCACAGTAGCATAGTACCAAGTACCACAGTACCACAGTACCAAGTACCACAGTAGCAAAGTACCAAGGTACCACAGTACCAAGGTACCACAGTACCAAGGTACCACAGTACCAAGGTACCACAGTACCAAGGTACCACAGTACCAAGGTACCAAGGTACCACAGTACCAAGTACCACAGTACCACAGTACCACAGTACCAAGGTACCACAGTACCAAGGTACCACAGTACCACAGTACCAAGTACCAAGGTACCACAGTAGCAAAGTACCACAGTAGCAAAGTACCAAGGTACCACAGTACCAAGGTACCACAGTACCACAGTACCAAGGTACCACAGTACCAAGGTACCACAGTACCACAGTACCAAGGTACCACAGTACCAAGGTACCACAGTACCACAGTACCAAGTACCAAGTACCAAGTACCAAGTACCAAGTACCAAGTACCAAGTACCAAGTACCAAGTACCAAGTACCAAGTACCAAGGTACCACAGTACCACAGTACCAAGTACCACAGTACCACAGTACCATAGTATTAAGGTACCACAGTACCAAGGTACCACAGTACCAAGGTACCACAGTACAGCATGACAGCTGTTACTGAGCAAAATGTATTCATTGGTTTTGGCGCCAAAAATTAAATTATACCAGAAATAGCACAGCGCTGTTATACGTCGGCCATTCGACCCTGACACAGGAAGCCCAAACCACAAACTGAGAGGATGGTCCGCCTGTGGGGACACTTGGCATTATTCGCTAGGCGTTCTCTCGCGCTTGCGCGCTCGCCCCAGGTCTCGCTCGCGCTTCGCGCTCGCAGAGGAACGCCTGGGTACTAGGCTGAACTCGGTCATTTCATTTGGTGTTGGAGGCAACTTGATATACTGTGGTCCTAAAACAGTAGTTATAACGTCACAAACCTTTTGAACCACGAAAGAAACAGTACAAATAGCAACGACAAAAGAATTCGCAGTCATTGATAGCGAGCCTTGGTGTTTTAGATAATAGAGAGTCATGGCAAATTGTTTTTCAACCGACAACACATATCTTCCTCGAGGGCTTCTTTGAAGGCAGAAAAAATTCGAGTCACGATTTTCGAATTACGCGATTTTCGAGTTACGCGCCCGGCCATGCCCATTTTGGTGAGGCAACGCCCACTTTGACATCTGTGCGTAAAGCCGGCGATACACGCTGCATTTTTTCCTTGCGCTGGCAATGCAATTCTAAAATTTGTTGCAGAGAAAAATTGCAGCGTCTATCATCACTCTGCAGCATTCAGTACGAGCGTGCGATGTTGTAGAGAAAAGTTCAAACTATTGAACTTTCTGCAACAATTGTTTTGTTGCGAGACATCGTTGCCGGCGTTGTTGTCGGACATGATACGGCAATTTCGCTCTTGCAACAAAATCCCCAAAATTGCATTGCCACCGCGAGAAAAAATTGCAGCGTGTATCGCCGGCTTAAGGTGCCTCGATATAGTTTTTTATTGACAATCCTTCCATTTTTCACTTCACTGCGGACTACATGGGCAATAAACTACACACTAAGGCAAAGAAATTAAGGTACAATTCAAAAAAAATTATCAACCCGTTTTTGAATAAATTACAAACAATTCAAAAAATGAATTGTACGTTAATTTCTTTGCCTTAGTGTGTAGTTTTTTGCCCATATGGTCCCTTGTCTAGAGCTGCTCGAGTTAGAAAGATAATTTAGAAAAATTGATTTCAGCCATCTTTGTTTACTGTCGCTATGGCAACACAAATCAAAATGGAATAGACAAAAATATAAACTTTGATTGAATTCCAATAACTAGTGTGAAAACCGTTTCGGTTGGTCAAGAGTAAGTTGCTCAATTCGTGGAATGAAAAACGGAAGCATGGTCAATAAAAAACTATATCGAGCCACCTTACTCGATGACAAACCTCGTTGAAATCAAAGTCGAGTTACGTAATTCGAACTCGACAGAATGAAACTTTATTTTCGAGTTACGCGGTGATTCCGTAACTCGATTCTAAAAGTCGAAAAATACTTTTTCGAGTTACACTTTTTGGAATTGTTGTGGTTATTTTTTAAGCCAATTTCAAATGAGGGCAGGAAAAATTCGAGTTACGATTTTCGAGTTACGATTTTCGAGTTACGCGCCCGGCCACGCCCATTTTGGTGAGGCAACGCCCATTTTGACATCTATGCGTAACTCGATGAGAAACATCGTTGAAATCAAATCGTAACTCGAAAAATACCTTATACCTCATTTCAAATTATTACTCTACTTTTTCGCAGCCATCGAGCTTTGCTTCTTCCGGCCGGCCGTATTACCGAGTTAATCTTATTCCCGAGTAGGGAACTGCAAGTAGCACTTTTAAATTCAGCTGACTGTAAGACTGTAACGTCTGCCGGCAAACGATGAAAAACATATAAGATGATCAGCATTGGGAGCAGCATCTTGTTGACTTTACGTTTCTGATTGGGGTCGATTTAGCATAAACATTGGCGCGACAAGAACACATTCACATGTATTGAAACAGCGAGTGAACCGATCGGTGTTTGCTTTTCTGACGTCTTTGCTCGTTTTGACGATTTTCTGCAGAATTTGCCAGAGGAATCCAAATCTAAAATGTATAGGAATTTGTGAAACTACCAGACCTGGCAAGAACAACAACAATTCCAAAAATAGACCTCTATGAGGCCATGTGGTTACTGGCCTCAAATCCAAATATAGATATAGACACATTTCAAGGCCTGTCCCTGGTTGGGGGTGGGGGTAGGGGTTTACTTCGACTAGTGCATACACACACACCGACTTTGTCCTAGTGCCTTTGGTAAGTTTATTTATATTTCTACATAAGCAAAATGAAAAACTGAAGTACTATATAAAATGTAACCAGAAACACATAATGTAACAGAACCGTGCATTGAGAAATATAAATCATGTTCAACCTGCCTTCGCATCTTTAACTAGTAAATGTACATTGTAAACACGGCTGGAAAACAAAATTTCGATCAAACATGTAAGTTAAGTTCTGTTGAGAAATTGCCTCAACCAAACTGGCAACAACTAGACGCACTCGTGGGTTCACTCGTGCCCATGAAAGGGAGCCCAAAATGGGCTTAAAAAGGACATTTAGATTTATAGCTGCCGCTAGAGTAAGAGCGATTGACATGTTGCCGTTAATAAACGTTTTAACAAGACGCTCCTCGAACCGTACACTGGTTGCCTGTAGTTCAACAAGCCGCAATAGTAAAGACCTTTAATTTGTCTGTCAACAGCTATTATCATATCTCACATGCAAAAATATTACCTGCAAATATATCAGTTTATTCAACTTTTTATTTCACTATATATCTAAATTGTTTGCAGTAAAGACTTCTACAACGGCGTTTTTGACACAATAACAAATCGTGTATCTTTTCGTTCATGTTTCAGATGTTTTATCATTACGTGACCAAACGCATCAGGTCATCTTAGTTCCATGAAAATATATAAAATATAGTTTTATTAAATCTTTCTAAAACTCGCAACAATCAATAAAAGCTCTGTCTGATTACATCAAGTAAAGTAATGGAACATACTCTTTCTACATTACCTTATGCCTTGAAGCGACATAACAACAAACGTACGCGAAGCCAAATCTACACTATTAAAGGGCCACTTGGACGAAAATCGGTTATATTCAAAACCGATTAAAACTGATTATTTCTATCTGAAGATGAACACAGCTGAAAAACTAGGCAATCATCGTTTGAGTTTTGCGATAAATGTCCCTCATTATAGAGAAATTATCATTCAAAATCTTAAAGAACAATAGGGTTGTATGTATGACGTCATACATACACAATTTGAAAGCTTGAATGCTCGACAGTTTCTACCTATTTCTTTTGAATACAAAGAAAATGTTGCTTCATGGTGACTATTGGATTCATTAAGCAAAAATTAAGCAATGTTTTAAGCCATTCTTTAATTTTCATGGATTTTCGTCCGGCAAGTAGCACTTAGATTAGATCTAATGACATCTTATCTCCTGGAAAGGAAACAGCGAGTCAGAGTCAAGGGTGTGGTTTCTAGCTACAGCACCGTCAAAACTGGCGTGCCACAGGGTTCTTTATTGGGTCCTCTTCTGTTCAATATCTTTATCAATGATGTAAACTACAGCGTCCCAAACGTCTCACTCAGACTTTATGCTGATGATACCACAAGTTATGGTGCTGATGTCTCTCCAACTGTGCTGGAGTTTGTGGTCAACAAAGATCTGAAGACGTTATCGTCCTGGTTCAGAAGTAACCACCTGAATGTCAACAACAGCAAAACACAGGCATTCTCCGTTGGCCCATGCAAGTACGACTATGGACTTTATTTGGACAGCACTAAGATAGACATTACTAATAATGTTAAGATCCTGGGGGTAACCCTGGATAGTAAACTTAATTTTAAGATTCACATCTCTGAGCAACTTAAGAAAGCTTATGCTAAGGCTGCTGCTTTGAGGCGAATTAGAAGATCTTTGCCCATCGATAAGATGATTATGCTATACAAGGCGTTTATTCTTCCACACCTAGAATACTGTGGTCCTTTAATGCTAGGTTTAGGTAAAGTTCAAAGCGACCGACTAGATAACGCTAATTATTATATTCTTAGATCTGTGTTAGGCTATGGTAAAACTGTTCCATATGAGCAGATATTAAGTACCGTCGAACTATCTAATCTCAAGAAACGACGTATCTATCAGTCAATGGTATTGCTTTATAAGAGTTTATATGGAGATGGTCCTCAGTATATATAGAATCTCTTTAGCTTTAGAAAAACACATTATAATCTCAGGGGAGATGGATATAAGCTAGCTATACCTAGGTTTAACTTATTATGGAAGAAAAAATCATTTAGCTATATGGCTGCTAACGTTTGGAATAGTCTTCCCAACAAAGTTCATAATGCAGCGAGTCTAACTGAATTCAAAAGCAACCTTAAGAAAGCCATTCTTTAGATTCTTCAGTTCAATTTATTTTCTATAACTATTGATAATTTCATACCATTTTTTTCTATATTATGTTTCCAAGTTATAATTAATTTATGTTAATTCGTATTTTGAACGAGTTTCTAGCTCCTGGACGATACGTGTTTAAATAAATAAATAAATAAAAAATAAATTAAATAAATTAAATAAATTAAAAATACGCTGTGTCTATTTGACCGGCAGCCGGTCAATGACCTCGAATTCCTATTTGACCGGCAGTTTTCAAATTTTCCAATATTTCCCCGTAAAAAACATTCGTACACCATCTAAAGTACACTATCTTTATTTAGAAATGGTAAGCGGTCATAGTTAGCGCTGTAGTGTCCAACTAGCTCTTTTTCTCTAGCCCCGGCACAGAGTACAACGAGCGACCAAAAGACACTTCGAAAAATTCAATCCTGGTCGTTCTACTCTGTGCCGAGACAAGACATGTTGGGCTAGTTCGATTTTGAAGCACTTTCCTTAGTAATTGAGCATTCCTGAATATAGATAGAATGTTTTGAATATCATTCGACTCTTATTTTTGGAGATATTCTTGCAACAAAAATTCAAAACTGCCGGTCAAAAATTTTCCAAAACTTCCCCGAAAAAAAATTCTTACACCATCTAAAGTATTCTATCTTTATTTAGGAATGGAAGCGGTGTAATATGTAATTAACTGTATTTGCCTAGCTCCGGCACAGAGTAGAACGACCAGGATTGAATTTTTCGAAGTGTCTTTTGGTCGCTCGTTGTACTCTGTGCCGGGGCTAGAGAAAAAGAGCTAGTTGGACACTACAGCGCTAACTATGACCGCTTACCATTTCTAAATAAAGATAGTGTACTTTAGATGGTGTACGAATGTTTTTTACGGGGAAATATTGGAAAATTTGAAAACTGCCGGTGAAATAGGAATTCGAGGTCATTAGAACGATTTCACATAAGCGTTTTTAACATGCAAATATGTTTTGTCGAGTATTTAACATGCACATTAGTTGTCATCTCGATAACTGAGGCAAGCGCGCGCTGGCAGCTTCACGGCTCATTGACTGGGGTCCGATTTTTGTTGGAAAAATTAAAGCAAGTAGATTTTAATTTTACAATACTATATGTCAACTATCTTTTAGTTCAAAATTGCGTAGCCGCTAAAAATAGATTTTTGTGTACTTCTTGCACGAGTTATATCGCTTTTATCCCACTGAAGGGATATATGTACAATCAGTAAACAGCTAAAGGTTCAAAGGTTTTTATTAATTATATTGATTATTTCGACATACTTAGAATACATGAACAATATTATAGCTAGGATATCTATCATGTTGTTTTTAAATAACATTAACAACATTAAACACATAATCCTACTCACAATTAACTCTAAGGCTTAGCTGATTTGTCTATTTGACAGTCGACTTTCGTGAGCAAGTTGCTCACTTTATCGAGGGTTTCCATTGCTCTCTTGCACATGGTTGTGTGTGCCTCCTGGGCCTCTTTTGCCACTTCTGTAGCTGTCTTTGTCTTTTTTTGCTTCTGTTCTTCCTCGTCTTCTGACGAGGAGGCTATGAAGGTTGCCAGCTTTGACTCAAGTTTTCTTTGGGCCGGCGTGCGCTTTACTGCATAACGCATTTTGTCGTCATGAGTTTTTGTTGTTGATAAGACTGCTGTTGATGTAGATGGTGATGACGATGATGATGGTGCCATTCGTCTCATTATATTTTTTTATCCTCGTTATCAGCTTGCTCTCCTCACTTTCAGTGTAAATCTTGATTACTCTGGGTGGCAGTACTCAAGTACTCGCTTCTTCGCCATTTTGACAATAGCATCCCAATCCTTTCCACACACCATGTTATAGCTGTCTGACACAAGCTGCTCTTCCTTTTCACTGGCATTCGCCCTTACTCTTCCTGCTTTGGTCGATTCTATTGAATTTGAAAGAGAAGCAAATGATAAGCTTTTGAAAACATGAACCGACTTGCATCTGTTTTGAACAAAATCCTTGCAAAATGAATAATTACCAGGCTTAACTTGGTTCCCCTGAGTTCCATCATAGTTAGTAGAGTTAGTAGAGGTTCCATCCGTTTCTTCTCAAGGTCGCCACATAGTTGTATAGTCTTGATATTCATTGAAAAAATGACTCGATTGTGAAAACTAGCACACCTCCTTCGTAAGCCGAACAGCGACTGCGAAGTTGGGGCATATAAGTTTGATGGAATTTCATGCAAATTGTGAATTTCACAGTTCTCAGTGCTAATTGTAACGTGTAACACGTCGACCTAATTCTGTTCGTGCGGTGGATGTAGACTGGCTGTTAGTTGAGTGTAAAATTATGGATTTAGTACAACTTAGGATGATTCTTTTGAACTTACTGGCTATTTGCCTTCTTTTTGTTGCATTACAACCGCCTTTGGCTTATCAGCAGTTACCTCTTGCCCAGCGATTGTTTCCTGGCTTTCATGGTCACCCATACTCTCTTATCTGTGGGCAGTTATGTCACTTCTGGAGAAATACTGGTGAAACCCCATTATCATTTTTGCAGTTGGTGAGGGATTTAACACCGACGTTGAATCAGCTTAACGTACATGGCGTTCCGTGGATGAGATTAAGGCGCCAAAACTTAAATCTGACTAATCAGATATTGCTGGTTCTTATATGGCTTAGAAAATACCCGCACATTGACACACTAGCGTTATTGTTTGATATTGATCCTGCCTCAATTGTTTTTGAAAATTTCTCCTTTTCTTAAAAGCATTTATCATTTTCTATGATTTTTAACTCATCTAGCCGTGAAACTGTCGCCATGCGAATTCCTTGGTTAGCAGGATGACAACTCATCAAAGGTGACAACTAATTTGTACGGTGGCCCACAACTGTCACATCAAATTAAAAAGCTCACATCAAAATAAAGTGTCCCACATCAAATTCAAATCCCTCACATCAAATTCAAATCCCTCACATCAAATTCAAATAGCTCACATCAAATTCAAACAGCTCACATCAAATTCAAATCCCTCACATCAAATTCAAATAGCTCACATCAAATTCAAATAGTTCACATCAAATTCCAATTCAAAAAGCTCACATCAAATTCAAATCCCTCACATCAAACTCAAATAGCTCATATCAAACTCAAATGAGAATATATGGTCAGCAGCATTCCCCATGGTAGGTGGTCTTCCTGTGTCGACATATTTAGCCGCCATTTTCAGTGTTTTTGTCGAGTTTGTCGAGTTCCAAGATGTTGTGTTCCAAGTGTGGGGCAGAAATAGCTCCAGATGCCAATTATTGCCACGTTTGTGGTCAAGGTAAGTTGCTTTTGTTGAGTGCAAAACTATGGAGTATTGTTATGTAAATTAACCAGCTCATGTCCGCCATAATCTATAAAACCTAACTTAACTTTCATTTGAAGTACAAACTCTGTGGCATTGTGTGTTTTGAATGTTAGTTGTTTTATCTGTGCAATTTCATTCACGGGAAACGGCTTATTTTCATTATTTGGGGGCTATTTTGAAGCTTGAATTTGCCCTACCTCCCGCTTCGCCTTGGTGAGAGGTAGGTCAAATTCAAACGTCAAATAAATTGATTTAAACCGGCACATCAACATGATGTTTCTGATAATTTCCCCAGGTAATTTTTTAGGAAAAGTCAGCAAATTTCGTGACATTACCCATAGCCCTCTACCTATCCAGAGGCCTCCAGAGTCATCCAGAGGTCGAATGGCGTGCGGATCCGTTGCCGATCGTTTTTGTAGCTTTTCAGTAACCGCAAATCACGAAGACCATGAATATATATATATCGAATATATCTCTTGAAAAATGAGCGAAGTTACAGGAAGAAAAAGTGATCCATAAGCTTAAATCTATAAGGTATTTTGCCGCCATTAGTTCCAAAATTATGGCGGACATGAGCTGGTTAATTTACATAACAATACTCTATAGTTTTGCACTCAACAAAAGCAACTTACCTTGACCACAAACGTGGCAATAATTGGCATCTGGAGCTATTTCTGCCCCACACTTGGAACAGAACATCTTGGAACTCGACAAACTCGACAAAAACACTGAAAATGGCGGCTAAATATGTCGACACAGGAAAACCACCTACCATGGGGAATGCTGCTGACCATATATTCTCATTTGAATTTGATGTGAGCTATTTGAATTTGATGTGAGGGATTTGAATTTGATGTGAGCTATTTGAATTTGATGTGAGCTTTTTGAATTGGAATTTGATGTGAACTATTTGAATTTGATGTGGCCCTGAGGGATTTGAATTTGATGTGAGGGATTTGAATTTGATGTGAGCTATTTGAATTTGATGTGAGCTATTTGAATTTGATGTGAGCTATTTGAATTTGATGTGAGGGATTTGAATTTGATGTGGGACACTTTATTTTGATGTGAGCTTTTTAATTTGATGTGACAGTTGTGGGCCACCGTAAATTTGCATGTTAAATACTCGACAAAACATATTTGCATGTTAAAAACGCTTATGTGAAATCGTTCTATTGACCGGCTGCCGGTTAAATAGACACAGCGATTAAAATATCGCCCCATGTTTCCGTGCTTAAGTTTCCTATTTCATTCCGAACAACTTCGTCAATACTACGTTTATCGAAAATTATAAAATTAAATTTATTATCCCTTACAGATATATTTATGAACTAAACTGAACAATTTGGTCTGAAGAGATATATTTTATAACCACAAAGTCTACATTTGATTATTAATAATTGACTTAAACACCCTCGGACGGGCGCACAAGGTTCGCATATCTTTCGGGTTGACACTTCGTGTCTACTTCGGGGATTCCCGAATTACGCACGCACGCATGAAGCCCATAGCATAGTGTGTTACTGGCATAAAGCCAGTAACCACAAAAATAGACCTCTATGAGTCCATGTGGTTACTGGCCTCAAATCCAAATATAGATATAGACACATTTCAAGGCCTGTCCCTGGTTAGGGGTGGGGGTAGGGGTTTACTTCGACTAGTGCATACACACACACCGACTTTGTCCTGGTGCCCTTGGTAAAGTTTTTGAAAGTTATTGAAATTCAATTTATTTTCATGTTCTATTTGACATAATGGGTTTGGTCACGTAATGGATAAAACATCTGAAACATGAACGAAAAACTACACGATTTGTTGTGTCAATAATGCCGTTGTAGAAGTCTTTACAGCAAACAATTTAGATATATAGTGAAATACAAAGTTGGATAAACTGGTATATTCGCAGGGAATATTTTTGCATGTGAGATATAATGCATGATAAGAGAAGGACAAAGGCAAAAACTAATAGCTGTTGACAGACAAATTAAAGGTCTTTACTACTGCGGCTTGTTGAACTACAGGCAGCCAGTGTACGCTTCGAGGAGCGTCTTGTTAAAACGTTTATTAACGACAACATGTCAATCGCTCTTAGGCCTAGCTCAAACGTCGCATCTCACATGTGTCGAATTCAATGCAAATTAGTCAAATCTTTTGTTTCTACTCATTATCATCTCATTTGCATTGAATTCAGCACATGTGAGATGCGACGTTTGAACTAGGCCTTACTCTAGGGGCAGCCAATCTAAATGTCCTTTTTAACTCGTGGATTGCAAATCCACGAGTTATAGTGAGGGGTCGAAATATGCAAATGTGTCATTCACTCGCAAGTGTGTTCACTATGGCTACTGCGCATGCTCGACGCGATTGACCGCAGACCGAAAGTAATGTGAGCTCCGAGTACGAGATTAAAGGAAATATGGGACTCCTGTGTTTTATTCAAATATACATCGATAGATCAATGACATTTACTCAAATTCTTTAGCTGATTGTACGGCGAAACTTGCTTTAGAATTGAACGATCCAAAAGGCGTCTTCTGCAAACAAGGTCTGTATTTAATCATTATCCGGTGGAGTGTTGAAATTCTACTCGTGACTCTTCCATGAGTTTAAATCGTGGAGCATTAAGATGGTCCGAGATGACGGACATGACAACTTCGTGCTCACACTTCGCTAAGATTTCTTATTGCATGACATATTTTGTATTGCACCACTCTGCTTGGAATAATTTCCATCGCATCTAGAGTGAAATCCTTTCTGGGTGGACTTTTTTACGTCGCTCTCCTGGTAAGTAACTATGCTGTCGTCAAGCAACAAAATTGTCGCTGCAAGTCCAACATCAAGGTCATCCAAGTTTTTAGTGTTTGTACTTTATCAGCACGCGAGTAAATGTTAAAATAAAGAGCAAACGAAAACATTTTGAGTACGAATTGCCGCCTGAAACTGGCCGTGAGTCGAGCCGCTAGTTCGTGTTAATTGTACTCTATCAGCACAAGAGAGAATGTTGAAATAAGCAGGAAACGAAACGGCACTGATCTGACTCGATTTTCAGTCTTTATATTATTATTATTTGATCAAAATGCAAACATGTTTCATTTTCTTCACCGTGACCTCTGACGAGTCAGCTACTTTAGGCAAAACTTGTGTACTAACTTGGCCAAAATAACTCAGTGGATCTAATTGACATTTTGTAAAATCTATAGTGTAATTGAATGACTGTGGACTTTGAGACGCAAATTGTAACAAATACCTCAGATACTGATAAAATGAGAGATTTATATACATTGTATGTAATGGAATTGTATTTATCATTCCTTTGATCTAAAGTGTCGTACGGTAGACAATGCGGCTCCTTTGACCGTAATGCAACGTACAATGAGTCTGATGCAACATCACGCAATACAGGACACCAATTTCACTCCAAAAAGCGTCTAGTATTTATTGGTTTATCATACGTCTTCCGCAATGAATTCAAGTTTTGGCCGTCATGCACGCTACAGTGAGTCTGATGTAACGCTCCATATCAAAGCAAATCCTGAGTTATAAAATTGCTACTAAAGGCTAAGGACTACACAAAATGCGCTTCATGGAAGTAAAAAATATACTAAATGGGTAAAAACATTCAGCTGTCAATGCTTCATTGACTTCTGCTCTGCACATATAGCTCCATCCACGAGTTATGGCGGTTTGATTAAGCCGATTTTGGGCTTCTTTTACATGGGCACGAGTGAACGCCCGAGTGCGTTCGGATATCTTTCGGGTTGACACTTCGTGTCTACTTCGGGGATTCCCGAATTACGCACGCACGCACGCATGAAGCCCATAGCATGGTGAGGTAACCACAAAAAGTGTAACTCGAAAAAGTATTTTTCAACTTTTTGAATCGAGTTACGGAATTACCGAGTAACTCGAAAATAAAGTTTCATTCTGTCGAGTTCGAGTTACGTAACTCGACTTTGATTTCAACGATGTTTGTCATCGATTTACGCACGGATGTGAAAGTGGGCGTTGCCTCACCAAAATGGGCGTGGCCGGGCGCGTAACTCGAAAATCGCATAACTCGGAAAATCGTAACTCGAAAATCGTAACTCGAATTTTTCCTGTCCTCCTCCTGGGGTGACCCTTGCTTGTTGAGTTTGCATCCAGTAGGGTGACCCTCCTAGGAGGGTGACCCTATCTCCATGTAAACCAGGCCCCAAGTATGGGACAGAACAAGATGTTAACATACCTGCTACCCAATGTCGTCTTTGCTGCTCTAGGTATAATTCAGTAAGCGTTCAAGAATAAGCAACTACATTGAGTTGACGTTTGAGCTGCCATGGTAAAGCCCTCATGGTTTGTTAATTTATTCAAAACAACACCTTACTATCTGTTGCAAAATTCCGCACGGGATCTAGACTTTTGGGAACAAAGACAGTAGTTCTCCGACTCCAATTGCTTCGGTCTTGCAATCACCAATCGCCATTCGTCCCGTCAACCTCTTTTGAAATATCTATATATATCCTTCTAAAACTCAATAATAATTCATAAGCAAATAGACCAATTGAAGACGCTCATTTGGTCACGTGTTGATACCTTTACACCAGATATAAACATGAGTGTTTTATCAAAATCAGTTAAAAAACTCATTAATAATTCATAAGGCAAACACAATGAAAATCGCCACCGTGACGAGTGTCTTTATATCTGATAAAGATTCGGCCTAATTTGCATCAACTTTAACCTCGATTTTCTCCAAGATAAATGAAGATATTTTTGATTTTCTTTTAGAGAATAACTCTAATATGTGTTGGAGTTTTTTAAGCCGTATAAAGAACTCGAGATCGTGTTTTATCGGTATAAAGATCCTCGCCTACGGCTCGGATCTTTATATCCGATAAAACACTCTCTCTCGTTCTTTATACTATACTTAAAACACTCATTAATAAAACATGTGTTAACTAGCTCTGATAAAACACTCATGTTTATGCATGAGTGTTATATCAGTTTAAGGTCTCAGTATAGTTGTCGGATCATTGACCTCGTACAGGTCCGACAAACCTTTTCATGATGTTCTTGCCACTCTGCTCACATATTCACAATCTCTTTCACGTGTGAGATGAAAATTTGATGATTCTGCGCATGTCTATATGCACGAAACTAATGATAAGCATATTTCTTTGGTTAAAATAGATTTTTTTTCATAAATTCATTGTTATAATACATTCAAATGATGGGTTTTAGAAGCCATTTAAAAAAACTCGCTGATCGTGTTTTATCGTGAATATAAATACGGCCTCGTGTTTATATCCACGATAAAACACTCCTGCTCGCTTGTTAACTATTACTTAAACAATTATTCTCTTCACTATCGGTGAATAGAGGTTTTATAATATTAGGAATATTTATATATTCTACCGCTATTCACGTCCAGCTCAGAGAATAATTATTAATAATTGCAATAGAGCTAGAACGCGCTCAGTCTAAGCTGTAAAGTTATGGCCTAGTTAAGCGAGGAAAGCCGAGGCAGACGAATTAGGGGACAGGAGGAGAGGCAACAAGGATACAGTAAGAAGAGAGGTGGGCATCCAAGTCCAGGAATAGCAGCTAAGGGGGCAAGGGTACAGTTACGGGGGAGGGGACAAGGCTTTCCATTCTGTAGTACATGAGCCGTCAAACGTTTTATTAAAGTTCTCGTCTTTCTTTAAATCTTCTTAACTATGATTTTCTGGTGTAATACTGTATACAATTTTTATCGAATGATAAGGCTATTACCCTTCGGTAATTTTTTGTACTTAATTTTTGCAGCCGTCCAATTGTCAACAGGTTGAAAAATTGTCTGCAATATACACGTTGGGTCTTGTTCAGGCGGTAACGCAAGTCAACTAGAGGTTATTTTATATAATCCTTGTTTGAGAAGTTTTCGTATGAAACGGATCGCACCATGCCGTGATAATATGGTCATGTCTAATAAAATCGTTCGAAGTACTTGCCGTAAAACCGCATCTATACGAACACGTTTTCCTTGGCTAGTTTTTCTTGACATGTACAAGGAAATCTTGCACGTGTAGACCAGTATCGTTTTCACACATCTAAAAACTGCTCCACTGCATGTGTATAGTAAAGATTTCATGCAACGGCTTTGAATTACCTATTTCCAAAATCGCTGCCATGCGAAATCGAAAGACATGAGATACGCTAGAACAAAAGGCATGATGGGTAGACTGAATCACTAATTAAAGGTACAATAACCGCATGAATATCAGCAAGGCAAGGTCTGGTTATTTCACTTTCCCCAGCCGATAATCGACACCAAAGCCGAAAAATAGTGGGTGATTTCATGAACGTTTTATTATCAGAGGTCCACTTTGACACCTTTTTCCTTAATGGTACGTAGTCAGAGTTAATCTATCTGATTATGAACAATTGTTCGAAACTGTCACGCTTTTACGGTAGGTATTCAGTGTACCAGCTCATACTCCCTCTTGTTCTAGTCGTATGGGATTTATGTTGTTGTGCCGACAGCCTTTTGTGAGGTGTTGACCAAGCATCGTTGCAAGATAATCAGATTTACAACTTCAACACAAGTGAAACTGCATTGACTTGCGTTTTTATTTGTTTGACCAAGGCCGTACGTGTCATACTTCCATAACAAATTACTCCGATTCCACGTCTGGTTTGTAACAAGTAATCATAATAAATGGGTGCTTCATATTTGCTAACTGACATGTTTTTGCGGTATTCGGGCTGAAGCCATTTTCACCGTTGCTTGGCGACACCAAGAACGGCTACGAGACTAAACGGTGGATATCTCTGAATTCATCAAGCCTTAGCAAGTCCAGTCATAATCTTTTGCCACAAGTCTTTCTTCTTGGGATACAACTTTCTAATGCTTTGTAACAGTTCGTTAAATTGGCTCATTCCTCCAGGTACCATACAAAAAGCCTGTCTGGCCTGTCTCAATAACTCTACAAAGTCCTCGTGATCAGATTGCACCATTACCATAAGATGATGATGGATACATTGACCATACATAGACAAACTTTTTTGTACCAAAGGGCTGATGTTTGGCGAACGCAGATTTACAGCAAGTTGGCCAGGATTTGAGCGAGCAAGATGACGAGCCGCCTCGAGAGCAAGCTCATGAAGAACAAATGGACTAACGACGGCATTGAGCGCAGACACGCAAAACCTGTGCAAGTACGATGTTCCAAGCCTGGCAGACAGCGAACACAGCCATCGAATGTCATCACTGCATGGTGGGTTTCTAGAGTATTTAACATTTGGGCGGTCGTCGGGCGTTCTTCGGGCAAGCGATTCAAGAGCGAGCATACCAACTCGGTAGGCATTATTTAAGTAATATGATACTTGTCCACTTTGTTGGTTCTTTAACGCTATGCTAGAGAGTTGACAAACTGCAGGGTTTGAGGTCTGGTAAGGTGGTGGTAGACCTCCATAATTACTTGATATTTGGTATTGGCTGACATGGGGTTGCCTTGATAAGCCATAGTTAATTAATTGATTAGCAGGCCTGTACGATGCACCAGTGTTATAAGAACCTTGGTTCATAATGTGTTGGACTTGTTGGTGCATCTGTGACTGTACGTACTGTTCAGCTGTCTGGTAGGGTGGGGGTGGTACGGAATTGAAGTGCGGGCCTAGAGGGAGGGGGTGTAGGTAAGGGCTTACAGATGGCGATGGGGAAGGTGGGGTTTGTTGCTGCTGTGTTCGAGACGACTGAGATCTATTGTTACGGGAGCTTTCCTTGTGTGATCTGGATGTGCTGGCTTGGCTTTGTTCGTGTAGATAATGCCAATGTCTAGCTACATCAAACAGAACTTCAGGATATACCCCACCACCTCGAGCAGCACTTTCAACGGCCTGACACGCCCTGTCTAAAAGCTGGGTGTCTTCATCTCTACACTGTAATAGTGCTCGCTGGATTTCACCTGGATTTAGAGTGTGAGCCATATGAAGACATGACAACCCAAGCTCTGCTGCAGCCCTGACCATAGCAGGGTCATTAGACTTTGAAGCCCTATCTGCTATGGATGCCACCTCTGATGGGGTCAAATTACTCTCCCACCTTTCAATAAGAAGTTGGATGGCAGTACTTCCTATTTCCATCGCCTGACCTGAAATCCACGACACGTGAGGAGAGTACGTTCTAGAGAGCCAATTGACTGATGTACGGTTATGCAGCCCAAGGGCAAATAATCCTATTTCAAAGGCACATAACTGAAGACCTCTATGGGGCCCACCATGACTTGTACTAGTAGTAGGTTGGCTGAATACTGAAGTATTGCTGTTACCACCAGCCCTGGTTAACACAGTCTTAGCCAGCTCAAACATGAAGTGTGCCTCTGCTTCGGTAGCTTGGTTGACGGCGGAATTCTTGCCTTTCTTTTTGCGACGGTTCTTCTTATTTCCCTGTCTCCTGTTTCGTCCTTGACCAGCATCTACATTCACTGGATCGGCGAGAGTTCCTGCTTCACCTTCTTTGTCCATTTCCTCGACTTGTACTGCTCCTGCCTGGGCTGGTACTGTCACTCTTGCTTCTTGTTCACTTACGCTTGCCTGTGCTGCAAGCGACTCAGCCCCTCCGACTGCCGCTGAAGCAGCGGCACCTTCAAGTTCCGTGTCCAACTCAGAGGTGTGAGAGGATGAATTCAAGGAAAGTGCTGCTACAGATAGTCCATCTTGAGAATTGGATGTCCCGACTTGAGATGTGCCATCGGCATGTGACTGAAATTCCAAGTCTTCCTCAAGTGACTCCAGCTCAAATGTCGGTGATCCTGGTTTCTTGCACGTCTTAGATTCAAACCTAGAACTCTCAGGCAAACCAACAGATGTCGATGTATTTACATATGAGCCTCTCGCACCACTGGATTCACTAGGCAAATTTGCACTTTTGAATTTCATACCAGAGGTGTTTGTTCTAGACTTTACTCTCTTTTGAGTTCCAATTGATTTTGGTGCATCAAAACTGGAAGGCCCTTCCGATGATGAAGACGTGAGTGGTGATGTCGTCGGAGGTGAGCAATCCCAAAGTGGCTCACACGCTGATATACATGCTTCCTTCTCTCCTGAGCTACTGGAACCAGAGTCTCTTCGACCTTCTGTTGCATTTCTGTTCAAAGGCAAAGACATTTCTTGAACTTTAACACTGATGTTGTTATCTGGAATGAGCACAGCACCACCTGACTCGCTGGGTGGTTCCTCATTATCTTCAAGGTCCGATCCCTCAAGATCTGAAGTGGCCCGATCATTAGCTTGTTGGTTATCCCGACGAGGTGGCGGTTTCTGCTTCCTGGCACCATTATATGAGCCATCACGTGACCCATTTCTTGGGCTCATAGCACCTCGTGCACCCCCTCGGGCACCGCTACTTGCGAGAGTCCGTGTTCCTGCATGACAGAAACCCACTACTTTAGCGGTGACACAGGGTGAAGGATGAGCCGAGTCAGTGTCCACACCACTCGAGCTTGCACTTTCCTCTTCTCTCCTTGCTTCATTGACCGTAACAGTAATTTTTGGTTGTACTTTTCCCCCAGTTGCTCGACAACGTGGGCGGTTGTAACCAGAGCTTTCTCTACTTCCACCGTCTGTACCACTGTCACTCGTGTTAGAAGAGCTTTGGCTATTGCTGGAAGGAAAAAACGTAAAGTACTGAGTGTGGGTTACCCTACGAGCAGCCTCCTTTTAAATCACCCTGTGAGACTAAGGGAGAAGGAGTTTAATAACAGGGTATTGTGGCGTTAGAAATGCTTGCTAATAAATCTTACGATTACAACAGAAATAGGGCAGTTTTAGTACGAGTGGTAAACTTACTGCACAATACTGTGGCCATACCAGTGCCGTGTTGTTTATAAAAACATTTGAAATTCCCTGCCATAACTGTGCCGTGCGGTGACCGTGCCATTTTCCCAATGATACGAAAACACTGCTATACTGATGATGATGTTAGACACTACAACAATCCTACCCTCTATATCTGTTGGGTAAGTTTTAGCCACCCTCCCATAACTATAAAAATGGTACCTTCCACGGCGATTTGGCAAGCCAAATCCACCTCGCATCTTCACTCCACTACTGTCCTCGCACTTCTTTTTGTCATTTTCGTTTTGCCTTGCGTCATTTTGTCTTTCAGCCTCACTCACAAAGCTTGGACCCTCGTATCGACTTTTGTCTAGAAGAACTTCTTTGACAGCTTTGAGTCTACAGGGGTTGTCTTTACAATAGTCCAATAAAGCAATGGCCAGGTCACCTCTCTGTCGTCGAATTCCTTCACAAAGTATGGGGTACTGTGTTTCTAGGATATTGGATCTCATACCTAACAAGTCAAAATTTATACACGCTCGATCACGTAAATCGCTTTTCAGATGGCTAGTTTAGCCAAAATAATGGCAGGTCTAATGAATGAAAGAATAAATGGATGGACGGAGAGACGTACGGCGCATTGATCATGAGGGGTAAAAGACTGAGCAAGATGACTGGACAATATGAGGCTAATAAGTCATCATTTTCGTTGTAATACTAACCCAAAGCACAAAATGCAGCCATGAAACCAATATCTTCATCAACTTTCTTTTCCTGTTCATTGCTAGTTTCCTTTTTAGCACCACCTGGGCAGCACAAGACTTCAAAGATAAACGTAGCAAGCATAATAGGCAGTACAGCTCCACCTCGTTGTAGTTTTCCCTGACAGATCAAATTGGCCTTCTCTCTTACAACCATCATTTCCTCTCCGTGTAAAGGCAGTTTTCTTAATAGAGCAACGAGTTCAGACTCTTGGTGTGCTAATTTGACCTAAATAAAAATACAAAGAATTATATGAATGGAATTGTCACTTATAAATATATTAGATATTTCTGCGTGTTTGTGCCATCGAATGTGAAATTTGCTCGGAAAACTTGAGAGCCCAGAGGGGGTTTGTGCAAGTGACCTTCTCATGGTCACTGGTTCAAAACCCTTCTGGGTTCGGATTTTTTTCCCCGGGCAAATTTCACATTCGATAACATAAACAGACAAATCAAAAAGAATTATGCCCATTCTTACTTGATGAATTTACTAGAACTTACTAAATATCTTTCAGAATACCTTACACACTGCCTAAAGAATTAACCATATCGAACATGCTAGGGATATATTGCAGGGGCATGAAGTGCAGACTTGTTGCAGGATAACTATCTATTATATATAAACCACTTAAATATTATGGACCATGTCCCTGCAAGGACAATATTCTGTCTCGCAGTCTTTCGGCATGAAACCACTTGCACACGCCAAGGAGATTTGACCCCCGAACATCAGTCTCGACGGCCCGAGCATGAAAAAGAATATGCACGTGACGTCTGCGTCACCGTTGTTTCCGTATTAGCTATTAAACAGGGTTAAGAGGAACAAAGACAACACCCTTAAAGGGAGTGAAAAGCAATGATTGAACACCGGGGTCAATTAACTCGATGATGGGTTCCATGTATCACCTATTGATTTATTTGTCAGACAAAAATATTAATCGCGTCTTTTTACATCAAAAACTTGTCCGATTTCAGAGAAATTTGCAGCTATTTATCTATAAGTCTAGAAATTTGTACCGATAATGGTTTTTCTGCGAATTAAATCAAATAATTCGAGTTATCAGACGATTTTTAAAAGTAGCTTTATGAGAGAAATTGGTCATAAATTCAAAAATCTAAGGTGAATTTTTTTTCCTATTTCATTAAAGTCCCTATGATGCATATTTTTTTCTTTTCAAATTCAGTTCTTTTCTGGGAATATAGTTGAGGTCGTTTTGTCTTACTTTTGAACGCTCCATATTTTTCGAGATATAAAGGTTCCAAATTTCAAAATGCAAATTTGATGACGTCAGGGGAGTCACTATTTATTATTACAAAACCAAGATGACTTGAAATACTCTTATTTTTTCATTTGGAATTTATTTCCGTTGGTAAAGCCTGTGTTTGAGTAAAACATCTGGTTGTGGAATTTAAGACCTCTTTTAGTAAAATCCATGAGAAGCTGGCGATGATGACTCCCCTGACGTCATCACATTTGCATTTTGAAATTTGAAACTTTTATATCTCCGAAAATATAGAGTATTTCAAAATGGGATAAAAAAAATCTTAACTATATTCCCAGAAAAGAAATGAGTTTGAAAATAAAAAAGTATACGTCATAGGGACTTTAATCAAGTATGTATCCCACCAATTTCCAGCCGTTATCGATAATACGTAGAGGTTCGTTCAAAATCGCGTGCTTGACTTTTGTATTTTGCCGGACATCAATCGTTTGTATTTCTATGGCAACCACGTTGTAGCTCCTCCCACTTGTTTATTTTCAGGCTCAAGGTCACTCTAGAATTCAAAGCTTTAGAGTTGATAAAAGTTGTAAATCTTCTTTTTTTGAAGTAGAGAAGTCATTTTTAAACTCCTTACGAGAAAGGAGATGGCAACAGCTTGAACTGTGTCGAGATTCGAGATTCTTCGAGATTCTTCGTTCATTTAGCTACATAAATGGTATTGAATGAGAAGTCTCTCGGTTCTAAGTACTAATGCCACGACCAAATTCATGCGATATGCATAGACAATTCGACAGAGCGAAGAATATTCTGCATCATAACAATAAATAGATGTTAGGATAAGTAGACGTAGTGGTGTTCAATAAAAATAATAAGACACTTAGCTGTTAATATTGACAGCAATATCGCTCCTGTTGGTTCCCACCCAATTCGGGAAAATTACGTTGACTTTGTGAGTGCATTTGACTCTGCATGCCTCTGACGGAGACTACATTTCACTGCTCTTCAGTTTTTCTGAGCCATTCCTTCGAAAAAAGGAAAATATGCGGATTTTTAACTTCGAAAGATTTGAATTTTTCGAGCGAGGAAATATACACAGTGCAGAACAACTCGGCAAGAGGGCGGAGCGAAAACTTGGTTGCCATAGAAATACAGACGATTGATGTCTGGCAAAATCAAAAGTCAAGCTCGAGATTTTAAACGAACTTCTACGTGTTATCGACAACGGATGTAATCCTTAGAATTTGCGATACAAAATTTGCGCCGACTGTCACGACGCAAAATTTTGTAGTCAAAACTACCGCCAAAATCTCAACAAAATTTCAAAAACAGCGAGAATCGTATCTGCTATAAGAAAGAAAATAGACCTCTATGAGGCCATGTGGTTACTGGCCTCAAATCCAAATATAGATATAGACACATTTCAAGGCCTGTCCCTGGTTGGGGGTGGGGGTAGGGGTTTACTTCGACTAGTGCATACACACACACCGACTGTCCTAGTGCCCTTGGTAAGTTTATTGAAATTCAATATATTTTTATGTTCTATTTGACCTGATGCGTTTGGTCACGTAATGGATAAAACATCCGAAACATGAACGAAAAAATACACGATTTGTTATTGTGTCAAAAGCGCCGTTGTTGAAGTCTTTACGGCAAACAATTTAGATATATAGTGAAATAAAAAGTTGAATAAACTGGTATATTAGCAGGTAATATTTTTGCATGTGAGATATATAATAATACCATGCATGATAATAGAAGGACAAACGCAAAGACTAATAGCTGTTGACAGACAAATTAAATGTAGAATTTGACTTGTAATAATTTAGTATGAATTTTCATACTTATGGATTTCTTAAATAAATCGGCTATGTTTTGCATAGCCATATTTTAGCCATACACTGGTATGATGTGTTGTTCCTTGCGAACGCAGCTGCGCCCACATTGTGCTTTCTTGCTTTGGCATTTGACATACTGATCAACTTTTAAGGCATAAAGATCTTTACTACTGCGGCTTGTTGAACTACAGGAAACCAGTGTACGGTTCGAGGTGCGTACCGCGTCTTGTTAAAAAGTTTATTAACGGCAACATGTCAATCGCTCTTACTCTAGCGGCAGCTAATCTAAATGTCCTTTTTAAGCCGATTTTGGGCTTCTTTTACATGGGCACGAGTGAACGCACGTGTGCGTCTAATTAATAATCGACTTCAACACCCTCGGACGGGTGAACGAAGTTCGCATATCTTTCGGCTTGACAATTCGGCTCTACTTCGGGGATTTCCGAATTACGCACGCACGCACGCACGCACCCTTGAAGCCTATGACATAGTGTGTTACTGGCATAAAGCCAGTAACCACAATAAATGCCTATTGTAACTTGTGAACAAAATATGGAGAACTGAGAAGCTAAACGCCAATGTTATCCTCAAGCAAACTTGGGAAGTAATTTTAGTGACCACGAGGGGAATGTTGCGAATTTTTATTCCTTCGACTTCTACAAATTCTGTCGAATTGTTTCCTGAAATTTTCTAGGTATGGGATAGAACAAGATGTTAACATAACTGTTGCCAAGTGTCGTTGTCTTTGCTGCACTAGGTATAATTCAGTAAGCCGCAAAAGTAAGGAACTACATCGAGTCGACGTTCGAGCTGCCAAGGTAAAACCCTCATGGTTTGTTAATTTATTCAAAACATTGTCTTTATTCCCAAAAGTCCAGATCCCGTGCAGAATTTTGTAACAGATGTTGTTTTGAATAAATTAACAATAGGCATTTGTCTTTCTTATAGCAGATATGGTTCTCGCTGTTTTTGAAAGTTTGTTGAGATTTTGGCGGCAGTTTTGACTACATAATTTTGCGTCGTAACAGGCAGCACAAATTTGTATCGCAACTTCTAAGGATTAAATTGGTGCGATAAATGGTGTATGTAGTCCTCTATGACTTTCTACTTGATCAGTGAAATAGGAAATTATCTCGAATTATTTGATCTAATTCGCAGGAAAATCATTACCGATACGAATTTCAAGGCTTGTAGACAACTAGCTGCAAATTTCTCAGAAATCGGACAAGGTTTTGATGTAAAAAGACGCGATTGAAATTCATGCCTAACAAACAAATCAATAAGGTACGAGCCACCTTAACCCTTGGGTTGGTTAGTTAACCCACACCGTCGAGCAACTGGCTCCTGGGAACTAGTCCTATAGAGCAGTTTTGTATGAGTAACAAATGGATCAGGGTTCATACCATTTTTGGTATTAAAATTCCATGACTTTTTCTATGAATATGTTCTATTTTTCATGACCAAAATTTAGTCGACATGAAACTGGATTAAAAAATGAGGCTATCAATTTGTTTTCTCGTGCCATTTTCAGTGAATTTCCATGATTTTGACCTATAATTTCCAATGTGGAAATGAAATCATGAGAATTCCATGACTTTCCAGATTTTCCATGAGCCATACGAACCCCGTGGATCACGCTGTGCTTTGACCATGTCAGTGTCCCGTGGTTAAACAAACAAACAAAAACCGTGAAAATTGCTCTATTAATCATTATCATCTTAGGAAGCTGAAACAGGAGCAGACTTAATGTTACCAACAGATGGTAACATACCTCTAATGCTTTACTCTTTGCTGGTTGTCTAGGTATCTCTAGTCCAAAAATGCCCACTTTAAATGCCAAGTGATGACAGTGGGGATCCTCTGCCAGAACACCACAAAGAAATGCAGCCTTTACCAATGTACTACTGCTAAATGACTTGGTGTTCTTATTAGCAGTCTTAGCCATACTAATATCAAGATAGGTTTGACAGTCCAGTATTCGTTCAGCAAGTCTTATACTTAGTTTTCCAGCCTTTGCAGTGTATCCATGTACATGAAGAGCTTCTGCTCTAGCACACAATACTTCTAGATCTTCTTCTATTTCATGAAGGGCTAATGGTGTGTCCTGGTTTAGTCTGTAGAAAGAAATAAGTATTTTTTAAGTGTTGCAGAATCCTGCTGTATTGAACAACCTGCTAATAAAGTGACTCGTACATGTCCCTTATATGTCTGGGCTTGGTTGTTTGAAGAGGGCTAATTAGGGTTAAATCTAAAGAAAGCCATTGATGTTAACCATTGGTTAACGTTAACCTGCTTAATTTGTCTGATAAAAGTATATCTGGTGTTTGAGACACCAGTTCTCAGCTAAAATGCTGTCTCAGGTGATTTCTAATATTAGAGACTTTAAGATTGACATTTGCAGCAAACTACAACCATCAAACGGCAAACTTTGTTTGCCCTCAAGATATTTGTATTTTCTGTCATTAAGAGATTTGTTTTTTATTTGCTTGTTGCATTGATTTAAGGAGTAGAGTAAAATATAAAATCAAAGTCAGCTTTTGCCATTTTGTCATCATATCAGTGGTTTGCTGTAAATGACAACCTTAATAGTGTTATATTCAAACCGGGCATTGTCCCCCGGATCGATGATTAAGAATGGGGAATGACGAAAGTCCCTTGTTCTTTTGGCGGAACAATGGAAAATAGATCCGGAGAGATAAAGGCCCAAAACGAAACCGAGAGTGAAAGGGGGAGGGGCGGGAGGGGAAAAATTAAAGTATTCCACACTGCACTTCCTTGTTTTCTCATCTACCAATACATAACCAAAGAGGCACGCTAAAGTCCCCAGCTCGGGGGCCCCACCCTTCCCGCCCTATCAGTGGGTTTCCCAGGATAGATGTTCTTCGTTCCGCCGGTTTGAACAAGCTTAGCGCTAAAAACGTAGTGATGGCCATCAACACATGGGCGGTGCCGGTAATGCGATATGGTGCTGGAATTATCAACTGGACAAAGTGCGAATTGCAAAACATCGATAGAAAGACAAGAAAGTTGTTGACCATCTACAAAATGTTGCAACCTCGTGGAGACGTGGATCGTCTTTATCTCCCAAGAGAAAGTGGTGGTCGGGGACTTATTGGAGTCGAAGACTGTGTAATAACAGAAGAAAAGAGCCTAGCAAGTTACATTGCAAACAACACAGATGAATTGATGGCACCGTGTAGAAGAGAAAACGTACTACAGACCGGTGATGGGGAAAATCAAAGAGCACTGAAAGAAAAGAGAATGGCCGAAAGAAAGGAAAAGTGGCAGAGTAAACCTTTGCATGGACAGATACTACGGCAGACTGAAGATATTCGTGATACTGCCTCGTGGGACTGGATGCGTAAGGGAGAACTTAAGAAAGAAACTGAAGGACTGATTACAGCAGCTCAAGAACAAGCATTAAGAACGAATGCTATTAAAGCTAACATTGATAAGCAAAACGTATCGCCTTTATGCAGAATGTGTGGACTGAAAGACGAAACAGTTAGTCATATCATCTGCGAATGTAGCAAGCTGGCCCAGATAGAGTACAAGCGTCGGCACGATAACGTTGCCAGGATAATACATTGGGAATTATCAAAGCTGCATGGACTACCACACACTGATAAATGGTACGAGCATGATCCCAATAAAGTCACAGAGGCGAATGGGATAAAACTTCTTTGGGACTTTAACATCTTGCTCGTGGACAACAAACAAAGACAATGCAATATCATAGACATTGCTGTTCCAGGTGACGCGAGAACAAAAGATAAGGAAAAGGAGAAGGTGGAAAAGTACCAAGAAATAAAGAGAGAAATATCCCGGTTGTGGAATGTTAAAATGTCTGTCACGCCTATCGTAATAGGAGCACTAGGAATTGTAACAACCAACTTAAAGAAATATCTCAAGCAAGTTGGACTTACAGTGAGAGTGGATCGTTACAGAAAGCAGCTTTGTTAGGAACTGCAAGGATTTTAAGAAAAGTACTGGACATGTAGAGGACAATGAACTTGAACAATGAACAATGCAATGTAAAAAAATTGAGTGCGGTAGCATCAGAACATTATGTAGGGGGCTAGATTGATTGGGTCAGGTGTACTTAGGGAAAGTACATTTAATATGCCGAGGGGGGGTATGAAGACGTCATAACAATACCTCTTAATTTTTCAGGGCCCCTGTTTGGGTTGTCACAAAATTTTCAAGGCCCTCTAGTGAAATTCTAAAATATTTTGAGCCCACCCCCCCCCCCCCTCCCCCTACTACCACAAATCACACAGCTTGTTTTAAAGACACACGGACAGAAAGCAGCTGATGCTCTAAACCCAGAGACTTTAAAATCTGGTGAAATCTCTGCCTCAAAATTAGGATCAATTAAACTTCTTCCCAGGTTTCACATTAAAGCTTTGAAATATCTCATTGATGCCAGAGCAGTAGACAACAAGGAGGAATGTGAGCGACTGATTGATATTCTGATAGCTCGACAGGCTGCCCAAAGGAAAGAAAAAGCAAGGGAAACAGCTAGTATCGAAGGCGAAGAGTCTAAAAAAGAACTGAGTGAACAAGATGAACAGAGTGAACAAGATGAGCAGAGTGAACAAGATGAACAGAGTGAACAAGATGAGCAGAGTGAACAAGATGAACAGAGTGAACAAGATGAACAGAGTGAACAAGATGAACAGAGTGAACAAGATGAGCAGAGTGAACAAGATGAACAGAGTGAACAAGATGAACAGAGTGAACAAGATGAACAGAGTGAACAAGATGAACTGAGTGAACAAGATGAACAGAGTGAACAAGATGAGCAGAGTGAACAAGATGAACAGAGTGAACAAGATGAGCAGAGTGAACAAGATGAACAGAGTGAACAAGATGAGCAGAGTGAACAAGATGAACAGAGTGAACAAGATGAGCAGAGTGAACAAGATGAACAGAGTGAACAAGATGAGCAGAGTGAACAAGATGAACAGAGTGAACAAGATGAGCAGAGTGAACAAGATGAACAGAGTGAACAAGATGAGCAGAGTGAACAAGATGAACAGAGTGAACAAGATGAGCAGAGTGAACAAGATGAACAGAGTGAACAAGATGAACAGAGTGAACAAGATGAACAGAGTGAACAAGATGAACAGAGTGAACAAGATGAGCAGAGTGAACAAGATGAACAGAGTGAACAAGATGAACAGAGTGAACAAGATGAACAGAGTGAACAAGATGAACAGAGTGAACAAGATGAGCAGAGTGAACAAGATGAACAGAGTGAACAAGATGAGCAGAGTGAACAAGATGAACAGAGTGAACAAGATGAACAGAGTGAACAAGATGAGCAGAGTGAACAAGATGAACAGAGTGAACAAGATGAACAGAGGGAACAAGATGAGCAGAGTGAACAAGATGAACAGAGTGAACAAGATGAGCAGAGTGAACAAGATGAACAGAGTGAACAAGATGAGCAGAGTGAACAAGATGAACAGAGTGAACAAGATGGTGTAATGGAAGACTAACAGTTAAATGCTGCATTCACACTAAACATTATCAAAAATATAATTCTCATTTCATAAGAACTTTAAAACTGTAAAAGATAAATATGTGTTAAATTCAAGAAAACAGTTCAAACATTGTTCACACCTGATGTTTAAATTGATTTTTAAGCAGAAAGAATGAAGATGACGGATTCCTTAAACTGGTTTAGTTAAACATATTTAGACCATAAGACTCAATCTAGGGACCAAAGTAACATACATAAATAACAGTTTAATATTTGTACCCTGAACATCATCAAAAATAATATACAGAGGTAGTTTTATAGTAAACAGAAAAGGATTCAAGTTAATAATTAATAATTAATTAAAATTGCCTGCCCAATTAAGGAGGCTTCCTACAATTTTTCTAGTGCTCGACCGGTCAACTTGAAACGGCTGTAGTTCTTACATGAAAGCACCCACAGTTATGACCTTTCGTCCACTTACTACATAAAGACTGAAATTTTTATTGGTGTGTGTTTTGTTTACATCAGGGTTACCATAGCGACGAAACGATGACGTCACCGTTTTAGATTCCAAGCAATTTTACGCGTTTTTCGACCTAAACTTTTAAAATGACACACAAGACGTTAATATTTAGGACTTAAGCTTTGCCTAGCAGCATACGAATTTTGGAGAAATTCGTATAGACAGATTTTGAATTATTCGAGGCGCAATTTTTTAACTCCAAAAATCACAATTTCTAGTCTTCGATTCCATAATTTTAAAAGCAAAGCAGCATGACAACTCTTCGACTGTCCAAATGTTGTTCAAATATCAGACTACTTCTCTACGAAGTTGCACGTGAGAAAGTGCTTTGGATCTCCGTCAGCATACGTCCATTTAGACATGAAATTGGGCGAAATTTTATCAAAATTTATACACAAAGCGTTTAGTGCTCCTAAAGAAAAATTTCTCGGTCAACTGTTTTCTCCCTTTGGTGAGTAGAACTTTAGTATATTTGCAATAAACTGTCCAAGCGCCGATTCAATTGAAGCTTTTTAAGGTACTGAAATAAAATGTCAAAGTTGAGTATATTCGGTGTAACTTAGCGCAGCAAGATTCTAGGTTCAAGTTGTTGTTTTAATTCTCACATTCCTGCATGCAGGCATGCTTCAGTATGCTAATTCGAGGCAATGGTCACCATGGCGTGACGCGCTACTTCACTAGAGTTGTCATGCTGCTTTGCTTTTAAAATTATGGAATCGAAGACTAGAAATTGTGACTTTTGAAGAAATATTCTATACGCAGAGCACGCGTACGGAAACGCAGTAGTGAAGTAGCGCGTCACGCCATGGTGACCATTGCCTCGAATTAGCATACTGAAGCATGCCTGCATGCAGGAATGTGAGAATGAAAACAGCAACTTGAACCTAGAATCTTGCTGCGCTAAGTTACACCGAATATACTCAACTTTGAAATTTTATTTCAGTACCTTAAAAAGCTTCAATTGAATCGGCGCTTGGACAGTTTATTGCAAATATACTAAAGTTCTACTCACCAAAGGGAGAAAACAGTTGACCGAGAGATTTTTCTTTAGGAGCACTAAACGCTTTGTGTATAAATTTTGATAAAATTTCGCCCAATTTCATGTCTAAATGGACGTATGCTGACGGAGATCCAAAGCACTTTCTCACGTGCAACTTCGTAGAGAAGTAGTCTGATATTTGAACAACATTTGGACAGTCGAAGAGTTGTCATGCTGCTTTGCTTTTAAAGTTATGGAATCGAAGACTAGAAATTGTGATTTTTGGGGTTAAAAAATTGCGCCTCGAATAATTCAAAATCTGTCTATACGAATTTCTCCAAAATTCGTATGCTGCTAGGCAAAGCTTAAGTCCTAAATATTAACGTCTTGTGTGTCATTTTAAAAGTTTAGGTCGAAAAACGCGTAAAATTGCTTGGAATCTAAAACGGTGACGTCATCGTTTCGTCGCTATGGTAACCCTGATGTAAACAAAACACACACCAATAAAAATTTCAGTCTTTATGTAGTAAGTGGACGAAAGGTCATAACTGTGGGTGCTTTCATGTAAGAACTACAGCCGTTTCAAGTTGACCGGTCGAGCACTAGAAAAATTGTAGGAAGCCTCCTTAATATCTATTTGCAATATTTTCAGAATTTAGCCCCCCCCCCTCCCCCCCTTTGGGTATCAATTTTTTTCAGGCCCCCCTTTTATTACTACAAAATTTTTCAGAGCCCCTCCTCAACATCTTCATACCCCCCCTCGGCATATTAAATGTATTTTCCCTTACATAGTCTTCTGATGAGATCGGAAAAAAAGTTAGATATTGATTGCGGTGGTATCGGAATATCATGTTGTGCTTTACTCACTTTAACCAATCACAGTATGGTTAGTGGTGAGTAAGGAGAACTGACATGATTTTCCGATGCCATCGCAACCACACAAGGCAAACTGAAATGTATGTATACATGTAAATTTACATTTAGTTGGTTGGGATGTCTGAGGCTTTATGAAAAAGCTTGACAGCTGTAATACCAGGAGACATTTGTAAAGAGAATTATCCTGTGATGTAATAAAAATAATAATAATAATAATGGAAACTTTATTCTATATTTATACAACAATTACAAATCTCTCTACTTAAAGGCAATTTGCAATTGACTACTCGAGTGATACATGCATTTATAAATGTAAACGACAAAATGATTTAGAAAATATATATATATATCAAAATTTCAATAAGTCTGGGTTATTCCATTCTTTGTTTCGACAGCAGAAAAGGTAATACGTTGATCTGATTGTAATGCTGATAATTTTTTTTACAATATAGTTTTGTTGTTTCTTGTCCTCTAGGCCAAGTTCATTTAACATTTCGATGAAATCAGACGATTGATGGGAGAATACACCCAAAGTACTGATTGAAAGGTTTACAAATTTAACCTGCTGAAAATGATTCTTGTGGTCGATGACAGTCTCGTGATATTTACGTTGTTTCCGGTCTAAGTTGTTTTGTAGATTTGTTTCAAAGCCAACAGTTAATTCTAGAATATACAAGCACTTATTTGATATGGACAACACTATGTCAGGACGCAAGCTGTCACCAGTTATGATAGAGGGGCTCGGAAAACCAGGAAGATCGACGTATAGAGTTGAGTTTTTGATGGATGGAAGACTATGAGCAATGAAATTCAGGACAGAATCATGACGCCAGGAGAAGCGGCCTTCTTGTAGGTAGTGATTACAACCCGCGACAACATGAAGAAGAGATTCAGGCATTAGGCATAGGGAGCAGTCAGAGTTGGAGGAAATACCCCATTTGACAAGGTTTTTCCGTGTAGGGAGAGTGTTGTTGATGTACCGGATGGTAAAGTTAAAGATGTTTTTCGGCAAGTTAGACTGTGTGGTGGACCAGATTTTATTAAGTTGTTGCATGGAGTATTTAAGGACATTTGAAAAGAACGATCCTTGATTAGTGAGCTGATTTTGGAGTTTATCCTCTTGTGAAGAATGGAAATCTTTGAGAACTTGTTTTGTAGATGTGTACACGTCATACTGAATGTTTCTACCATTGCTAGTTGAGTTCCAGAGATGTTTTATTGAGTCATTAGTAGATGATTTTAATGCGTTGCGCAGAACTGTTTGACATTGGATGAATTTGATGGACGGAGGGACAATATTCAGACCAAATTTGTTAGTGGTAAGGAAAAAAAAAAAAAAAAAAAAAAAAAAAAAAAAATAATAATAATAATAATAATAATAATAATAATAATAATAATGCTTGCCCAAGAATTGCACAGACCTTGTACAAAGCCAGACACGACAGGATGCTTAGACCTATCTACCATTACCTCCTATACAGATACGACTTCCAAGAAAGCGATCATTCCAAGCCTTGGTATCAACAAAGTATTCCAGAATCAATCGTAGAGAACGAGAAAGCCAAGATAATTTGGGACCTGCCCTTTCACCTTGATAAAGCCCCTGAAAATGGAGCCAATAGAATCGACATGGCTGTACTAGACAAAGGAAACAAAACATGGATCTTGGTAGAAGGAACCATATGCAGCGTTGGAAGCATCGAAGAAAGAACAAGATACAAGCAAGAAAAATACACAGAACTAAGAGCAGGCATAAAGAACATCTACAGAGACTGTACAGTTACCCAAAAGAACGTTGTATTTGATTTTCTCGGAGGTTATCACCATCTATTAGAGAAAGAAATGAACTCTGTGACAACGAATAGCCAAGAAACAGACTATCTCCTTAAGAAATCACAAAAATGGATCCTTTCCCAAAACGCAGAAATTACAAAAAAATTCTATGAGTTCACAAAATAGCAAATTAAAAAAAAGTGATGTTTAGCATATAAGAAAAAAATACAACAAAGCACAGGTGCATTCCCGCTTTGTTGCATGTAATTAGATTTGAATTGAAAACAAAATAAAGATGCCATAATAATAATAATAATAATAATAATAAAAGACGATGGATGAAATATTAGGATGCAGAGGAAAGATGGTGCTCCAAAAGATGCAGAAAGCTGTCATTTCGTCGACTCTGAACATTGCGTGCACGTTCAAGACTTATACATAAGTGGCGCAATTTTACCTCAACAATTCAAGGGAACAAACATTGAACACATATAAAATCGAAACTTATAGTAGATAATTATTGATTCCAGATTATTACTTCTATTTTAAGACATACATTTCTTAAGCAGCGTAAGCTTGAATGAATACATATATGAATATTACTATAAGTTTATAAGTATATAGAATATTATTATAAGTTGTTCATGAGTGCTCTTTCATGAGCCAATAAGTTTAGATAGGAGACTGTTTGAGTTTTCAAGTCAGAAAAACTTTAATTTCACATGCGCGCGTTCGTTTTTTTAGTATTATTTTATATAGACATATATATATATATATATTTGCTTTTTTCAGGAATTTACCATTTATAATAGTTCTTAAGATTTTTTAAGCTTCTTTTCAATAATTTTTAGGGATATTTTCTTTCGAAGAGGCAAACTTTATTTGATATATTGATATAGCATTAAGGAAATTAGGTTAAATTTACATGGCCTCTAGGTAACGCTTAGCGCCCTATTGTGCCATTAGGATTTAGCATAAAGATGTGTAACACTGCTGGATATAATAATAATAATAATAATAATAATAATAATAATAATAATAATAATAATGAAAACTTTATTCTATATTTATACAACAATTACAAATGTCTCTACTTACAGGCAATTTGCAATTGACTACTCAAGTGATACATGCATTTATAAATGTAAACGACAAAATGATTTAGAAAATATATATACATATATATATCAAAATTTCAATAAGTCTGGGTTATTCCATTCTTTGTTTCGACAGCAGAAAAGGTAATACGTTGATCTGATTGTAATGTTGATAATTTTTATAATAATAATAATAATAATAATAATAATAATAATAATAATAATAATAATAATAATAATAATAATAATGTGTGGTCAGTATGACGAAACCATTGACCACATTGTAGCAGGCTGCCCTGTTCTCGCAAAGAAAGAATTCGTCGAAAGGCATAACAGAGTTGGTACGTATGTTCATCGGAAGCTCTTCAAACAGTACGGCGGTAATTCTGGCAAGAGGGGATACGAATCGGATAAAATGTTGGACAATGAAAGAGTAACAATTTTATGGGACATGCAAGTGCACACAGATAAAACCATTAAGGCCAACTGGCCAGACATTATAGTAAACGACAAAATGAAAACTCAAAGCTTTCTAATTGATGTATCAATCCCATCAGGATGAAACGTGTCGTTAAAACAGTTAGAAAAGGTTTCAAAGTACAAAGGTCTTGAAATATAAGATGTGGGGTATGGGAGCAGAAACCATATCTATAGTTATTGAAGCTCTATAGGCTTAATCAACAAACGACTAGAGTATCACGTCAAAGAGTTGCAGGAAAACATTGAAATTAGAGAACTACAGAAGATCACCCTGCTAGGAACTGCACTTTTTAGGAAAACTTGAATGCTCGGCTGAGTGTACTTGTAATTCTTACTTTCCTGGTTCATGGACTGGACTCGGTAAGCTTAGAAAATTGTAAGAAAAACGCATTAGAATTATGAATAAAGTTAATAATAATAATAATAATAATAATAATAATAATAATAATAATAATAATAATAATAATAATAATAATAATAATATATTAAATTAATAATAATAATAACTAATAATAATAATAATAATAATAATAATAATAATAATAATAATAATAATAAAGTTTTTCGGATAGCTATATAAATGATGCAACAATGTGACTGACCTATTTGGCACAATATTTGTAAACATATACATGTTTGTCAGGCCTCACGAGGCTATCAATAAAATAATAATAATAATAATAATAATAATAATAATAATAATAATAATAATAATAATAATCAAGTTACAAGCAAAGAAAAAAGGAAGAGAGATATGCTGAATGGAAAACAAAAGCCTTACACGGTCAATATATTAATGATATTGAAGAAATCAGCAGTAAAGAATCATGGACATGGTTAGTTAAGGGACAGCTAAAGAAGGAAACAGAGGGCCTAATCATGGCAGCTCAAACCCAGTCCTTAAGAACAAATGTCATCAAAGCGAAGATTGACAAAAGTCAAGATAATGCCAAATGCCGATTATGCAAATCAAAAGAGGAAACAGTCAACCATATAGTTAGTGGGTGCCAAAACCTTGCACAAAAAGTGCCAAATAATAGATATTGCAATCCCTGTTGATGGAAGAATTGACAAAAAAGAGGAAGAGAAGATCGAAAAATACCAGGAGTTAGCAAGGGAAATTGGGAAGCTCTGGAACTTGAAAGTAAAGGTCATTCCGATTGTAGTAGGTGCTCTAGGTAGTGTCACTGAAAGACTGACTGAATATCTCAGTGAAATGGGTGTAACAACACGAGTAGAACTGATCCAAAAATCGGCTCTATTGGGATCCGCAAGGATTCTTCGAAAGGTCCTTGAAGTCTAAGGAACTTGTTGAACCCGGCTTCAAGAAAAATTCCGGTTATTTTCAATCAAACCGTGCGTATCCAAAATAATAATAATAATAATAATAATAATAATAATAATAATAATAATAATAATAATAATAATATAATAATAATGGAAACTTTATTCTATATTTATACAACAATTACAAATCTCTCTACTTACAGGCAATTTGCAATTGACTACTCAAGTGATACATGGATTTATAAATGTAAACGACAAAATGATTTAGAAAATATACATACATATATATATATCAAAATTTCAATAAGTCTGGGTTATTCCATTCTTTGTTTCGACAGCAGAAAAGGTAATACGTTGATCTGATTGTAATGTTGATAATTTTTTTTACAATAGAATAATAATAATAATAATAATAATAATAATAATAATAATAATAATAATAATAATAATGGAAACTTTATTACACTTTTTCGCCTAACTACAATTGCAAATCTCGCTACATGTAGGTAATTTACAATTGGCTACTTGAATCGTATACAGATAATATCATTAAAAAAAATATATATATATATATATAACACAAGATAATATACATAAAAATATAACAATAAATCTGCTTGAATACTGGATCTAAAACTTCATCAGATCTGGATCAGACCAAGGTTTGTTTCTACAACAGAAAATATAGTAGGAAGATCTTATTGCCATCTTGGTGATGGTTTTGATAATATACTTCTGTTGTTTGCTATCAAAACTTAACTCCTCTAACATAGTTAAGAAACTGTCAGAGTCTTTAGCGAAAACACCAAGTGCACTAACAGACAGATTGACGAACACGGCTTTCTTGTGATATTGGCATAGATAATCAACTGTTTCTTTGTATTTTGTTCTTTTTCTAGATATATTATTTTGAAGGTTTGACTCAAAGCCAACAGTCAGTTCGAGCACATACAGGCAGTCATTAGTAGTAGAAAGAATTAGATCAGGACGGTGCGAATCTCCAGACAAAGTTGATGGACTAATAAAGCCAGGTATATCAGCGTATAGGGAGGAACCATTAACAGCTTGTAGAGTATTAGCAATGAAGTGAAGAATGGAGTCGTGCCTCCAGGTGAAACGACCTTGGTCAAGATAAGATTTACACCCAGCTATTACATGGAGGAGTGATTCGGGCTTTAAACAGAACGAGCAATCAGAAGTTGGAGATAGACCCCACTTTGAGAGATTTTTTCGTGTTGGTAAAGTGTTATTGATATAGCGTATGGTAAAATTGAAAATATTCTTAGGTAAACTGGATTGAGCCGAGGACCAAATGTTACTAAGTTTCATCAGAGAGTTAGCCAAAACATTAGAAAGAAAGGACCCTTGTGAGACTAGATGATTTCGCAGTTTATACTCTTGATCAGCATGAAAATCTTTGATGACTTCTTTGGTACTTTTATAGACATCATACTGAACATTAGTGTGGCTGCTAGACGATTTCCAGAGATGGCGCACTGATTCATTAGGTGAAAATTTTAACGCTTTGCGTAAAACTGTTTGACATTGTGTGAATTTAACAGAAGGAGGACAGATCTCTAAACCAAATTTATTACGAGGTAAGAAGACATTGCTTAAGGTGCCAGAGATAGGCAGCTCTAACCACTTCCGGACATATTTAGCTACAGCATTATCAATGTTTTCTGTTACCCAGGTTTTTGACAAATCAGCAATAGTGAAGTGCCATGAAAGTTTAGACAGGACGTATCTACCATATAGAAGCAATTTATTTTTGGGATGAAGAGGTTTAGCGTCAATTTCTGTCATCAGATCGTTAACGAGGCTACTTAGTTCAGCTTTATGCGATAGACCAGACATTTCAAAGTCAAAGTATCTTCCTAAATATTTAAAACTCTCTCCAATCTTGACACAAGGAACAGAAATATTATTGATGAGTAACTTAGGAAGAACTTGAACGGACTTGGTGAGGGCTTTCTTAATACCAAATGTGACACATTTATCAACACGTATTATCATATTAGACCATTGGCACCACAGAGTGAAACGATTTAAGAGGTGTTGATTCTCTTGTTCTTGACCAGTGATAACCACAGCGTCGTCGGCAAATTGGAACCAGTGAATAGGATTAAGGAGCTGGAAGGAGAAACCAAATTGACGGTATTTTGGAGCTTTGATGTGATTGATAAAGGTATTAAAGCACATATTGAAAAGGAGTGGGCTAAGACAGTCGCCTTGAAGTACACCACGACCAACGGTAATGAAGGGGGTAGAAAAATCTGGAGTGATAATTGATGTTTGAAAATTAGTGTATAAGCTTTGTATGATGTTATTGATGTGATCTGGGATGTGATGGTATCTAAGGATTGTCTGTATTAAGCTGTGATGAACTTCACCGAAGGCATTTTTCAGGTCAAGGAGTGTGATGATGACAGACCGTTGTTTTGAGCGAGCTTTGTTAATTACATCAGCCATCTGAGCAGTATGTTCCAAAGTTCCAGAAAGATTTGGTGTAAATCCTTTTTGGATGTCTTGGTTAATGAAGTTATTTTTATCGAGAAAAAAGAAAATGGCGTTACGAAGACAAGATGTGAAGATTTTTAAAGGGATAGACTCCAGTGTAATAGGACGAAAGTTTGAAGGGACATCTGTACTGTCTTTCTTGTGGATTAAGATTGTACAAGCTTTCTTCCATTCGGTTGGGACAGTTCCAGATAACCATACTTCATGAATGATTTTTGTGAGATGAGTTCGTAAGAAAGGACATCGTTTGAAACATATAATGGAGATTTGGTCAAGAGGACAAGGAGAGCCAGAAGCTTTCATTTTTCGGATGATATTAGTAACTTGTTCATAAGTAGGAGGAGTGAGGTCAAACAGATTTTGTGGTTCAGCTAGACTAGGAATCCAATTGGGAATAACAAACAGTCGATTTGGGTTGGCTGAGGTAAGAACTTTCGTGAAGTAGGACAGGCAGTCTGACATGGTAAATGATGGGAGTTCAGAGACTTTTTTATTCATAACATTCTTGACATATCCCCAGAAAGTCTTACCAATGTAGCTATCATGATCAAATGATTTCCTATTGTCTTGATTGAAATTTAGGTCGTTGCCATTACGGAGTTTGTCACGCAAGAGACGCGAAACATATTTAATTTCATGAAGGTCACCGTTTGTATTTTTGAGATGTTTCAATAATTTCTTTAGTTCTTTAGCTGTATGATCTTTGTATTTGTTAACCAGGTTTTTGTCGAAGGGCTTCTTGACATGACCAAAATTATCACAGAAATAGTTATAAATCGTTTCATTTAATTGTTTGATGATCAAATTCAAATCTTGAGAGCTCATTGGTGGATTGAACTGGAGTATAGATTTAAAATAATCATTGGCCGTTGACCATTCTAAATCACTTTTTGGTAGATTTATTCCTTGCTTTAAAGTCGGCGAGGTTCCATCATTAGTTAACATAGAAATCTCGTAACCAACATTTTGAGTAGAATCATCAGACGAATTATCAATAAACTGATCTTGTAAGTCAGAAATTAATTCTTCATTTAAACCGTTGATGACCCTACAACTTCGTTGGTGCATTTTAAGACCACGCTTGCCTTTACATGACTTGCCACAGCAACATCTCACACGATCAGTATTAGAAGCAGTAGTTGTAGATGATTGAATAACTGGCTCTGGATTAGTTGGTATACCGTGACGTCCTCTTTCTGCTTGAGCAACTCGTTGTTTACATCGCCAAGAATGGCGGCCAAGCGTGATGAACTCTTTGCCACAAAATGAACAAACGACGAAAAACATTAACATTATAATAAAACTTGGACGAATCATGATTCCCAAACTTGCAAAGCCTTTGCAGTTATGAGAAACATACAATATAAAAGATGATTCAAGTAATAAAAAGAAGTAAAACTGTAGACACGTACACTGTGCGTCTGAACTACACGATGCTCGATGAATAATGCTCGATGAATAATGGAGTAATAATAATAATAATAATAATGAATAATAATAATAATAATAATAATAATAATAATAATAATAATAATAATAATAATACCAACATAATACATAATACCAACATGGCGGCAAGTAGGGAAGACGTGCTTCACCGAACTCGGTAGCAAGAACGCTCTAACCGAAAGTTGACCAAGTTTAGAGCACCAGAGCAGATCCAAAAAAGTACGAAAGTGCTTTGCTGTTCGTCCGACCTTGTTGGTGAGACGATTTGGTGTCTCTGAACCGAACTACGACGACTTTAGGATCTCATATTTGATTTACTTGACTCTACGAAAATGGCTAATGAAGGAACAGAACAACAACAGCGGAGTAAATGGTCTTCTGTGCCATATTTTATTTGGTATGTTATCATGGTCTTCGGTGCCATATCTACTATGTTATTATGAGGGCTTCGTTCCTCTTGACTTACAATTGTTTGGAGTGGTTTTTAATCCTCCGTATTTTATTTTGCCATATTTTCATGGTTCACGAAATTATAAGAAAGGAGTCCAAAGATTACAATAATTATCTGCTCACTCAAGGATAAAAAGGGTTTTATGCTGATTTGTTATCAGAGACAAAGCCCTAGATTACACTGATTTATTACAATAGCGAGCCTACAGCAGTTATCACTGTTTGTGGGCTTTAGATGAATATAAATTATACCTCTTGCAATATGATATCTTTCCTAGTTTTCGCGCTTCCACAGGAATTTGGGTATAGCTTTGTATTCACTAATTGGAAAGTTTTATATCTGTCTCAACTATGGTCAACTTTAATTATTTTATTGGTTTGTTTATGATATGCGCCATTAACGTCTTTCATATGTCATGGTTGACTGAGACTATTGTTACTAGTTAAGTGAATCATGTTGGCTAGAAAATACTAGCTGTTTTTATGGCAAGAATCCTACTTTGACACGGATTAGCAAAGTCTCCCTATAATATTTAGCTGCAATTGTCCATGTCAACATGCAGTCTGGCAATAAATCAGACAATTGTAACATTTGAGTTTGTAGTCTACTTGCTAGTTCATTATTAGTTTATGTTCATAAATTAGAAGGCGAAGAGCCACTTGTGGATGTACTTAAAACTATTATTATTATTATTACTGTTGTTGTTGTTATTATTGTTATTGTTGTTATTATTATTATTATTATTATATTCAATGTCATTATCATCAACAACCATCATCATTCGATTATCGCCCTCACTATCATGCTCAATTTTTATGTTTGTTCCAAGAAGGCTACGTCCGACGTATGGAATTTTTATTTATTTTTGTTCCAAGAAGGCTACGTCCGAGGTATGGAACTTTATTTATATTTCTTATTTTGTTGGCGTTATGGGGCTTGCTGTCTGCGTCGGCTCTCTTGTCTTGACAAGGCTTGTCCCAGCCATATTTTGTTATTACCTGCGAGGTTACGCCCTCCAGGGTTATTATTACCTATGAGGCTACGCCCTCCAGGGTTATTATTACCTGTGAGGCTACGCCCTCCAGGGTTTTTACCTGCGAGGTTACGCCCTCCAGGGTTGTTATTACCTGCGAGGTTACGCCCTCCAGGGTTATTACCTGCGAGGTTACGCCCTCCAGGATTGATATTACCTGCGAGGTTACGCCCTCCAGGAATGTTTTTACCTTTGAGGCTACGTCCTCAAGGATTTGTTTTTATTTATTTGGCATTGCACTGGGCTTGCTGACTTTGTTGGCAGTTTGCTGTCTTGAAATGGCTTGCCCTGCCACTTCTTCACATCATCATTATCATCCACACTATCATCTCATCATCATATACACACTTGAAATGTACATGTTATATTTAAACTAGGCAGTCCTATAGATACCTCTGCTGTTTCTGTGTCATTATTATTTCTCTAAATATATCTTCTTATCACAGAAGACGTTTATTATGGTACATGTATATTTTTATAAAGCTTGAACATGAGGGCTACCTAGCAGGGGCAGGAGCCTTCTATCAATAAATATTAGCTTTCTAATCATGGATTATTAGCGTAGTTAAATTGATATTACCATAGTATATCTCAAACATATGATGTAGTTATGTCAAATTTATGTGATGTCAAAAGGCTATAAATCACAGTTCATTATGGTACTATTATTATTCCTTCTAGATTTGGTTTATTATTCTATTCGTATTATTAGTTTGATACTAGTTTACCATATTATAGTGAACTCAATTAGCCTCTTATCGTAATCTTGCTTGTGTGACAAGGCACTTAAAGAACTTACTATAAACAACTAGTTTCATTGGCTATACTGAGTTATCAACACTAGTCCTTATATCTATTCGGCATTGTTATTTATCGATAACTGTAATAGCTGATTATGACATATTACTCAATTTATCTTTACTGTATGTTGTGGACATGGTACTGGTTGCAGTTCGATTTTCTTTCAGAAGCTGTGCCTGGCCACCTGCAGTTCACCACAACGTCAATATCATGTCTGCTCGGGATCAGAATGCCATCCAGTTACATACTTGGGTGTAGTCCCTTCAAGTCTTCTGGCTACTAAGTTCTAGCAAGGACACACATGACATTGAACTCTTACATGTATATTTACATATCTTCATATAAGTGTTAGCTAGGAGCCTGAAAACCCTAAAGGTGTCGGCTGTGCATGGTAGAGGGTACACGTTTCCCATTTTCCACAGGGTGGTTTTTTGGGTTGTTCGTGTCCGGCAAGCTGCAGTCCTGCTAACCATTTTAAAGTTTCACTACATATTCTGGGCAAGCTTTGTCACTGAATTGTATTACCGATATCATTGGAAGCTTTAGTTTGCACAACTACACCTTCGTTCTCTCTGAAACTTGGGCTGTAAGTAAGTGTGATACAGTTTTGGCAACCACCATTTCCATTTGAATTTGCAAACATGCGTGTAACTTGTAATATCAAGCTTGTCATTGGTCAAAACTACTTGTCTTTAAGAAACACTTACCGAGGAAAACTACCTAGCAGGGGCAGGAGTTTTTCTTTGAGCTTGATAATATATCATCAATGCAGTGCATAAAGTTGACTTTGCCTTAGTATATTTCAAGTTTTGATGGTTTGACCATAAATTATTAATAATAGTTATGACTTTTTATGGAATATACAATGTGTAAGCTATGTAACAGGACTTTTGTCTTTTCGACTTTATACTTCTTATCGAAGTTTTGACGTTGCGTACCCCAACTATTTAATTTGTATTTCTTTGATTGCATTTTTTTTAAATCTTTGTTCTCATGTGACGTTGGTTTTGAGATGGCAAGCCAGAATAAGAGTGTACATTAGCAGGGGCAGGTGCACTTTCATTTTTGTCACTCTTTTTACCACTGTTTTTGTACCCAACTTGAAGTTACTATTATCATTGATTTTATTCCTTTTTTGTGTGTGCTTGTGCTTTTCCTTTGGGTGGGGCTTGCATCATTACCCATGATGTATGTGGCGTTTTTGTGCCCTCACCTTTACTGGGGCAAGTCTAGATTTTGTACATCCGCATCATATCGTATTTTAACATGGTGTATTTTATGTTGGATGTTTTAATAAAGCGGCTGTGGGTCCCTTCGCCCACAGCCATAACACTCCAAACTCAGGTGTGTTGAGTTATTGCCTTGCCCAGTAAACGAGCTTCAGGAAAAGCAGCAGCACATCTTAATAGTTTTGTGTGGCGCAGACAGGGGAAAACATAAAGAAGAATATGGACTGATAGAATGAATAGTGATTTGCTAGACTGCAAGAAGAAGGCTTTGGAACTCGTAAATTCGGAAGATCCACCCCGTTTGGAAAACGGCAGGAAGAAAGGTTACATGCTTTTAATGAAGGAGTTTTGGGACGAGAAGGGCTATGATACGTTAGCTCTTACAAGCCAGAACCTTCGAGATCAGGCTGCTAGACTGGAAAAAACACTGGGAAGTATTACGGAGACGATATCTGAGCGTGTTAGGTTGAGAAGAGGCCAAGAACATTGTAGCGAAGCCATCTCGAATTCTGAAGTAAATAATATTCCTGAAGAAACCGAGCTGAATTTGCATAATCCACCATCATTGCCAATTGAACAGATAGAAGGTCCATTGGGAGATGAGAGCTCAATAAACAATGAGGCACGCGAATTGAAGGAGAAAACAATACATATTTTCGCATCAGTGAAGACGAATCCAGGCGATTTCAAAAGCAGAGAAATTGACACCAGAACGAAAGAAAAGATAACAAAGAATGACTTTGATAACATCAATGGAGTCATAGACGATTTAATAAAGCAGAATGTGATATCTCCAGAAGAAAAGCCCTTCGAATATTTGTGGATAGCGAATTGTATCCTTTACTCGGTGGTGGCTGCATTTCTGTTATGCAAAGGGTGAAAAAAACATCCAAATAGCCAGCAAACGAGCACCCGAGACAAGGAGCAAAAGAGAAAGGAGGAATATGAGAGCAAAGCTGGATCTATCAGGAAAGAGATATCTATTGCTAAAGCGGAATTGGAAAGGTTAAAGGAGAACAGAAAGATCACCAAAAGAGGAAGGAAAAACAGGAAAATTATTCAGAAGGAGTGCAAGACTATATCAGTGGCGAACTTGGTGTCTATATGGAGAAAAAGAAATCAGCACTTAGGAAGCTAAAGAAGAGGTTCTACATATGGAAAAAACAGGAGGAAGCAAGAAAAACCAACAGACAATTCCTTCTTGACCCCGGACGTGTCTATGATACCTTTAAAGGCATGGCAAGTAGAAATACAGACGAAACCCTGCCAAAATACCAGAGAATAAGTACTACCAACAATGAAACAAATGCTCTGGGAGCAAAACGGAATGTCAAATTGCAGTGCTGAATGGTTAAGAGAGGTCAAGACAGCAATAAATGACCAAGTCCCACCCCCCATGGAGGATAAAGCCACTTTAACAGTTTCACAGGTGGTAAAGATCTTGCAAAAGAAGAGAAATTGGAGCGCACCTGGACCAGACAGGCTGGTAAATTACTGGTGGAAAACAGCGCATGTACTTCACGAGGATGTGACCAAAGCATTTCAAGCAATCTAGGCCAACTAGAGTATCCTCTGTGGTTCTCGGCGGGAAAAACTTCGCTCATTCCAAAGCCAGGCAAGTTCTCAAGTGATAATCAAAGGCCTATCACATGTCTGAATAACGTTTATAAGTGGTTCACTTCATGTTTGTTGGACCCCATCGATGCCCACCTAAACCAATACGATCTTATGGAATTAGAGCAGAGAGGCGCGAAAAAAGGTTGCAGTGGAACAATTGACAACTTGTTGATAGACAGAATGGTTATGCAGGACTGTCGTCGAAGAAAGCGCAACCTCAGTATGGCGTGGATTGATGTAAAGAAAGCGTATGATTCAATAAGCCAGTTCGGAGTTTAAGAATCGTTTCTTATGCGCATGCGATTTTATCCCGAATTTCTCACCTTCTTTTGTTTGATTAAAAACAAAAGAAGGTTTAAACAAAGAAGGTGAGAAATTCGGGATAAAATCGCATGCGCACTGAAAACGATTCTTAAACTCCGAACTGGCTTATTAATCATGATTGGTTAAACGAAATGATGTTAATACACCGTTTCCCAAAGAAGAAGAAGAAGAAGAAGAAGAAGAAGAAGAAGAAGAAGAAGAAGAAGAAGAAGAAGAAGAAGAAGAAGAAGAAGAAGAAGAAGAAGAAGAAGAAGAAGAAGAAGAAGAAGAAGAAGAAGAAGAAGAAGAAGAAGAAGAAGAAGAAGAAGAAGAAGAAGAAGAAGAAGAAGAAGAAGAAGAAGAAGAAGAAGAAGAAGAAGAAGAAGAAGAAGAAGAAGAAGAAGAAGAAGAAGAAGAAGAAGAAGAAGAAGAAGAAGAAGAAGAAGAAGAAGAAGAAGAAGAAGAAGAAGAAGAAGAAGAAGAAGAAGAAGAAGAAGAAGAAGAAGAAGAAGAAGAAGAAGAAGAAGAAGAAGAAGAAGAAGAAGAAGAAGAAGAAGAAGAAGAAGAAGAAGAAGAAGAAGAAGAAGAAGAAGAAGAAGAAGAAGAAGAAGAAGAAGAAGAAGAAGAAGAAGAAGAAGAAGAAGAAGAAGAAGAAGAAGAAGAAGAAGAAGAAGAAGAAGAAGAAGAAGAAGAAGAAGAAGAAGAAGAAGAAGAAGAAGAAGAAGAAGAAGAAGAAGAAGAAGAAGAAGAAGAAGAAGAAGAAGAAGAAGAAGAAGAAGAAGAAGAAGAAGAAGAAGAAGAAGAAGAAGAAGAAGAAGAAGAAGAAGAAGAAGAAGAAGAAGAAGAAGAAGAAGAAGAAGAAGAAGAAGAAGAAGAAGAAGAAGAAGAAGAAGAAGAAGAAGAAGAAGAAGAAGAAGAAGAAGAAGAAGAAGAAGAAGAAGAAGAAGAAGAAGAAGAAGAAGAAGAAGAAGAAGAAGAAGAAGAAGAAGAAGAAGAAGAAGAAGAAGAAGAAGAAGAAGAAGAAGAAGAAGAAGAAGAAGAAGAAGAAGAAGAAGAAGAAGAAGAAGAAGAAGAAGAAGAAGAAGAAGAAGAAGAAGAAGAAGAAGAAGAAGAAGAAGAAGAAGAAGAAGAAGAAGAAGAAGAAGAAGAAGAAGAAGAAGAAGAAGAAGAAGAAGAAGAAGAAGAAGAAGAAGAAGAAGAAGAAGAAGAAGAAGAAGAAGAAGAAGAAGAAGAAGAAGAAGAAGAAGAAGAAGAAGAAGAAGAAGAAGAAGAAGAAGAAGAAGAAGAAGAAGAAGAAGAAGAAGAAGAAGAAGAAGAAGAAGAAGAAGAAGAAGAAGAAGAAGAAGAAGAAGAAGAAGAAGAAGAAGAAGAAGAAGAAGAAGAAGAAGAAGAAGAAGAAGAAGAAGAAGAAGAAGAAGAAGAAGAAGAAGAAGAAGAAGAAGAAGAAGAAGAAGAAGAAGAAGAAGAAGAAGAAGAAGAAGAAGAAGAAGAAGAAGAAGAAGAAGAAGAAGAAGAAGAAGAAGAAGAAGAAGAAGAAGAAGAAGAAGAAGAAGAAGAAGAAGAAGAAGAAGAAGAAGAAGAAGAAGAAGAAGAAGAAGAAGAAGAAGAAGAAGAAGAAGAAGAAGAAGAAGAAGAAGAAGAAGAAGAAGAAGAAGAAGAAGAAGAAGAAGAAGAAGAAGAAGAAGAAGAAGAAGAAGAAGAAGAAGAAGAAGAAGAAGAAGAAGAAGAAGAAGAAGAAGAAGACCGACGACTAGCGACTGCTTTCAAAATGTTTTCGTTTGTTTAACTTATCTACTTTGACTCTTGTGATAATAGAGTACGAACACTAAAAGCTTGGATTACTTTGATGTTGCACTTGAAGAGATTTTTGTCGCTTGATAGCGATGTACAAAGTCTGGCTATCGACTGCAGTGCGATATTCTATTGCGTAATTAAGTCATGTCTAAACTTGCTTCGGTACTTCGATGGTTTTGGTGGTTTTACTCCTGAAATAGCTTGTACTAATACTAGGATTTTAATATCTAAAAAGCTTCTTCTTTAAACAACGTCTGTATATATTTTTCGTGTGTATTGAACATGTCTGCTGGGAGTGTTTCTAGTCGATGCTGTTCTTAACTAAATATAAATTTTGTCTATAGTCTGATTTCTACATAAATCGTGAAAAGCAAATATTGTTGATCTGTGAATAGTTCGGGAGTCCTTCGGGAGTCCCGGAATAAAAAACATATTTCCTTTAATCTCGTACCCAGAGCCCACATTACTTTCGGCCTGCAGTCAATTGCATCGAGCTTGCGCAGTGCCATAGTGTTAACACATTTGCGAGTGAGTGACAAAGGTTAGTACTTTGTGTATGGCTCCATTCTAGTCAGACAATAGATAGATTGAATAGTGCCATTTCATGTGGTCATACACGAAGTAGTAAGCTGACTCATTTGCATATTTTGACCCCTCACTATAACTCGTAGATAATGACGAATCGAATTTTTGTCAACTTATTGACATATCAGTACCCTCGGATAGAAACATCTGTTTGAAATATAGTGAAAAAAAAAGACAAAGTATAAAGATCTTGAAATTGAAGTATGTACGATGTGGAAGAAGAAGACTGAGGTATTACCTGTTATAGTGGGAGCCTTAGGGGCTGTATATTCCCGGAAAATTGTAAGCAACCAGTTATAGACTGTGTAATAAAAGAAATAATAATAATAATAATATACCGGCTTATCAATAATAATAATAAAAAATGATAAGTATAGGTAATCATACACTTTCGAGTTCAATTTGGAATTAATTTGCACGAGTGCGTTTTTCAAAGATTATCAGAATTGAGATTTGAGATCTTTGAAAAACACACGAGTGTAAATTAATTCAAAATTGAACGAGAAATCGTATGATTACTTATTAATAATATACATGAAAACATTTCTGTCACAACTCGAGAAAAGTTTGAACACTCGGTCAATCGGCAAACCAAGACCAACTAATGTTTTGCAGCTTAAGAAAACTCTAAACTTTCTTATTGTGTTTTGTTCCTGAGGAAAGTTTATCAAATCAAAAATGAATCGCTTAAAATTTTAAAAACTTACAGTTTTGACGAGTCCAGCCAGTCAGCCTTCTATGCCAGTACGATTTCTGAAGTCAAATCTTTACGGTAGCAAAATCTGTATCTATCTTTTCTCTTCTGTCCAAATGAGGATAAAACTATATTTCCTGGTTTTCAAATACCAGCGCGGATATTTCAAGAGAAAAGCTGAGTCTGTTCATTTTATATTGTGCAAATCTTGCAAATCTTGACAGTTTGCTGACGAGTTTAGCAAATGGCGGCTGAATCAGTCTTCGTACCAAAAAGCAGTTTTGGGCTCTTTTTCATTGTAAAGATAGAGTCTAGGCTCCTTCACCTGACAACGTTAGACTCCCAAATGTGAAAAAAAACTTTAATTCTTTATAATCCATCGAGGTAATAAACACAGATAACTCCAGTTTACTGCACTAAATTTGTCAGAGCTTCACTTCACTTTGACTGACAATCGCTTTTGTTTGAATGGCAGGAAATTTGGCAACGCACGCTGTTTGAATGTACAAATTCCCGCCAAAAATACTGGCGATAGCGAGTCAGAAAATATTTTTTAACGTATGGATATTTCTTTGTTTTTTGTTTGGTACTATTACTATTTTTACGGCAGTGCAATTACTTTTTTAATTTGCACTGTAGTGCAATTACTTTTTCCTGCCGTGTTAACGATTAACATCGCTGCTCTCAACCAATCAGAATCGAGTAAATTTTTCATGTATATTACACCACCACCTTATAAAAATTTAAGTCTGACAAGTGAATTTGAATCGATAGTCCAACGGCCCTCTTCGAAGCACGACCTTCAACGACCTTCAACGACCAACAGGCCACAAATCTCCTATTAAAACTGCACTAAATCTTATCGCTTGCTCATACCCTCTCGACATGAAGTAGTCTGACAATCTTTTTGTATTCTGACAATGGTTCAGGCTACTCTGAACAATTTTACTTATCGAAATCGATCTGGAAGTAATAATTTAGGATAATTCCGGGAAATATCGATTGTTAAAATATGCGAAGAATGCAAAATTCAAACGCTCCTTCTATTGTTCTGTCAACCAATCAGAGTGCTCCAAATAACTGTATTGGCCAGAGTCTTTCGTTTCTCGGTCGCTGACCAAGAGGAACGCAGGCTCTGGGTACGAGATTGGCTCAAAGACGCCATGGATGAATGAAGGACATTGGTTTTCTATGTTCTAAGGCAATCATAACATACTGCACAGAGTATGTTGGGAACTATTGCACCTTTTTTTAAATTTGTGACACCGGAAAAAAAGACACACTGCAGATCTAGACTGGTTTGGCTACGGCAACCCGTAAAAACGTCACTCTACAGTGTACATCTTTTATTGCTCACTCTCATTACATACGTTTAGAATAACTTTGCACTTTATATTAATCAAAACTAACCGTAATATGAACAAAAACAATTTCTAGACTCATATTACAAATGATTTCTTGGGTTTCTTTTCAGCTTATATATTGATCCTACACTGGGATTGCCTTTTTGGTGAAAAACCAAAACAAACAAACAAACAAAACAAAAAACTATCCCGACTGCACGAAAGCATGATTGAGTGGCATGATTGAAGTACCTTTACATTCAGCTGTAAAGCAGGCACGCTCACCGTTGCGTACTATAACTACACAACATCTCCTGCTGCAAATAGTGCAGAACAACATAGAACAGAGTTTAACTATTTTCTTTGTCTAATTAAATTTTAAGCAAGGATTAAAATAGAGATCAATATTAACATGATTATAATATTAATAATAATCTAATCCAGACAACGTTTTGCTGTGTGTTAATCCATTACTGGATTACAATAATCCCATGACCGGATTATAATAATCTCTTATTGGATTATAATAATCTATTACTGGATTATAATAGTCCTATTATCATCAATTATTATTATTATTATAATCTGCAGATTAATATTGACCACTTTGTCCTGAATGCTAATAATTATTACTTACAACATTTTTTGATGCGTCTCTGTTGCTGTACTGTTTTTGGTTTCTGGTGTTTTTAAACCTTCTTCACCAGCATTAGAGTCCTGCACTTGATGTTTGCTTTTGCTGACTGAACTACAGACATTACACAAATCTTTGGTTGAATTTTCAGTATCATATGAGAGATTGACATTACCCCAGGTCAGTGAACATGCCTCAATTGCTGGATGAAACCCTGGGAAGCAGGAAACAGCAGCTTGGAAACCTCCACCATGACCTGGCACAGATAGTGAAATAAATGTAAATAATGGATGCTGTCATTAGGAAAATAATCAAATCACAAAGCCTTGTTCAAAAGATATAAAGGAGTATGTGAGTAACTATTGTTCAACACTTGCTTAGCCATCTTGGATGAACTTTAACTGACAAAAAATTCCTCGTTAACATCTCGTTTGTCCATCCAACATGGCTATCACTTCTTTATCTTTTGGTTCTCAGGGGAATGATTGAAACCAAACAATAATCATCATCTACAAAAACACGTGTATCCCAAACAACAAAAGACAAAACGTTTGTGTCTTCCCTCAAAACAAATTCTTGCTATACTGTATATGCAGCCCTCACCTGCTTTTGCTTTATCTACAGCATCCTGGTGCCACTGTTCAAGCCATATCTTCAAGTCTTCCCTGTCTTCATTACTGAGTTTAGGATTCAAAGCAGCAAGTCTCCATAAAACAACAAGTTCATCACAAAAACCAGCACATGCATGCTTTGTTGCTTCAGTACTGGCTGCATTGGTGTTGTTACGGTAACCATTACCATGGTTACGGTGGGCAGATGAACTAGATGCTTGACTACGGCTATCAAACCACCAGATGACAACTTGATCATTTGCAAGACATTCCTCAGTAAGGGTGGAGAGAAGACTGACGGCATTAGAGTCTCTACGGTGGAATAGTTCACGGACAATGTATAGCAGGTTCCACATGCCTTCAGGTTCACGACCTTTCAATGGCCTTAGGAGGTTTGACCTAATAAACATGGAAGTCAATAGTGTAATTGGTTGATCATTCATCTGTCGGTGGTTTTCAACATGATCAACATTAATTCCAGTCTTTTTTACTTCATATTGTCGTTTTTAAGAGCAAAAATACAGGCCCAGCAACATGATGCAACTTTGCATTTGGCTTTTTCTGCAATGTTGCATGTAATGCAGTGTTGCATCATCTGTCCACCAACAGTTGAAGGCAACAAATCACTTAATTGTTGTAGGAGTAGAATCAAGTTCTACTTAGAGCAGCAACTTTTGTGTGAACATTAATGCGGTTTTCGTATGAGTGGGAAACTGACTACCAGCTGCGGTCAATGCAAGGTACGGTTACCGCAGGAATTTCGAATATTTTTATAGACGTTACAGTACTGACACGGTCACGGTACGGTATGGTCAGTTTCCCACTCATACGGAAATGCCTCCATTGATGTTGCATTATATGGACAAGACATAACATTAAGGTGGCTCAATATAGTTTTTATTGACAATGCTTCCGTAGTTTCACTTCACGAATTGAACAAGTTACTCGTGGCCAACCAAAACGGTTTTTACACCAGTTATTGGACTTAAATCAAAGTTTTGATTTTTGTCTATTTCACTTCGATTTGTGTTTTTCCATAGTGACGGTAAACAAAGATGGCTGAAATCAATTTTTCTAAAATACCTCTCGATTTCGAGCAGCTCTAGACTAGGGACTATTTGGGCAATAAACTGCACACTAAAGGCTGGTTCACAATAGCGTCGGAATCAGAATCGGAATCGTAAGAAAACAACAAAGAATTTAGGGATTAGAATACAAAAGAAAGGTGTTTTTCTTTGTTCCTTCCTTTGTCTTTGATTATGCTTATGCTTGGTCTTATGCTTCTTGCGATGCTTATGTCGATGTCTTATGTCACACGCTTGACTTAACTCTTTTGTCTTTTCCTTTGTTTTCTGCTTCCGATTCCGAATCCGACGCTAGTGTGAGCCAGCCTTAAGGCACCTTTTTGTGGTTACTGGCTTTTTATAAAACCCAGTAACACTATGTCATCGAGTGTGTAAGTCCGATAGTCCGTGACTTTAATTTCCGAAGTTATCACCTCGGGTGACAGTCGGATGAGAACGAAAACCTTCCGAATTTTGCCGAGTACTTTTCTTCGATTTTCACTATGGAAGTACGATTTATTAAGAAACTAGCTGGCATTTGTAGTGATTAGATTTCAATATTTCATTGAAAATCACTGTTTGAGGGAAAAATAGAGCAAGTTTTATTTGATAAATTTGGTGTCTACGAAGAAATTCCGAATGAAACAGGAAACCCAAGCTATATTATTGCATGTAGACTCGAATGTCCATGTGCTTCATTTAGATATTGTCCGCAATTGGAGATGACATTTCGAAGTAAGTTTTTAGTATTTTTTTCTTCGGTATTATTTTTGTTCTTTCCAAATGTTAGATAGAATTACCGTTTACAAATCTAGAGGAGATTTCGTATTGAATATTTTGCTGATTCATCGAATATTTTAAAGCTTCATCGATCGTACTTGAAATAAGACCCGGGGCCGACGGAAACGGTCTTCTCAAAACCTAACCAAAGCATTCTAGAATCTATCGGGAACCACACACAGTTCCTTTAGATGTAGTACTTTTATTGTCAATAATAAATTTAAGAATTATACATGGAAATAAAGTCCCACAGTCCTCGTGGATGCATCAGTTATATCAGTAATAATAATAAACATTCCAGGATTATCACTGTACATCATAAGAGTGAACTCAAGAAAATTTACATATAATGAGCATATAGAGAATTTGTATTGCGCATGTCTAAAGCTTGGTTTTGCAAACAAGCTTGCCGCCATATTGGATGACATGAGACGGTGTTCCAGTCTTTGAACTATGATCTACGCCCATGTAATCATGTACTAGAAAAAATCTCCTTGAAAGTTTAAACAATATCAGCAGGCGTGTCGATGTGAATAGTTTTTTAGTGATGCTTTGTCGTAGATTACGAAATATACTAGAGGAAAAATGGCCGAAACGAAGAAACATGGACGAAAACCATGCTTCCTTTAACGATGCTTGTAGTCATCAGAGCAAACTTTTCAAGGAACTGCCAATTCAAGGTAAGAGAATAAATGCTAAATACTGTTATATTTGCGATTTCGCATAAAAAGTCATGTTTGTTGTGAACTGTTTAACGTCAAAAACCTGTTCATATTCGAGATTTTGCATTGACTTTTGCCACATTTCTACTTGAAATTTAGCGTTCTAGCAGTGGCCCCACCAAAGAAAAATAAGAAAAATTAGAAACTTTAATAACTACTTTATAACACTGAATAATTAGTTCATATCAATTTATAGTCCTATTGAGTGAGATTTTACAATTTCTGAAGTATGGTCTTGAATAAATAAATTCTAGCTAGAATACTAGATCTAGAATACTTGAATCTATAGCTAGAATCTATAGCTAGAATACTAGATCTAGAATACTAGAATCTAGCTAGATTCTAGCTAGAATCCTAGAATCTAGCTAAAATCTAGTAGGATAGGATAGGATTGGATAGGATAGGAGCTAGAATCTAATTAGAATCTAATGTAGAATCTAAAATCTAATCTAGGAGCTAAAAGAGACTAGAATCTACACTACATGGGAATACTCTCACAATAAATGACAAAGTTTTTTTTACAGACAATACTTATAGAAGCATATATCAACAACCACAGAGGACAGAATTCTAGATTTGCAGTTGTAATAATAAATTGTTCGCCCTGACAAGTCAATGGCCTTTTGCTTTGACAATGGCAGTATTTGTTTGTTTGACAGCCACAGTCATGGAAACAGAGGAGCCATAATTTCTGTCGGTTACAATTTGGACTATCTTGAAAGGGTGCTTTGGCGTGATTGGAGGACCACATTAGCAGGAGTTAATTTGTGTGTAGTCTCTCTATAAAGAGATAATGATACATGTATGTACAAGTGATTTGTACAATTTAGTCAACAAATTATTTCACAAGTATAATGAATCACTCCATCAAGTTGTGGCAGCATAGTACTAATTTTTTTTCAATTGCAATATTGATAGTTTAAGGTATTTTTCATTATGCAAAACAAACTTACATAATCATGTAAGAAATATTAAAAATTGTACTTTTATTTGATTGAATTTGCCAATTCACATGGTTTGTTTATGGTACACAGTAAAGAATCTATAAATAAATGTGCATAATGTAAATTCACAAGTTGTATGTAGTTATCGATCAATATATTTGAAGGAATATTTTCAAAAACAATGATATACATATGAAAATCTTTCAAAAAGCCATATGGCATAAAAAGCCATTGTTCATTTACAAAGCTCCAACATGGCCGCCATTACGGAACACTTCCTATTAAATCGCAAATTAGAGTACATAGGACTACAGTTGGACAGCAGTAAATCACTAATTCTGATTTTGCAGCTAGTATGAAAATTATTTATAGTAATAACTTTTTGGTGGGGGCATTATGAAGACCTCTAAACTACCAATTCATACGGAGAAGTGCTGCAAAGATAAACAATTTGAAAGCTCGAAATGTTAAAATAAAATATATCATTAGCCAATATTATAAGTACATCCGAGGAAATCAACCTAAAGAAATCAAAAATATAATAGCTGTATGACAATTTTCAGATAGTCTTAGAAAAAATACAACTTCGAACATCACATGAAATGAAAAATAATAACCAGCAATATTCACACAGAAGTAATTTATTCAAGACCATACTTCAGAAATTGTAAAATCTCACTCAATAGGACTATAAATTGATATAAACTAATTATTCAGTGTTATAAAGTAGTTATTAAAGTTTCTAATTTTTCTTATTTTTCTTTGGTGGGGCCACTGCTAGAACTCTAAATTTCAAGTAGAAATGTGGCAAAAGTCAATGCAAAATCTCGAATATGAACAGGTTTTTGACGTTAAACAGTTCACAACAAACATGACTTTTTATGCGAAATCGCAAATATAACAGTATTTAGCATTTATTCTCTTACCTTGAATTGGCAGTTCCTTGAAAAGTTTGCTCTGATGACTACAAGCATCGTTAAAGGAAGCATGGTTTTCGTCCATGTTTCCTCGTTTCGGCCATTTTTCCTCTAGTATATTTCGTAATCTACGACAAAGCATCACTAAAAAAACTATTCACATCGACACGCCTGCTGATATTGTTTAAACTTTCAAGGAGATTTTTTCTAGTACATGATTACATGGGCGTAGATCATAGTTCAAAGACTGGAACACCGTCTCGTGTCATCCAATATGGCGGCAAGCTTGTTTGCAAAACCAAGCTTTAGACATGCGCAATACAAATTCTCTATATGCTCATATAATGGATAAATTAGAAATAGGAGGTATGAATTCGAAAAGTCAGTGAAATGTAAGGTGAAATTAGCAAGGAATAATCTCAATCCAGTATGCTTAATAAAGGGTATAGTACATGATTCCCATGTATATAAGGAAAACTACAAGTCATCTGTCTAAAAAAAATTGAAATCACAGAGTGAATCATTCCAATTTTATTCTGTCAAATGATATAGAAACAAAGCCTGGTCCTATTAATAATAATAATAACAATCTTTAAACAGACGGCCTACATCACAATAAGTGCTTTTCAGCAGGGCTCTGTATAAAAGAAAAAATTGTCAAAATAAATTGTTATATACCAACTGTCAAAGTCAATTTTTTCCGTGCTCTGATTGGACGAGAGCGCATCACGTGAACGTCAACAAATTTTGCTGTTTCCCCAGCAACAACTCTCAGCGGGCAACAGTGAGTTTTATTGACCGGTAATAACAAAACCGGAAGTTGATTGAGCTTTGAAGGCGGCAGCGCGCGCGCGTTTACAAATTCATTCATGAGGCAAAACTCGTGTTTATTGTCAAACTTTTAAGACCAATATATACAACATTTATTCCGAGAAAAAGATGATAACCAACCAGAAATGTCACCAAAAGAGCTGCAACAATTCTCGGAAAAACTATGTGTGAAAAAAGGTCAGTTTTGTGTCGGAATTTTGATTAAAAACCTTATTTGTAGGCAGCGACGTTTTGCTTTTTATTTCGTTCTTTGACAGTTGGTATATAACAAAACACTTATTGACTGGGACCTCGGGAAAGCAGTATGTTTTGTGGTCCCTCGACCGCTGATGTTTCCCTCAGCTCCGCTTCGGGAAACATTGGCGGTCTCGGGACCACAAAACATACTGTTTCCCTCGGTCCCAGTCAATAAGTGTTAATTAATAAAAAGGAATAAAAATATATAACGTATAAAATGTATAAAAACTTGCTAACAATTATAAAAATTGAGATCGATAAAATTACAAACATTTAAATCTGTTGATAATTGCTCTCTTAAAATGATTAACAGTAGGCAACATTTTCAAATCATTCGGTAAAATGTTCCAATCCTTTAAAAAACTATTATAAGATCTTAACAGACCTTTGTTCAATTCAGACTTAGTTGTCCTTAAAAGTTCTTTATTTCGAGTGTTATATGTATGGACATCAGAACCACGTATAAGATTACAGTCATCGTCTTTCACAAGTTTATACATCCAGATGGAACGTTGAATTGATCTCCTTGCATATAAGTCAAGCCAATCCAGTCTATTCAGCACTTCGGTTCCTGAGGAATAAGGTGGAAGGTCCAGAACGAGCTTGGCCGCTTTATTTTGTAGGACTTGTAGTGAATTCATGAGGACTTTGTTGTTTTTGTCCCCCCATACTATGCTTGCATATTCGATAACAGGTACAACCATTGTGTTGACATAAATGGCTCTAGTTTCCATGGGTAAAAGATGCTTGATGCGCTTAAGAACTCCAAGACGTTGAGTAACTTTAACTTGTATTTGATCTACATGATCACTCCATGTTAGATTTTCGTTGATAATAACGCCTAGGTACTTGAAGATTTTCACTCTTTCAAATTCACTACCGTTAACTGAAAGGTGAATACTACTTATCTTTTTGAGACGAGTAGGAGTTCCAAGTAGCATGAATTTCGACTTATCGATGTTCAGTGTCAATTCATTATCTCGTAGCCAAGAAGAAACACTTTCAAGATCAGCATTTAATTTCCATTGGAGGTCGGTGGCTGATTTATCAGAACATGAAAGTGCCATATCATCAGCAAACATTGTTAATGTCGAGTGCGTTAACTTTAGATGTATTCCATTGATATAAACTAAAAACAACAAGGGTCCAAGTATGGACCCTTGAGGAACACCAACGGATACCTTGGCATCAGGGGAGGTCGATCCACCAAACACTGTCCTCTGTGTCCTGCCATTAAGATAAGAATGGAACCACTTTAGGGCTGATCCAGTGATACCCGACGATTTAAGTTTTTTAATCAATATGGTGTGGTCCACCGTGTCGAAGGCTTTACGCAGATCTAGAAAAACCACTCCTGTTACCTGGCCTTCATCCATTTTGTTGAGAAGATTGTCGGTAAAGTTAATCAATGCTGTTGTAGTTGAACGTTTATGTCGAAAGCCATATTGGGCGTCAGCCAATAATTTGTTGTCCTCCAAATAGGTATAAAGTTGAACATGAGCAGCTTTCTCGATGATTTTACTGACTGTAGGTAGGATAGATATAGGTCTATAATTATCCTTCAAAGACCTATCGCCGCTCTTAAACAATGCTGAAACTCTTGCCGACTTCCATATCTTCGGGAAACAACCATCAACCAAAGACTTATTTATCAGTGTTGTCAAAGTTTGAGATATTACCTCAGCAGCATCTTTCAATAAACGAGCACGAATTTTATCTAATCCAGTTGCTTTGTTTGTTTTTAAATTCATTAGGCATTCCTTGACAAAGTCAACATTAACCGGACGGAACTTGAAGCTAGATAAAACGATGTTAATATCAGTGGCTTTAAAAAGGAACTTTTCAAAGGCTTTCGACAGTTGTTTTCCAACAGATGAAAAAAAGTCATTGAACACCTTGGCGATAGATTTACTTTCAATATAAAGTTTGCCATTGTCAAGGATGGTACAAACATCTGAGACTTTATTACTTGGAAGAACACTTTTTATGGCACGCCACATTTTTGAGCTGTCGTTTTTTGCTTCACTTATTAGCTGATGACAATAATATTGATCCCATTAAGACTATCCAAGCACCTTATAGTCAAGACAGTGCTATTGTTCAGGTTGAATGCAGGTACCCAATGTGTAGGTATGTCCCTTACATCACTAATATTTGCCCACATGTACAGAAATAGTATTTCATCATCAATGGACTTAGTTCAAATAATGAACATTGGTAATGAACTGTATAGTAGCTCATCTAGACTGTCCCGACAAACATTTTTAATGTTAGCAGAAGTACCTGAAATGTTTTCCATATCCAATACTACCTATAAACTTGGCTAAAGTCCAAGCTACAGTGGTACTATTCATGACTATCGTACACTAGAAACTTTTGATTACTGTACATCTTGGTGTCAGAATACAATGCAGTCTTTAATCACACAAAATTATACCTTATTCATAATTAACAATTGGTTGTAGTACTGTGGACATGTACTGCATCTCAGATGGTAAAAACTATTTGATTCACATGCTAGAAATGCAATTGCTATGCCTCGCCCCCACCCTCAATGTATTCTATTTGTTTTTCTCTGATAAAATCTACCCTGTGTTGGAATTCAGAAACTTTAAGCTCAATTGTTGAGCATGGAACAAAATTCCACAGTTCACTTAATACTTCTGCTGAACAGCCTATAATTAGATGCACATATCTGTACCAGCCAATGCCAATAGCCACAGGTAGCTCAGTAACACTGGCGACCAGCGTCTAGTTTGTTTTTTATTTTATCTGCACAACGATATTGTACTAATGTTCTGTAAAACATGCGAAAGATGAGTTGATCTCGATTAGTCCGATTATTTCTTATCGGATTCAGTCATCGTATCACAAGATTTTAAAGGGTTACTTGGATGAAAATAGGTCAAAATTGGAAAGTGGTTAATTACTAAGTTGACGTCAATTAACGACCAATATAGATAAATATAAAACCTATCCCAAAAATTCTGCATTTTAGTCATATCATCACCAAGAAATTTTGGTTTAAGATCGAAAAGAATAGGGTTGTACTTATGACGTCATAGATACACAATGTAGATGCTAAAATACGTGATAACTTTTTATCTGTACCTTTGGAATTTGATGAAAATATATTGCTCGGTGACTATTGGTCACATATAGATACATTGAACCAAGTTTTAAGTCATTTTAAATTTTTATCGATTTTCATCCAAGTACCCTTTAAAACTCACTTCAGAGTATCAGAGGCTATTTATATTTTTCTGACTATTAATTATTTTTGGTCTCTCAACAAGCCCAAAATGATCGACCAAAATCGAGTTATAGCTCATTTACTCATTAGAGACTGTGGTAAATTAAATTAATGGACTTCCAAAACATACTGTACTATTGACAAATGTTTTTTCCCTCATTTTTTGTTCCAGATTTTCCTGTTTTAATACCAAGACATTCCCGATGTAAAAATAATACCAATGGTATCGGACAATAGGCCATTTCACGGTTCTCGTAACTCAACCTCAGCCTCGACACCGTGTAATATATTCTTTAGAATTTGACTACAGCCCGTGGAATTTTAAAGTGTTTCGATTGTTTGTTCATGTGTGCATTCCTTAAAATACTAATTAATAATTCATAAGGCAAACACAATGAAAATCGCAACCGTGACGAGTGTTTTATATCTCATAAAGATTCGTCCTAATTTACATCAACTTTAACCTCGATTTTCTCTAAGATAAATAAAGACATTTTTGATTTTCTTTCCGGGAACAACTCAAATATGTGTTGGAGTATTTTAAGTCATTTACAACATTCGCGTCCGTGTTGTATCGGCTATACAATCACTCGCCTTCGGCTCGTGATTGTATATGCCGATACAACACGGCCGCTCATGTTGTAAATGTCACTTGCATTACCATGGGCTACAGTCAATTTCTAAAGAATATATTACACGCTGTCGAGGCTGAGGTTGAGCGACGAGAACTGTGAAATGGTCTATTGTGAATAAACAATTCGTGTTTGTGAATAAATGCTTGATATTTATGCGCAAACTGATTTGAGTTCCCAACACTTCTGTGCTTTTACTGCGATGGATCATCATTTATGTTTAACATTTTAGACAAGTTTTATACAGTTTATACTACAGTGTAGTTATTACTAGTACCCCTATACATCAGTGGGGGCATCCATGGGCAGTCTTGAAATGGACACCTATACATTAGATGATGGTTGGGAATTGATCAAGTACCAATACCATGCAGTTATCCATATGTACTGAGAGTGATCATATATTCATGTAAACTAGGCCATAACTCTAAAAATCTACAACTGTAGACATGGTGATGATTGTGGATGCTATATGTTTTGACTACCAGTAACCACATGTCCTCATAGAGGGCTTTTATTTAATTTTCTAAAGCCGATTCAGTGATGCTTTCATAGACACAGCCACCTCATCTCCCAGGACTAATGCCAATAAACAACAACAACAACAACAACAACAACTGTTTATTCTACCCATCCTAGAAAAATTTCATTATATACAAATATAAAAAAGTAGACATTTATAATTATAGCAACAGTGAGTACCACAGCTTAGAACAATTGCGAGACCAGTCACAGGCTACAAACTCTTTGGTGTAATGGTTATTCGGATACGCGTATCGTGGCTAACTTTACTGCGTAAATGCTGTTGTAGATCACTAGCTGGTGGATTGCCAATGTTCTTCATTCCGCTAAAGGATATTGTACTGCAATGTATTAACCGTCGTTTTTGAAAAACAGGAAAAGGTTTTGCCGGGTATCTTCAAAGGTGTTCGTTTTAAAGCTGACCGGTTGCCCATAACTAGTTGCGTGTTATGAATAGGTGTTTTTGAGCCAGTTGTTGGCTGCTATTTAGATTCAGCAAATACGGCATTCTTTGGAGTCTACCAAAAAGACTAAAAACACACACGAGTGATTTTAGAATGTTAATCGAAGACGGCGGACATAAGAAAGAATTTCAGTGCTCGTTAAAACAGATTTGCTTCGTGAATATTAAAAGTCCGGTAAAATGTGTCTTAGGCCTAGTTCAAACGTCGCATCTCACATGTGTCGAATTCAATGCAAATTAGTCAAATCTTTTGTTTCTACTCATTATCATCTCATTTGCATTGAATTCAGCACATGTGAGATGCGACGTTTGAACTAGGCCTTAGCGACACTGTAATAGATGGCTTTATGTTCTGGTAAGGCTCTGTTGTGATTTTTGACTCATTTCGCTTGACAGGTGTGAATTCTTGAATTGCAGCTCATTTGCATTCCAAAAAAAGCGCAAGAAATCTGGTTTCAAGCGTTTGTTCAGCATATCGTACTTTGTAAAATTTATTTCTCCTGATCTATGTTGTGTACAAGAACAAAAATCAGTAGAGTCGTCTAAAGGAACCTTGCATTAACCTTCTAGCTTTAAAACAGTAGCTTTGCTACAGAATTTTTGCAATTCTACAATCGCGGACAAAATACCTTAAGACAGTTATGAGATTCGTACATCTAAACACCTACTTTATTAGGGAGAGGGGAGAAACGTTTTTTCAAAGAAATGGAATTTCTAAAAAACACTAATTTTTACGGTTTGTCTTAACCTTTTTGTCCCCCATTGTAGCATTAAAGTGCATCCAAGATTTTTGACTATTTTTAGTGTTTTATAAACATTAATATACATTGCATATATTCTTTAACGGCTTGTCCTGTGGGCGATCAGTTTTACCGACTTTAATAAGTCACCTTTTCGTTGTCATTTGAGGTTCGTAGTTGTTATTCTCAGAGTACAAGGGGTGCCTAAAGATTCATGACGATTTTAGAGCACATTTAGGGTACACTTTTGGCGGCCAATCGTCCTCGCATTTCTACTCCGACGATTTTTGTGAAACTCACTCAACTTCAAGTTTGATTAATTGTAGTTTGATTCCCTGTGTTTTATCCATTTATACCAACAAAATTTTGATTTAGAGTGGGCCGTTCCTAAACAGCGGGGTCAGGTTTTGTTAAAATTTCTACAAAAATATTTCTCTTCAACAAAATTGCTTAAGGCCAATTTGTAGCTGGATAATCGGAGTAAAAGTTCCTAAAAGCTACAGAAATTGAACGCGATTCTAAAAAGTTGTGACCAAAAGTTTATCAAGGCCAAATGCCTCTTGAATTTCTATTGAGTCACCTTACAGCCGTTTTCGATAACACGTAGAAGTTCGTTCAAAATCTCGTGCTTGACTTTTGTATTTTGCCGGACATCAATCATCTGTATTTCCATGGCAACCACGTTCTAGCTCCTCCCACTTGTTTATTTTCACGCTCTAGATCACTCTTCAAAGCTTTCGGGTTGATAAGTTGTAAATTTTCTTTTGTCGAAGTAGAGAAGTCATTTTTAAACTCCTTACGAGAAAGGAGATGGCAATAGCTCGAACTGTGTGTGTAAGCGAGCGATTGTATTAAATACAGTACAAGGGCAACCGGATTTTGCGCATCACAATTTTTTATTGTAAACGTAGAGAAAATATATATCTTTGAAGAAATGACAACCTAATAGATCGGACAAATCTATCGAGATTCTTCGTTCCATTTAGCTACAGAAATGGTACTGACTGAGAAGTCTCTTGGTTCTAAGTACTAATGCCACGACCAAATTCATGCATAGACAATTCGACAGAGCGAAGAATATTCTGCATGTTTAATAGGACGTAGTGGTGTTCAATAAAAATAATAAGACACTTAGCTGTTAATATTGACAGCAATATCGCTCCTGTTGGTTCCCACCCAATTCGGGAAAATTACGTTGACTTTGCAAGTGCATTTGACTCTGCATGCCTCTGACGGAGACTACATTTCACTGCTCTTCAGTTTTACTGAGCCATTCCTTCGAAAAAAAGGAAAATATGTGGATTTTTAACTTCGAAAGATTTGAATTTTTCGAGTGAGGAAATAAACACAGTGAAGAACAACTCAGCAAGAGGGCGGAGTGAAAACTTGGTTGCCATAGAAATACAGACGATTGATGTCTGGCAAAATCAAAAGTCAAGCTCGAGATTTTGAACGAACCTCTACGTGTTATCGATAACGGCTGTAAGTTTCAGCTTACCCTAGCTTAATAGCAATGATTTTCCTGGTCAAGGTTTTGTTTTTTTGTCAGTTTCAGTGTTATTGGTGTTACCATTGCAACGATATAAAAATAAGGCTGAAATCAGTTTTTCTGAAATATCTCTTGATTTCAAAGAATTCCAGGCACCAAAATACTATGTAACAAAGTACATACCAAGGTAAAGTAGATAACAGAGAATTAAAACTCTTTGATTGAAGTGATTTGGAATAGAGGACTGGAAATTGGCAATTCGCATTATTTATAACAACATTTTACAAACTGAAGTGTGGACACTATAATTATTCAATTGATAGATATTTTGAATTTTGCTCAGACAAAAGATTACTGTGAGTAAGGTCGTACTCTAGTAACAAGTTAAAGATTAATTCAGTCAGAACCGAATTATTTAAAGGCACTTTTTTCAATAGATTACCATATTTATGGAACAACTTGCCTGATAAACTTAGGACTTCTAATCTTAGCTTATCATTATTTAAGAGACAATGCATTGAATTTTATAAAACTAAAATCTTTGATCCTGACTGCCCACATGTCACTTGAACGCAGTGATCTGATAATGATGATTTAATTCTGATAGGCTACATTACTTTGTAATGACAATTAGTAATAATCTCACTCACTCACTCACTCACTCACTCACTCATTCATTTATTTATTTATTTATTTATTTAATTTCTGATTAGTTTTCTTATATATGTATGTACATTTTCCCTTATGTTAAAATGCAGTGTAAATGGATTAAATTAAATTTATGTTTTCGCGATTTTTATTGAAAATAGCTAGGTAAAAATTTTTGGACACAGCCTTGATTTCTTTGTTTTAGTGTGTAGTTTATTGCCCATGTAGTCCCTTGTCTAGAGCTGTTTGAGTTCAAAAGAAATTTTAGAAAAATTGATTTCAGCCATCTTTGTTTACCGTCACTATGGAAAAACACAAATCAAAGTGAAATAGACAAAAATATAAACTTTGATTCAAGTCCAATAACTAGTGTAAAAACCGTTTTGGTTAGTCAAGAGTAAGTTGCTCAATTAGTGGAATTAAAAACGGAAGCTTGGTCAATAAACAAACAATATTGAGCCACCTTAAATGTCATGTTATAAGGGCAATGTTGCAGTAAAACTTGGTGGTCAGACAAAAATTGTACATCATGTCACACTAAAGAAATGAAGTTTAGTTGCACACAATGTTGCAGAAAAAGCTGAACTATGCATCCAGACCTTATCTTAGCAATATAGATGGGATATACTTGTCTTTGGTACAAGGTATTGAAATATGACTTGACTTCAATTCCTTGAAAAAAACTGTCAGGATTTAAACTTAAGACATGACTTATCACTTGGTGGGAAACAGCTTAAAATATCTGAATTCTTGTTAAAATGTGTCTTTGATAAAAATGGACCAAAAAGTCATTTAAGAATTCAATGGGACACACATATAAGCATAAGCAGCATATATGCAGACTCAATATACTATTGATAATAGTCAGCATTGCCATAATGAGTCTGCATATTAATGATCCCAATGTGTTATTGCTTTAATTACCATTCTGCAGCAGTAGGAGGAGCAGTATTTGACATATATACAGCACTAACATCACTGAACACCAGAGGTACAGGACCACAAAATCTGACCAGCATTTTACGAACATTTTCTCTCAAAGCTTTTTCATCTAGACACCATTTGTTGTGGTCAGTGGCTGCAGGTCCAGCAGTTGGATCTATATACAACAAATAAATATTCATATGAATACATTCCTTTCAATCTAGTAATAAAATAAAAATAAAATAATAATCTTCTACAGCAGATCCATGTAGTGGCTATTCTTCTGCTGGCACTCACACTCACTACCTCTACGTTAAATATTTTGCATACCTCGCTTACTCACATGCCATTTCTAGTACACTTCGATGGCTTCCTATCTAGACATGGTACATTGTTGGGATATTAGAACATTGTTGGGATATATTCTTGGGTGGGGTATTATTTATCATTGATCCCTCTTCCCTCCCCCCCCCCCCAACAAATTACCCTAGGAATGTTACAGAAGTATGTACTGTATATCAGAACACAGAGTGAATAAATTTCAGTCAAACAATTTCCAACAGGCAACATTCCTGTTTTTGTTGTTGTTGTTTTTAATTTGTTTTTTGTTTTTTCTGTGAGTGAGAAACAAGTGACAGAATAATAGCCATGGCTTCCTGTCAATGGACAAGCAACAAAACCTAGGATTATAATAAACTCACCTGGAGCTCCAGACAAAGTGTTGATGGCAGATTCCTGAGATGACAATAGCTCATCCAATAACCTCTGAGCTGTAGGAAGGATCTGTCATTGAAGGAAATATTTAAAATACTAAATAAATATTATTTGGCCTACTAGATGGTTGGGGAACTATAATTCTACAGGGGAGTTGGGAGAGGGAGAAGTACAGTGCAATTTTGGTTGGGACCACACAATTGTATCTGTGCAAGCTACTTGTATCAATTTTGCTACCTACAAATACTTGATGCCTGATGACCTTCTCGTTGACAAGATATTCAAGGTGTACACTTTCTAGCTTACTACTTAAATTATGGATGAGCTACAATTAAAAATTATTGATGTGGTAGGGTTGGTATGTAATGTACCTGTTGTGGAAGTTCACTTATCAAATACTGTGCAAACTTCTGTAACTGATCGCGTTGTAGCCTTGACAAATATTCTGATACTGGTGCTCTGAGACAGACTTGATCTGGATGGTGTATGCGAAACAAGCATAATGCAATAATATGGGCACACCATGTTGCAAAGGGATAGCAGGTACAGTTACAAGATGTTATATGTTCCCTGTCAAATGTTACAGCTACATTAAATGTGCCTTTGGTTTGGACAGAACTATGCTGCTGGTTTACAGTAGCACTTAAATGGAAACCTAGAAAACAAAATAAAAGGATATGAAATATAAAGGCTTAACTCATAAAAATAGACCTCTATGAGGCCATGTGGTTACTGGCCTCAAATCCAAATATAGATATAGACACATTTCAAGGCCTGTCCCTGGTTGGGGGTGGGGGTTTACAACAAGTGCATACACACACACACACTGACTTTGTCCTAGTGCCCTTGGTAAGTTTATTATTTGAAATTCAATTTATTTATATGTTCTATTTGACCTGACGCGTTTGGTCACGTAATGGATAAAACATCTGAAACATGAGCGAAAAAATACACGATTTGTTATTGTGTCAAAAACGCCTGTAGAAGTCTTTACAGCAAACAATTTAGATATATAGTGAAATAAAACGTTGAATAAACTGGTATATTCGCAGGTAATATTTTTGCATGTGATAATACCATGCATAATAATAGAAGGACAAAGACAAACACTAATAGCTGTTGACAGACAAATTAAAGATCTTTATTACTGCGGCTTGTTGAACTACAGGCAACCAGTGTATGGTTCGATGTGCGTCTTGTTTTAAAAACAGCTTATTAACGGCAACATGTCAATCGCTCTTACTCTAGCGGCAGCTAATCTAAATGTCTTTTTTAAGCCGATTTTAGGCTTCTTTTACATGGGCACGAGTGAACGCACGAGTGCGTCTAGTTAATAATTGACTTCAACACCCTCGGACGGGCGTACGAAGTTTGCATATCTTTCGGCTTGACAATTCGGTTCTACTTCGGGGATTTCCGAATTACGCACGCACGCACCCTTGTAGCCTGCGTAGCGGCTCTTCGGGGGAAGGGGAGGGGAGGGGGAAGGAGGGAAAGGTGATGGGGAGGGGGACTGATGAGGAGAGGAGGGAAGGGAGAGCCTGCAGCCAAACCCCTGTTTTTTCCGTTACTCGCGGGCACCAGCGCCCGCGTATTTCTATTGGTCGAAATCGATAGCGTTGAAAGGTTGATATGTTTGATGGACAGTCAGAGTTCAAGATGGCGGAGTTGACGGTGGAGGAGAATATGAAGCTTTTAAATTTTGATCTTAAACAAGAACAAGAACATGCTGTGAAGTCTCTCTTGGCTGGTAAAAACGTCCTTGCGACTTTACCTACAGGTTTCGGAAAAAGCAGGATTTATCAAGCCTTCGCACAGATTAAGGAAAGTGCTGTTGTCATGGTCATTGCTCCTTTGACGAGCATCATTAACGACCAAATTTCACATCTGAATAATTTGGGGATATCTAGTGTTGAACTTTCTGCTTTAAAAGCTGATGAAATCAAGGATTGTAAATTTCAAATCCTCTATAGCTCTGCTGAGGAAGCTTTGGCAAGCGAGTTTACAAGTGAGTTAAAGAAGAACACCAGTGAACTTCACAAGCGACTATCGTGCATTGTTGTTGACGAGACTCACACCGTTGAAACGTGGTCGGGCAAAAGCTAGCGAACTGTAATATTTTACTATAGCCTAAATAACTTAAGTTTACAGTTAACTTACATATAAATCTATGTTAAAAACTTATGTTTTCTATGTGTATTTTATCCGTAGTCGAGAGGTCAGCCCTTTGCATTCCTTTCTCTCAGATGGCTTTAAAAGATTCTCTGAAGAACTTCTTGAAATCCTTAAATTTAGTTTGCAAATTCGACAAAAATCGTTTACACTCTCAGATCTTGGTTTTGGTCCTCTAGCTGCAGGCTTTTAGGGGTTGAAAGCATTAATAAACTAAAGCATCACACAAATAACCATAAAAATGTCATAAAACCGTCTAATCAATTATGAATTTGTTTTGGTTCGCCAAAAGCACCAGAACTACACGTGAGTTTGACAAGTAGTAGCTCATCTTTCACTTCCGGTCATTTCTAATTGGTCAAGGAAATTTGATCCCTCGAGTGGGCAGTAACGGAAAAACCAGGGGTTTGGCTGCAGGCTCTCCCTTCCCTCCTCTCCTCCCCAGTTCCCCTCCCCCTCCCCTTTCCCTCCTTACCCCTCCCCTCCCCTCCCTCTTTTCCCAAAGAGCCGTTATGCAGGCTAGCACCCTTGAAGCCCATGACATAGTGTGTTACTGGCATAAAGCCAGTAACCACAAAACGTTGCAAGTACTTCAATCTGTCATTTTGATATAATTGCTTTCAACATAAATAGTCAATCAATAGTCATATCAATAGCATTAACTAAACTACTGAATGACTGTATAGAGTTTGCTGAATGGTCATTGTATTGCATACATGTTCACAGCAGGAATCCCATAGTATCTGGATAGGACATATATAATTGTTATGGTCATAGCATAGTGCAGTTCATCCTCAAGAATCCAGGGGTACTATATTATTCTTGTGCTAGATTTTTGCTCCCAGAAAAAAATACCCCTAGAAAGTTGTCCCTTAGAACTGGTTTTGGTCAAAAGTCAAAATTCAATATGGACCTGACATTTCATGGTTATTGTAATCTATCTACATGTACATAAACTTGATGCTGATTGGTTAACCTAATCAGGTCCAGCAATCAGAAACTAGAGAAAACTTTACTTCCACAACAAGTTCTGACAGAAAATGTTGACCAGGGATATTTTCTCTGGATGTGAGAAACGACTGACGGAATAATACCTCTGTGTTCCTGAGGATGGGTGCAGTCCATTTCACACTAATTATGAACACAGCTCCTACTATTCCCCCTCCCCCCCCCCCCCCCTTGAAAGTCACCAAATTGAAATGTGAAGTCAATAGAAGATAATAATTAATTCAGAAATATAGAGAAATATGTAGCAGAATATCTGGCTGCCGAGCATTTTGGCGCAGCAAATTATTTATGCAAAACAATGACATCACAACATATCAGACAGTTGAGCGTGTTTATATAAATCTAGCGTTTTCATGGTCCATAAACACTAAATCCCTAACCCAGACAGATACTTTTAGTCATATTTTAAGAGAACTGTTGAATGAATTTCTAAAACTGTTAAAACGAGACAATATTTCTCCTAAATAAATTGCTGATAATTTCAGGAATTAATCTCGAATTCTTTCTCGGGAAAGAAGGCATAAATGCTACACAATTATGTGGTTATAGTTTACAGATATCTAACACTGTACTGTAGAGCACTAGTGGTTTTATTTACCAATTTGAAGAGCGTCCCTAACTGCTTTCGCCTTCACCAAATGTTCCCCGCGTTGGAATTCATCTGGACTGCCATTAGCTAAACATGAGTACAGTCTTATATCATCTTCAACTTGAGGGAAAGACCAAAAAGCTATCCTTAATTGTATCTGTTCTGGTATCTGTGGATATGTCTGTTCAACTGCTTCAAAGGGGATGTGTTTGGCGACAGTTTTAGCGCATAATTCTAGTAAACTTTTAACTTTTTCTTCGTTCTCCGAGTTGAAACTGGCGCCACTCTGAGAACTACGCTTCCAACCTCTCCAGTTTGCACAAATGCTTTCTGGTTCAGACTGCCAAGAATCGGCCAGTGAGTCCTCTTCAAATCTGTCACTGTCTTCGAAGGAGAAACGCTCGTCGTTATTTTCTTCTCGCCATTCAAACCATAAGTCCATGGCTAACAACAACCTTTCTCTCTTCTCTTAAGCTCTTCTTGTATTACTTCTTCTGGCCTCGTTTTCACGACCACAGGAGGCCCACATCCCAAAACAGGTAAGTACTTCATGTAGCGTTGGAGCAGATTTCGCGCCGTGCCGTAACCCTGTTGACGATTTTTAACGACGATTTTCAGGCGTTGCCACAGGGAGCCCGGCTTTTATGAGTCGTAAAAATAAATCAATTAGTATTTTGGGTTTCCTGTGTTGAGATTTGAAACGAGACGCTAATAATGGAGAGTTTCCGGCCGTAAGGGACTGGTCATAAAGTACAGGGGGTTACAGGGGGGTAGGGGGGGGGGGGGCTGGAAAAAATCATCTTAGGAAGGCTAGTTCTCATGTGACCCACCCTCATATTTTTGCAGAATTTGCATGACCCACCCCTATTTTTCAAGTAAAAAATACGATGACCCACCCCCCATAAAAATAGGCAGATCTTTGTTTACAATATGAAATTTGGCCAGTCTATTTAACCAAGCTAATGACAAATCGACACTGAATTTCGAAAGGACATTGTAAAAGTAGCTTTATACCTTGAAAAAATGAACTTGATACATGAAATAGTTTTAATTTTGAGCAATGAGGTTTTGGAAAGTCTAAATTTTACAGAGAATGTATGGAATGTAAACTAAACTAAAGGTGTAGTAATAAAATAGAATACTGAAAAATTGTTCAGTTTGTCAAAGTTCTGAACAAGAGACAAGCAGACAAACAGTATGGTAACTTGTGACATCCTGCATGTGCAACGCAACTCAGTCAGAGACGTCTCCAAAAAATACCTTGATCGGTAGGTTGTCACAGGTCTCCCAGCTCGTGTTAATTAAAGATGTTTTGTCTTCCCTTCTGTTTTGGGCATGCATCTGTATCATCAGGCTCTTCTTCATCAGTGCAGTAACCAATTTCTTGCAGCACAACATCAGAGTTCTCATCATTGTTTTTAGTACCACTGATCTTGCTCTCTTGCCCATCATCCTCATCATCTTCATCTGTTTCATCTTCCACTTTGTTGCTGTCTTCTCGGTCTTCCTCATTTCTTTTGAGTTGATCTTTCACCAGTCAAGCAGAAATTACTTAGAGCTTCTCATCATTTTTCATTTTCTGATTCTTTCCCAGCTTGTGTTTCTCTGAAAACAAATCTAAGACTGGCACTGTTTTCTTCTTCAATGTCCCGTTCTTAAACATGTTTTGCCAATCATAGTCTTCGTATGTCATTCGAGATTCGGCTTCCTTCTTCTTTTTCAATTCCTTTCATGCATTCGTTTCAATTTCTTTATTTTAAGATATTCTAGATGTTCTAGATAGTTCCGCACAAGTTCCTCTTGTACAGCAAATACTTTAAAAAAGGATGATACTGTTTCACGGCGGTCTGCCAGTGTCGATTTTCCTTCTTCCAAATGCTTCTTGATCTGCGCTCTTGGTTCGAAATCTCGGTCTCTGTCTACGATTTAGTGGTAATGAAAACAATTGAGGAACAATCCAGCTATGCCTCAGACCTGAACTATCTATTCTGGTATATCAAGCCTTAAATCAAGCGATACGAAATGGTTGAATATGATAGACAGAAAGATGTTTACCAAGAGGGCTGTTTCTGCTATAAAATCACTAATCACCCCACAATTATTAACATTCTCTGACAGTGACGTCAGTTCTGATGAAGTCCATGAAAGTGAAAAGGATGACAATGTGGATGATGTTCTATGTTTGACATAAAAGAACATGCACAATCTTTATGAATGTTTTCAAGTCAAAACAATTGTCTCACTTTATTATTATCGTTTGTTAATTACCATTAACTATTTTGAGAAATGTATGTGTAGAGATAATTAGGGTTTTCCGATTTAGCGGAATTTTCGCTTAAATGGAAGACTTTTTTCCGTCTATTGTAATGGTAATTAATTCAAATTTTTGGATCACTTCAAGAACAATAGAAATGCTCAAACCATATCTTTTACTGAGTTATGAACGACATTCTTTTTCCAGAAAATTCTTAAATTAAACAATAACATAACTTGAAAACTAGAAAAGTGATAAACTATTTGTTTCTCTTCATAAAAAGACAGATTAAAGATTTATATAATTCTCAGCGTGACTTGAACCCCGGCCCCCAGATTTCCATATCCATTCACATACCACTACGCCACCAGATATGCTCATGTAGTTTGTACTTCACTTAAAAGTATTCACTTGAAAACATTTTCGTTTTTCAGAATTGAACATTTTTTATTAAAAAGAAATACCTTTTACTCCTATAGAAACTTTAATTTAACAGCTCAGTCTCAAATTCGTTTGGAATCAACTAGTAATGCGTCAATGTAAAACATTATATATATCATATATATCATATATATCTATCTATTTGACGGCAAATAAATTAAATATTCACGCAAAAAGACATGCTACATGCAATCATCACAGTAATGAAAACGCCGTACTTCGCACAGACATCTTCAGTATCCTCGCGGCTGATCTCTCTCAACAGACGTGAAAGAGTCAACAACAACAACAACAACAACAACAACAACTTTATATTTGTACCTATCTATGAATACAGTGTTATATTTTAACAAAAAATAGATAATATTTTTTAAGGTACTGGCTCTAACAAATAACTAAAAAGCTAAAAGTCCACTCCTTAAAACCCTGGATAGTGGGAGGCCATTTTCAGCCTACATCATACCATAGCAAATTAACGCCTTCAGAAAGAAGAATGAAACAAAAGTTTGTCGCTTTCATTCAACCCTTCAATAGTTTGCACTGTTCTACATTCTCCGGTATTGTTGTAGTCCAAGAGAGCATAAATAAGAGAGGGAAACTTGTTAATGGGGCGCGCGCCGTGATGATTCCCATCTGTGCTATTTTTAGTAACCGGATGCAGTTCAATTTTCATCTGACCCTACTCCCGCACGTCGAAAAATTGAACGAGTGGAATTTCGCGATTTGAGCTTCATAAAATCACACAATCGATACCAAATTTATTCTAGATTCCACGTAAAAGCCATCTGATGTACAATTAATAACATACATCAAAAAATTGTAAAAACAAACGAGTTTTTCTCATCTAAATGAGCGAAAATTTTCGAATAAACCTAAGCACGCTCTCGATGACGTGTGATGCGTCAGTAGCTTGCGCACTCCCGCTAAAATTTCTTTCAAAAACAACAAAATCCTCGACGTTTTTGCCTTTTATCTCGATCATCAAAATCGTTCTTCTGTAATCAGATAGTATACACTTTTGATGGTAGATAATATGAACAAGGGCAGAACTAAGATAACTTTGATTTTAATGCTGTTTTTGAAAACTCGAATCTGCACTAAACGGTTCTGTGGGTCCGAAAGTGTCAAATTTTGACGTACGGGAGTAGGGTAAGACAAAAATTAAACTGCATCCGGTTGCTAAAAAGAGCACAGATGGGAATTATCACGGCGCGCGCCCCATTAACAAGTTTCCCTCTCTTATTTATGCTCTCTTGTGAAGTCTCTATACAAGTCGCCCATTTTAATTCTTTTATGAGGTTCAGTGGATTTTTTTCGCAATTCTTATACAGGGGAGCACCCCAAGATCAGTGCTCATGTATTTGAACAGTCATTTAGAAGTTAATTCATAGAAAAGAAAAGAAAACAAGCAAGTAAACAAACAAACAAACAAACAAAAGCAATCAAAGAAACAAAGAACACAGCAAATTCAGACTAAACTTTCGTCCAAATATATGTGAAAACGCGGAAATAATCCGCAAATTTTGTCGTTGGGCATGAGTGTAACTGTGTTTATACAGAAACTTGTAAAACCTTGCACATTTATAGTCATGAAGTATTAATATACACCTAATAATGCTGTGCTGAAAAGATAATGTGATATGTCCTCGCGAAAATCGCAAAGTCACTGCCATTTTCGAAACCATTTAAGCGCATGCGTACAACGGTTACTGTAGATCCCACACGGCTTGCAGTTCTGCTTTGGTATATATAACAAAGACATTTGAAATATGATACAAGACAACTGGATTTTGAAAAGTCACTGAAAGACAACGAAACTGCTAACTTAGTATTTGCGTTGTTTTAACATCCTCAATATTCTGGTTGTTCCCATCTCTGCATATTAAATAGTGAATCATGTTGCAAATCATGTTAACTTTGGTTGATTTATAGATAATGTTAAAGGCCAAGTGCCATAAAACAGACCCCCATAAATGTCACTATTAACATTTGGCTTACCTCATAAATAATCGATTTTGATAAAAAAAGCGAAAAAATGAAACGTTATTTGCGAAAAAACGGATATCGAAAACTGGCACTTCTGATCTTTGCGCGACCAATCTGCCATAACGGAAGTGACGTCACGGGTGGAACTGTCGCTTTTTACAAAATGGCGGACGACTCTTCTTCTTTGTCGTCGTCGAGCGATTCGAGCGATTCTGGGTCTGAAATGATTCTAGAATGTGAAACTGATGAAGAAATAGATGTCATAGAAGGAGTTCAACCCTATTTGTTTGAGCCTGAGTCAGTTTCTTTGCCAGCTTCTGAAAATAACGAGAGCAGCGATGAAGAATTGGCACAACGAACCGTAAACAACAACTGGTGTCAATGTGGCGAGCATTGTCAGCGACAGGATACCGAAAGGGAGTGTGTCTGTTGTCAGGAGATTGAGAAAGTCACCAATCGAAATATCATATCTGCTGATAAACGTCATATTCCCACTCCACAATGCATCACACAAAATCCAGGTTTTCTTGTTACTTGCACAGATGTGGACGTCCTTGAAACTGCTTGGTATTCGTACCGCCAACAATTTGGTGGTTTTGACGGTCCAGAACACAAACGTTTACGGCATATTGCATACAGGCAGTTTGTTAGATGGTGCTGGGGCTGGCTTGGTCGGCATATTCGCGTTGTCTTACCAGCTTGTGTTGTGTCGTGTATTCGTGCTCATTTCCCTCCACCTGGTTTGGAAGAAAATTTTCTCTTTGAAGGATTTCATTTTCCTGATGACTAAATGCTGGGATTATTATATCTTTATGCAGTTCAAACTGGATTCTGGAGTACTGATTACGTAGAAGGAAGAGATGATTAGCATAAAACTAGTGTGAGTTGCGTCGGTTTTCCTACACTTGTGACTAAATGAATGATAAATGGTAATATCTGATGTGATGGTCTGATGTGACTGGCATGTCCTGTGTATACAGCCACCACAACAATAAATTTATTTGATGCCATGCATTTGACATTTGTTCACAAACACTATACAATTTATCATGCCAAAAGCCTTTAACATCAGAACATATTCAAGGGATTCACAAGGAAGTACTCCTGATTCAACATACAGGGAAGAATGTAATGTAGCAATTGTTAAAAATCTTTCTTCAAACCACACTAGTGTATTAATTTCATAGACAGTATACAAATTTGGCCCAAAGTCAATGATTCTATGATACCTAAACAAAAGCACCGAAAATCAAAATAAAGCCTGGATGTGAGGCAGGACAATTAACTAGTATCGTGACGTATGGGCTTTTATGGCTTCCTCCTTTACCGGCTTGTTGTTTTTACTGCACATTGGCTCTGGTGGTATAGTTTTGAGTTGCTGTTCATCACTATCTCTTCCAAGCAAGGAAAACAGCTCTTCAAATGACTCTTCAACATAACCTGTACAAAGAGAAAAATGAGATATTTACTAGGTAAGTGAAGTAAGTATACAGTACGTAAGAAATGAGAATTTATTGTACATGTAAGTTAGAGAAATTTCTCTATGATAAGCACCATGAGAAGTCATTTAATTGCTTTGAAGTTCAGCAAAAATGATTATGCAAATTATCATTTAATTTTCCAAGAAAGATCCTGGATACTACTAACCATAAGTACAGCTTGTTGGTATGGCAACAACAGTATGGCCACCCTTTTTTGCTTTTGGGAACTTTATAGCATATTCTTCATTCCCTGCTTTATTTTTTTTGGTTGGGCGGCCAGCATTTTCATTGAAATGAAGAGCAGCTAACCTTATCCTACATTGATATTGTCCAAAGAGAAAACAAACATGTTTTATTGTTGAACAGTTAGATTCACGTGAATCATAATATAAATATGAATCCAAGTTTTTGTACCTTGCATACATAACATTGTATGAAAAATGAATCATTTTTGGGCAAAACTGATTGATAACACTGTGAAATCCCTCAAGTGAGGATGTTTGCCCTAGAGGAGACAATTTGGCCACCCTATTTCTCATTCTGGTGTTCTCAATTATTTCAGAGAGTTTAACTGTGTCTTCTGCACCTGAAAATCAAGAAATGGGTGTATAATAGGTAAGTACTATTTTTGAATGTTAGTTCCCATTCCTACTTGCATGCAGAAATGAACTATTAAATTTATTTATTAGAATACCTGGTTTAAACCATTGCCTGTTAACCTTCTTGTGAGTGCATTTGCGGAACTTTTTGTTGGGATGTTTGTGGATGTTTTGCATGTGACTCATTAATGAATCCCACTTAGCTGTTGCCAACTGCCCATCTCCATTGCTGCAATAAAATGACAATTTCATTGGATTTGTACATAGTCATTTAAAAACATTGACAAAAATTTATATGTTCTGTTATGAAAAATTGCCCTTAATATTGTTGTTTATTATAGTTTCTTCCACTAACCTTGATTTTGCAACCCAGTACAAATGGTTTGTTATGCTTTTGATCCACTTGGCAACTAATTCAAAGCCCTTCTTGTTAGACAGTGCAACAAGTTTTTTCTTTAAACCTGGGCAACAGAGAACTGTTTGAAACTGACTTCTTGACTAGCATTGCTTATATTAAAGAAATTAATCTTACCTTTGGCCACATGCCACACATCATAGTAGTGGATTACTTTACTATATGCTTCCCGGATATACTTCTGAATCATTGTATGCATATCAGTAACAATGATCTATGAGAAAAAATGCATAGTTTTTCACATTGACTTGTATATTTTTTTTGTTAAAATACTTGGTACAATATTCTATATTTCAAATTTCTGAAAAATTAGTATAGGAAATCGCACGATCTTGAGTACAATTCGGAATTAATAGGTACGAGTAATGTTTTGAAAGTTCTCAAAATAGGATGAGCCTTTAGTCCAATCAGAATCGAGTAATTTTGTATAGTGTATTATACTTGTAAAAAGTAAATTGTAGAGTGGTCTTTGCTACACTGTCAAATGGTTACTAAACTAAACTAAGACTATTGTTAACCCTGACTATTTTGTAACATTTTTGTTTTACAGTTTGATGAGTACCACTCTAATATTCCACTATTGTTATTATAATTATTTGAGAAATCACATCACACCTTTACTGTTAAGAGCAGTTGCTGTCATTCTAGTAGTTCTTATTTAGTGGCTATTTTAGACAGGTATAATCATATTGAGGTATTGTCTTTTGTACTTTCCTTTTCTTAGTCAACTTAATTCTGTTTGCAAGCCACTAAGTATAAACTACATGTTAGAGAAAACTTTGTTTTTATTTGACAGATTTTAAAATTGTCAGCACTCTAATTAAAATTACTGTATCTGCAAAATGAACATTATTTTTAGATTTTAATTTTCATTTCATTGAGCATCTATATAACTGAAAACCTTTATTTTCATTTTCATCCTTGTAAGGCTGGCCATGCATCTTTTAAATCCCTCAAGTTCCATGTGGTTTGATCCATTGACTTCATTGCACTAGGTAGAATATTTGCAAACATAACTCAGTGATAATTATAGTGATTATTAGTAAGAATAAATGGGATTAATAATAGAAGTACCTGAACAAGTTGAATGTTTATTATCTTATTCTCTTCTAGTTCCATGATGGTGTAGCTCCCATACTTGGCAGAGTGCCCCATACTGTCACTTCTCCCATCGCCTCCCAACACCAGCTTTTTGTTCTTTAAACTCTCAAAAAGGGCTGTCTCTTTTCTAAACCACACATTGGACACAGTTTTGAGTAGGAATTTCTTTTGATGTCTGAAGAATGTTGTCAAGGATATTGTTTGGACACCACATGATGTGAGGACCCGTATGACTTTACTCGGAAGGGCACCAGCAAACAGGATTGAGGCTGATAGTAAGATATTCCCAGCAGGAATATTTCCCATCATTGGCTGGGATCTCCACTGAAACTTCTTGCCACATGTCTGGCATATTTGTAATACAGAAATAAAAGAACCCACAACTTTTATCACTGGTGGTTTCACATTATATGATAGACATGTAAAACACACAGTAAACAGTTGTATCAATGCTGACTCAAACACAATGAACTTTCTCTCTTTATGAGGGGGCTCATAAGTCAGGTCCCTAAAAAAATACAAAACAGCACCATTAAAATACTTAAAATGAAATGCTGTTATTTTAACAAGAAATTTCCAAATGTACCATTCGTCATCAGAAGTGCTGTCTTGGGTTTGATACATATCTGCCTCTGAGGGTTCTGAGGGAGTATATGATACATCAGATGTATCGCTGTACTCATCAGAACTGTCACTGTCAAGCTGAACTTTTGGTAATTCATCAACATTCTGAGGTGTTGATAAGTTACATTGTGTTGCTTTATTTACAAAGACCTTTGCATTGGTTTGGCAACCTGTTTTATTAAAATGTAAGTAATGAGAATTTCATAAATCATATTTAGGTATATACTGAAATTAAAACTGAACTATCCATACAATCACCTTTGCTATGACCTAAAATCCTCGCCTGCAGTTTTACACTTCTCTTCTTTTGGACTAATGGCTGATCATCTTTCAGTTCCTTTTTCATTAAACATATGAACTAGTTAAATTTATATCTAAGACCTGGAGGAGAGGTATATAAATGGCCACTTACTATGCAATGATTGTCTATGTTTTCACTTAGAGGTGATGCAAGGCATTGAATAGGACTTTCTGCTTGTTCTGTTTGAATTGGAATGTTTTCATTTTGGGCATATGGCTCCTTAGTAATATCTTCTAATATCTATTAAAACAAAATATTTCAGGAATCAATAAAACTGAATCGAGAGGCCTGGCATGCTGGTCAGTATTACTGTAATAATTAATTAGTCTACAGTTTTACCCTTTGTCTTTCTCTCTTTTCAAAAGCAGTTCGAGTTTGAGATGGTGTTTTGACTGTTTGAGGGACTGCAATAGTATGTACAGTTGGGACTGCATCAGGTTTCAGTCGGTTTCTAAAATAAACGAAAAACACGTCCGCTTTGTAAAAATACCATAGCTATAATAACTGTAAGTACACCAAGAAAAATTGTTTTTGCTGGGAACGGCTTGTATACTTACTGTCCTTGAAATCCAAATGACTTTCTGATGCCACTGTCAATGTAGTCGGACTGAAGAAAATGCAAACTGCAGAGGTAGCTGTGATTTGTACTTTGCCAGTTTTGTCTCCGACTTTTTACAAATGTTTCCCACTGCTTTCTTATTTTTGGATCGTTTGGGAATTTATGGAGACTTATATTTCCTTTTGGCTGCGAGTTGCAGGCTTGGGCTACACAACGCTTCGTCATTACTAACTTTCTTGTGGATTGGCGTTGTGTTTCTTTCTAATTTCCCGCCATTTGAGAAAGGCCGTCGTCTCACGTCGTTCCACCCGTGACGTCACATCCGGTATGGCGGATTCACAATGCGAAGACCGTAAGAGCCAGTTTTCCAAGTCAAATTTTCGCAATTTAAGAGATTTTTATTTTATTTTTTTTGAACTGCAACGATTGCTTACAAGGTAAGGGGCTCGTAAATACCGTTTTTTACAGACATGATTTATGGAGTCGGTTTTATGGCACTTGGTCTTTAAACTTTCTTACTATTGTTTTCTTTTGTTTTTATTAAACTATTACACACTAGATATTAGTTTTTGTTTCACGGTTTTTTTTTGAAATCACTCCGTTTTAATTTTTGACAAATTGAGAAATATAACTTAATATCACCGGAGTTAACTCTGATATCACTTAGGTATCTTAGCACGCGCCGGTCAGTTTGTGATTTCCAAATTTACCTAAAGCTCGCTAAACTCTTTTGTATATTTTACAAATAAAGAAGTTTAAAAATCGACGCGTGTCATTCCTATTGTTCTCGTTATCACCTACATAAGTGCTGGAAAACTTCGTTCCAATTCCGCTAAATCGGAAAACCCTATTGGCAGAACTTTGTTCATTTATTTGATGCCTAATTCAAGTCCCTGAACCTGGTTTTGTGGATATTAAACTTATGTTGAAGTACACAACTAAGATTTGTGCTTTTACAGTTGTTGTTTATAAATATCAATTGATAACTTTCTTGTTTTTACTTTGTGATCTATATTAATTTCAAGACACCCAACATTTGACAGAAAATGCAGTGTGCAAAACTATGACATAGCCCACCCTTTCCATAGTGCATGGCTTTTGCTAACCCACCCCTTTTTGCTTGCATAAAAACAGTGACCCACCCCCTTTATTTTTCCAGCCCGCCTCCACCTGTACTTTATGACCAGTCCCTAACTGCCAGTAACCTGATAGGAGATTACATGGGTAACTTGAGAGCAGTTTGAAATTCAAATCTAACGTATCAGTGTAACGCACTCTCTTTAGTAACAGTCAATACTAAAGAGAGTGCGTTACACTGATACGTTAGATTTGAATTTCAAACTGCTCTCAAGTTACCCATGTAATCTCCTATCAGGTTACTGGCAGTTACGACTACCGGAAACTCTCCATTATTAGCGTCTCGTTTCAAATCTCAACACAGGAAACCCAAAATACTAATTGATTTATTCGTTCATTTACGACTTTTAAAAGCCGGGCTCCCTGTGGCGTTGCGTTAAAAATCTTTCTCGTGTGACATGACACTTGGAACGATTTTCCTTGCAATTTTCGATTCGGAAACGCGTTGCGAGTTTTTGAATCCAAGTCAGAAACTCGCAACGCAAAATATTGCAAGTTGTTGCAACGTTGCGCGGAAAATCATCGTTAACTAGACGCACTCGTGCGTTCGCACTGTAATATTCTATGTGTCTGTAGTCAATCACTCAACATGCAATCCACTCAATTTACATGGTGTCACGTCAAGTGTCACGGCATAGCATATCTTGTATACACCTATTTCAAAAAAGGTTGTCACCGCTAAGAGCGATAGGCGATAGGTAATAGGTCATTCCAAGACCGCAAAGCAATATTGATTTCTTAATTAAGCCATCCTAAATCTTTCTTTACACTCTTCCATCAAATATTTGGCTATTCATATGTAAATCAATTAGAAATCAATAGTGCTTTGCGGTCTTGGAATGACCTATTGCCTATCGCCTATCGCTCTTAGCGGTGACAACCTTTTTTGAAATAGGTGTATCTACCTTGTAACGACATAGCCAATGTATTAGTACTACGTGTGTATCGAATAGAGTGCTTATAGAGTGATTTTCATTTGACCGTGAAAGAAAAATGACTAATTAGATCGTAATAGTTGATAAAAAAAAAGAAAACAATGGCTTTAAAGTCTACTACCAACTATTAGTTTGTCTATTCCTTCATGGTCAAATGAAAACCACTCTAATATATCCGTGAGAAACTCTGTAAGAAATTGCACTAATTTGCACAATTTAGTCACTAGACTATTTAGTGGCGAGCCGTGAAGGTGCCTCCTGCACGTGCAAACGTACAAAGGCAACAGGTTTGGCAGTTGTAAAGCACGTGCATGCAGAAGTTGTGTAGCAAGTCGTGAAGCAAGTCTGCATAGTTACTTCCAAGAGCGCATCAATTTGGTTGGTTTTATATTTTGGTAAATGCTGTCGTCCTTGTGTTTGACTTGCCTCTTTTCTCTGTTCTAGATGTACTAGTATAGACTCGTTTTGTGTGGAAGAAAGCGGGAATTTATTAAATAAAGTTAAGGGGATGAGGGTGCGTTTGAATCGTTTCTTGTGTTTGTTGTCGTTACTTTAGACTAATTTAGCTGAGTTTGACTTGTCTCTTGTGGGAGAAACGGGAATTTATTGCGGAATAAACTGCTAAGGGTATGTATGAATCGTTTCTTGTGTCTGTTGTCGTTATTTTATTCTAATTGCGTTTGACTCGTCTCTTTTGGGAGAAAGCGGGATTTTTTGAATAAAGCTAAGGGTGGGTTTGACTCGTTTCTTGTGTCTCTTGTCGTTACTTTAATTTAGTTGTGTTTCGTTAATTCACTAGCTCGTCTCTTGTGGGAAAAAGCGGGAATTTATTGAATAAACTGCTAAGGGTGCGTCTGGCTCGTCTCTTGTGTCTGTCGTCGTTATTTTATTCTAATTGCGTTTGTCTCTTCTCTTGTGGGAAAAAGCGGGATTTTTTAAATAAAGCTAAGGGTATGTTTGACTCGTTTCTTGTGTCTGTTGTCGTTATTTTAATGTAGTTGCGTTTGACTCCTTTCTTGTGGGAGGAAGCGGGAATTTATTGAATACTGAAAGCTAAGGTTGCACTGAGCTGTTTCTGGTGTCTATTGTCGTTTCTTTAATTTAGCTGTATTTGACTCGTCTCTTGTGGAGAAAGCGGGATTTTTTTAATAAAGCTAAAGGCGGCGAAATACGAGACACAAAATCCCTCAACTTGTCGCGCAACATTGTTGCGTTGCAGGTTTTTGATCGATGTTGCGCGCTTTTCACCTTGCGATCTCAACTTGTTACGCAACAAAAATTGAGTAGGCGAGGTGAAAAACGCGCAACATCGATCAAAAACCTGCAACGCAACAATGTTGCGCGACAAGCTGAGGGTTTTTGTGTCTCGTATTTCGCCGCCTTAAGGGTGCGTTGAGCCGTTTTTGATGTTTTTGTTGTCGTTCTTACAATTTATAGTCCGTGTGCACGTGCTTTTCATGCTTCACTTATTTCTAAGTTTTGTAATTTGTACTAAATTGCACAATTTTGTTTGCAAAGTTTTTCACGGATATATTGTAAGCACTCTAAAGCAGCATTAACCAAACAAGAGAATCTCACACACTCGTGCCCATGTAAAAGGAGCCCAAAAGCGGCTTAAAAATAGCCGCTACGCAGGCTAACTGGTTACCTGCAGTTCAACAAGCCGCAGTAGTAAAGACCTTTAATTTGTCTGTCAACAGCTATTAGTGTTTGCCTTTGTCCTTCTATTATCATGCATAGGTATTATATATCTCCGACATGCAAAAATATTCCCTGCGAATATACCAGTTTTATTCAACTTTTTATTTCACTATGTATCTCAATTGTTTGCTGTTAAAACTTCTACAACGGTATTTTTGACACAATAACAAATCGTGTATTTTTCGGATGTTTTATATATTGAACTAGACGCACTCGTGCGTTCACTCGTGCCCATGTAAAAGAAGCCCAAAATCGGCTTAAAAAGGACATTTAGATTAGCTGCCGCTAGAGTAAGACCGATTGACGTTAATAAACTTTTTAACAAGACGCTCCTCGAACCGTACACTGGTTGCCTGTAGTTCAACAAGCCGCAGTAGTAAAGATCTTTAATTTGTCTGTCAACAGCTATTAGTGTTTGTCTTTCGTTGTCCTTCTATTATCATGCCTGGTATTATCACATGCAAAAATATTACCTGCGAATATACCAAGTTTATTCAACGTTTTATTTCACTATATATCTCAATTGTTTGCCGTAAAGACTTCTACAACGGCGCTTTTGACACAATAACAAATCGTGTATTTTTTCGTTCATGTTTCAGATGTTTTATCCATTACGTGACCAAACGCATCAGGTCAAATGAACATAAACTGAAATATATTGAACTTCAATAAACTTACCAAGGGCACTAGGACAAAGTCGGTGTGTGTGTATGCACTAGTCGAAGTAAACCCCTACCCCCACCCCCAACCAGGGACAGGCCTTGAAATGTGTCTATATCTATATTTGGATTTGAGGCCAGTAACCACATGGCCTCATAGAGGTCTATTTTTTCGTTCATGTTTCGGATGTTTTATATATGAATACTGAAAGACGTTACGTGACCAAACGCGAAATACAAGGTCAATGGAATCTAGTTTCATGCCATTCCGATATTAAATTAAAATTCAGTACAAAAACCTCTCAAGATCTCTTGAATGCTTGAATGAGGAATATAATTGACTTGCTTCTATGTATGTTCGTTTAGCAACATGTAGGATGAGAAATTCGTAGTTTTCCAGCTCATAGGAAATAGTCGTTATCGCGAGGGCCTCGGCTTTCAAGTACTCCATTTAGAGTTCGATATTTGGTCAAAGTATTGGAGATGAAGCTCAAAATAACAGCCCATTCTGAAGCTCTTATAAGTATATAGGTATATCTCGAGTTAAAAGCTCCAAATTACATTGTTCTACTGCAGGAAAAGCCTATCTCTGAAAGCTATTTTCTTTGTAGTCGGCCATCTTGCATTCCTAAAGTTCCTGGCTTGCGTTCGCAAAAAGGTGATGAATGAAGGGCATTGTTTTTACGTTCTTAACCAATCAGAAGTCTCTCAGGACGAATAGAGAGAAAAAAAAAAAAACTAGATGCACACGTGCGTTCACTCGTGCCCCTGGAGCCCTTTTTAAGAGAGGCTACAATGACCGGCTCCGTTCGTACTCTTCCCCGAGCCGTTTCACGCATTCTTCAACATTTCGGGAAATAGCTAACCGTAACATAATGACCTTTTTTGAATCGGCTAACTTTTAAACTAAAAAATACCTTGATTAGTCAGTTTGTCTGTCAACAGCTATTAGTGTTTGCCTTTGTCTTTCTATTATCATGCATGGGTATTAGATATCTCCAACATGCAAAAATATACCAGTTTATTCAACTTCTTATTTCACTATATATCTCAATTGTTTGTTGTAAAGACTTCTACAACGGCGTATTTGACACAATAACAAATCGTGTATTTTTTCGTTCGTGTTTCGGATGTTTTATATATGAATAAAAGACGTTACGTGACCAAACGCGAAATACAAGGTCAATGGAATCTAGTTTCATGCCATTCCGATATTAAATTAAAATTCAGTACAAAAACGTCTCAAGATCTCTTGAATGCTTGAATGAGGAATATAATTGACTTGCTTCTATGTATGTTTGTTTAGCAACATGTAGGATGAGAAATTCGTAGATTCCCAGCTCATAGGAAATAGTCTTTATCGCGAGCCGCTTCCTTTCAAGTACTCCATTTGGAGTTCGATATTTGGTCAAAATATTGGAGATGAAGCTCAAAATAACAGCCCATTCTGAAGCTCTTATAATTATATAGGTATATCTCGAGTTAAAAGCTCCAAATTACATTGTTCTACTGCAGGAAAAGCCTGTCTCTGAAAGCTATTTTCTTTGTAGTCGGCCATCTTGCATTCCTAAAGTTCCTGGCTTGCGTTCGCTCAAAGGTGATGAATGAAGGGCATTGTTTTTACGTTCTTAACCAATCAGAAGTCTCTCAGGACGAACAGAGGGGGAAAAAATTTGCAGTTTATAACTCGTTCCCGGCCTAAAGGCCTGGGCACGAGTAACTAGACGCATGACTGCGTGAACCCAGGCACTTTCAGGCTGAGCAGCTGAGAAGCTAAGTGAATACGAATACCGCTGTATGTGTCGGGATCCCTGTGAACTTCAATGTTGACCTCTAAGGTCAATAATTGACACCGACTAATCTTGCACATGCGCGGCGTGTTTATAGACCAGTTCTGAACTCGTTTCTTGGTAGACACGTAGAGTGAACGAAACATCTTTGGAATGATCGGAATTAATGGTCACCGGATATCAGTTAAAATTATGACAACTGCACTCACCACACGACAACTGGTCGTTACAACTGGTTAAGAGCAGTTGCGAGATTAGGCGGATTTACTTGTGTTTGTACAATGTGAGAAACATAATGGCGACATGATATGAATTAGGATTCAGTTGGGTATGTTTTCGAGGTAAACCATTGTTATTCACAACTATTATCGAGTTGTTTATGTTACTAGAAGTATGCATCAAGGTCACAAAAAGTTAAGTGATATTTCTAGGGGAAGGCAATGTTCTTTTACAAGCTTTTCATCGATCGAAGCTAAGTTGAAGCTGCAAGACGATAAGTTGTATTCGAACGTTCTTCAAAGAGGTAAAATCTCACAGACAGCCACATCATATCGCTAAAAATTCTGGTGAATCGAAACTTTGCTTTATTTACACAGACTGCTCTCACTAGTTCAGCTAAATCGACAGATGTTTTTGTATATATTCTTTATCAGATTCTCTGTAATACAAAAGTATTTCCGCCACAGGGTGCGATTCATATTTTTATAAACAAACTTTAATCAGTTAGTTTTATAATGAATGTTATTAAATAAAGACTGTGATTGTTTGAAAAGGCAATAAATTTGAATAAAATGTATTTATACATTTCGGCTTAAAACTTGTGTTGTTGAGTATCAACCGGTATCAAACACTAGTCAACCTGTTTGAAAACTGAACATTTTGAATAATACAGTATGAGTGCTTAAACTGCTCGCAGCACTTCACTTTCTGTTAGAAACGGCTAGTATAATTATAAATGCTTACTTGGCGTGTAATATAATCACTAAAGAGATTGACATCGTTTCTTGATAACAAAGGTGCTTAAGGACGTTCGCGGGAAAATCCAAATAAATGAAAAATCGCTGCAATTTAGCATGTTGATAAATCATCATGAAACTCATCAAATAAGGCCAAAAAAGTTGGGGGTCACCGTTAAATTTCGAGAGCTACATCGCTGAGAAGTTGGCCAATTTTACACTTTGCAGAGAACGAAAATTTGTTTTCCGTGAAAAAATCACCGGACATAGTAAAAAAGGTACAAGAATGCTTCTCCAACTATCCATCTGTTTTAAAAACGTTATTTAGATGCCGTATGAAAAAAGCAACTTGTTCTTTTAGGCAACAACAAGTAATGGTCTCCAACAAAATTGTCGCATTCTTTCGAATTCGTGGATCAAAATTAGGCAGAAAATGTCGTTTTTCGGTACGAAAAATAAATGTCGATTTTCTGAAAAACTAACAGGATGTTGATATTTAGCAGCTCTTCAAAATGAAAAAATAAAAAATGGGGGTCACCGTTGATTTTGAAGAGATATTCACCGTTAAAAACTGGATCCGTGATGACCATGACAAGCCAAGTCCATCGCCATCTTGAAAATCGAGTGGAGACTGGGTTTCGTGCAAGGAGGATTGGCAGATCTTCCCATAATGCTTTGCGCACAACTTATATTATCACTTTTTGCTGATCACGTGATCAGTCATTTGGCGATGGATTTCTTAGAGATAGGAGCTCGTAAGTCGAAAGCATTTATAGAAAAAAACACAATAATTCTGCATTGCCTTGATTATGGACAGACGCAAAAGGTTGTTATCGAAAGTTGTCTATGTTTACAGGTAAATACTGTCATTGGTCACAAGTTTTCCTGAGAAAACAGCCGAAACTGGAGGTTTTTTGTGTTCCCTTTTACAGACCTTTACATCAAAACTAGTCAGCGAGAGTCATAGAAAACTATCTTCTATGGCTTTTATCAAGAACGATCAAATTGTGGTGTTTTTGTGATCAAAACTAATAATATTCTCAAAACTTGGACAAAAGTGTTCGTACTTTTGACTAATCAGTGTGACTCAAGAAGCGGCGTTTTTGACAATAGTTTGACAACTTTCATCGAAGGAATCTGGCAGAAATTATGCTGAGCAAAGAGTTTTCTGTTTTTATAATGGAACTATGACTCGAAAAAAGACGAAACGGTAAAATATAAGACCATATAACTTACAGTTCTTCAAGATTTGCAAGTCTTTACGTGCTCTTCGATGAATCAGTCAGCGTTAAACATGCATGGTGAATTGAAAGCCGTGTTTTTGGCTGAAGCTGAAGTTTGAAAGAGGCTTACAGAATGAGGATTTTGCTGGTAAACGAGAAGCTGTCGATTTGAATTATCTATTGGCTGTTTACCAATAGCTTGTGTTAAAACATCTCTTCATTGGCATGGCGTAGTTGAATTTTTACGAATAATGTACAAGTTGTCTCGTGGCACGGTCAAGTTTAGAAATCTTCTCGGTACATTGTACATGTCTTTGTACGTATAAAGTAAGAAAAAAAACTTTGTTTAATTTAACTGACTGGCGTCGTTTGAAAATTAATGCTCAACCGAGTCGTTTTCTTTGAATATTTACACTTTTTTTGCTTGTGAAACTCAGTTTGTATTGTTTGTAAATTAAACTAAAATTGGAAAGATGGAAAGTCTTTTTTTATATCTTTAAGTTTTGGTTTTCTTATTTAAAGTAAAATTTGTAGCCACACAAACTCATTTGTCAGAAAACCATGTCTTTATCGGTGAAAGCCATTTAGTTATCAACTCCATAACTCGAAGATAGCTTTAATTCCTTAGCCGAGGTTTTGCCCTTCCCATCAACCACACGTCATATTGGCTTTCTTGTTCATAGTTCTTCAACCGTAAAAGGGCAATGTTCATGTCTTTTGTTCATCACAAAAACATGGAGCCCTTTGGAGCCCTTTCTAAAAATTAACATCCAAATTTCTTCTTCTATCAGTTAATAAGGGTATTTTCCCTATATGTTCAATTTTTTAAGCTGATTTTTACTTATTTTGTTGGGTTGTTTGTCACTGTCCCGGCATTTTCTACAAACGGTGAAAAATGCGATAACTGTTCAAAGCGACGAAAAAAATCAACAAAAACAGATCACGATGTTTTAAAGTTTTCTGACATGGAAAACACATGTTAGAGAAGGTTTTCTTGCATTTCTCTTGTCTATTTTTCGCCAAAAAACGATAAAAAAACAACTTCAAAAACCAAATCTCAACCACAGAATCAGCTGTTCCAATTTATTCACTAATTCCGGTCACTACGGTAATTTGTGCGCAAAGCTTCATGGGAAGCTCTGCCAATCCTCCTTGGTTTCGTGCGTTCCTATACTGCCTTTTTCTTTCTTTTTTCTGCGCTTTTTCAACCCAAATATTTTTTTTCGACCTTGAATTTCCATTATTGCTGGGAGCGAAGCGAGCAGCAACACTATTCTTGGTGTGGGATTCCTGTGCGATTAATGACGTCACCTTAATATTGATCCGCGAACTCGATTTTTATGTACGGTGGTATGTTCATGGCGAACCTTGACGTCACAGGGATGAATTGGGATTCCTGTGCGATTCCATTCGAGAGGTTTTATGTTTCTCGAAGTATAAAGAAAGTCACAAAATGCTAAGTGATATTTTTTCGAGAGGGCAATGTTCTGTTACGGGTCATTTTGCGTGTTACTGTTCGAATCGAAGCTCGTCTACGGGCCGAATCAATTCAAGCCAAGATAATAAGTATGAAGTGAGGTCGCGCTGAGAATCTCTGCAATATATTTGGTTACTCTATGAAAGAAAATTTTATACTTTGTATGTGATGGAATTGTATTTATCATTCGTTTGATCTAAAGCGTCAAATAGTACAGTAGACAACGCGGCATCTTCGACCGTGATGCAACGTACAACTATAGCTTTTAAAATCAGTTAGTTTTATAATCATTGCCAACGCTAGCCGTTTGTGATTGTTTGAAAAATTCCTGAAAATTGCTTTACTCAAAGTGCTAAATATTTTGAACCGTGTGTTCCAACACTGATCCTGGAGAATTATGTTTTGAAGGTCAACTAGCAGTGTTCGTCACACAACGCACAGGAGATAGACAAGAAACATTTCATATATATCAGAGAAAGCGGTGTACTTTCGTGAGTTTAAGGGGAACAGTTCTGCTAACGTGGATACACCAGCTGTTTTCTGCTCGCAGCACTTCACTTTCTATTAGAAATGGCTAGTATTAATTATTCCTACGAACTTGAACAATTTTTTCTTCAAAAAAAGAAACAAATAAATTATCGAAAAAATTATTGTTTTACGGCCGCCATCTTGGATTTAGTTGAGCGCGCGCTAGCCTGCGCAGTAAAAGTGCGCGTGGACAATGCCCGCGAACGTCCTTAAGGTTGGTGCCTACTATTGTCCGCGCGCACTGCTTTCTGCGCATGCAAAAACACTGAATTTTTGTCGGTAAAGCAATCGTAAAAGCAAGGCCTTTTTACGACTTTTTGAAAAAATAAACTTACAGAATTAAAGGAAAACCATTTAGCCTCTCCTGTGTTTGAATGAAATTCACAGTTGATAAATAGAACCCGAGTTACAACGCCTGTTTTGACTATCATTTCTACCAGAAACGATCTGTTTTGGCCGCCATCTTGAAAATTTCCCACAATGCATTGTAATTCGCTCTACTTTCCGGGGAGGGCTAGGGAATTTTTGATCATTTTCGCGAATTCTGATCAGTTTTCGCGCGTTTATCGGTAAATAACTTTCTAAATCGCACGGATACCCCTATTTTTTATTTTTGTAAATTGTAAAGTGGAGATTAACCTACTATTTTAAAATACTTTTATGAATTTAAAATTGAAACTTGATTGCAAAAATTGGACTTTTCATTTGGCGGTCATGAACCAAAACAGGTCTAAAACTAGTAAAAAGTCATTGAAAAAAATTGTTATTCTGGTTTTTCATATTTCTTATGGCATTGACAAGTAAGAGAATTGTGTTGTAAAAAAAGTTTGACTTTTTTTCAAAATCTGGGGTATTTATGATTTTTTCTTTGGGCCTCAAGAATAGGCAGATTTTGCAACATTTGATGGCGTGTAACTCATTAATATGCACGGTGACCCCCAATTTTTTCCTTGGATTCTAGCTCCCTATGATGGGCTCTTTGATACCCATGTGGTTTTTGGCCAAAAAAATTACCTTCCCATTAGTAGGCACCAACCTTAAGGTAGTTCGGGACTCATGAATTTTTACGATAAACTTGCCTTCAAAATTCCTACAAAGAAAGAGGGGCATAGGAGGAAATAAAATGTAAAATAATCAAACCGCCAATGGCGAAGTAACTCGTGGATTGACCGAGATGACCACAGGAAGCCCAAACACAATTTTTTTAGTAAAAATAACGAGTTTTCATTTGTTGACAAAAATCAAAATCAATAAATTAATAATTTCTTTAGCGAAGAAAGAGTCATTAGCTATAAAAGAAAAAAAATCTGTCAAAAAAAAAAGTGAAAAAATGAATTCCCCATAGTGCCGGGATTTGAACCCCGACCTCACGATTGTAAATCCAAGACCTTAACCACTAGACCATCCAGAAGTTGAATAGTATCTTTTGGTGAATTTTGTATATTTATTGTCAGAGGTGGTTATAAAACAAATGCAAAAATGCTTCTCTCTCGGGTTTACCTCCGTGTAAGAACCTCACAACTGACGTCACACTCGAAAGCTTCTATGTGAGGTGGCTACGCGGCTACGCGGCTACGCAGTGAGTAATTAATATTCATACAACCTAAGCTATGTAGTGAGAGTGGCTACGCGGCTACGCGGCTACGCGGCTACGCAGTGAGCTCATTAATATTCATAGATCCTAAGCTATGTGGTGAGAATGGCTACGCGGCTACGCAGTGAGCTCATTAATATTCATAGATACTAAGCTATGTGGTGAAGTGGCTACGCGGCTACGCAGTGAGCTCATTAATATTCATACATCCTGTGCTACGGTGGATAAGTGGCTACGCGGTGAGCTTATTGATATTAATATGTCCTAAGCTATGGTGTAAAGGCTGGCTATGCGGCTACACAGTGGGCTCATTAACATTCATAAACCTAGAGTGTAGTGTGAAATGGCTACGCGGCAACGCAGGGAGGTAATTTTATTAGGGACAATTAACACCGGACAACTTTTTCCTATAATTAACTTTCCCATGCAACTTGCGGGAGCTGGCTTGCGTCATACATAGTTACATAGAACTTGTGCACAACTAAAGCAAATCGACGTAAGTCAAAAAGGAAAAAAATGTGGCGTGTTTTAAAGACAGGGGTACCGTCGAGGTTTTTCGACTAAAAACGCATAAAAGAAACATAAATTCAGAACTAAATTAAACCTGTTTATTCAACGAAAACAAATCTGAACTAAAGCGTAGTTATCTACAAAAGCGAAAAGTAAAGGACTGATTTAAAGAAAATGAAGTGTCAGAATAGAACGAAACAAGGAGGTTTTTACACGGAGGTAAACCCAAATTTTCAGTGGCGCCGCCGGTCTCCTAGCAAAATGAAAACTCGCCATCGGAATCGTAAAATTCTAGTCGTCAAACAATGGAACCAAAATAGCTCTAATATGTTATACGCCGTTTTCAAAGAACTACGATACAAGTATCGCCTTTTGTTGGCTGTAAACACGAAATCAATTCACTTAATTGTCCGTCAAAACTCCTAGCAAAATCAAAACTCGCCATCGGAATCGTAAAATTCTAGTCGTCAAAGAATGGAACCAAAATAGCTCTAATATGTTATACGCCGTTTTCAAAGAACTCCGATACAAGTATCGCCTATTGTTGGCTGTAAACACGAAATCGTGTAATATGTTATACGCCGTTTTCAAAGAACTACGATACAAGTATCGCCTTTTATTGGCTATAAAACACGAAACCAAATCACTTATTGTCCTTCAAAACTCCTAATTATGTTATACGCCGTCTCCAAATACTTGAAAATATTGTTCTGTTTGTTTGTTCTTTTACAAATGAAAACCAAAATCACACATCTAGTGGTATCTATTATCATTCTGATAAGAATGACAGCTTTCAATCAACAATTTATATTAACAAAATATTTTTTATGTAGGGATTCGAAGTTTTCATATCTTACAATCAAAGTCAATAAACTGGAATTTATTGAACTTCTTTGCCTTCACAGTTGAAATTCAAAAGCCATTCAAGTGCCATAGATCACATCATTTTTCAGTCAGTTTTTTTTTTTTACTTCACTGATAATACATGTTCATCTTCTCAGCTCTTAATCCAATGAAACAATACATTTTGTATATATTCTTTTGTTTGATCGACTATTGAATGGTTGCAATCACTTAAAGTTTGATTCAGTTAAAAAAAATAAGAATATCAAACAAACAATTTCTCGTTCTACCAATGCTCACTGAGTAAGAAAATCAAAAAATAATTTCTCGTTCTACCAATGTTCACTGAGTAAGAAAAAAAAATAATTTCTCGTTCTACCAATGTTCACTGTGTAAGAACATCAAACAATTTCTCGTTCTACAAATGCTCACTGAGTAAGAAAATCAAAAATTCATTTCTCGTTCTACCAAAGTGCACTGCGCAAGAGCAAGCCGCGTAGCCACTCTAGCCTCATCCCATACCTTAGGATATATGAATATTAATGAGCTCACTGCGTAGCCGCGTAGCCACTTCACCACATAGCTTAGGATCTATGAATATTAATGAGCTCACTGCGTAGCCGCGTAGCCATTCTCACCACATAGCTTAGGATCTATGAATATTAATGAGCTCACCGCGTAGCCGCGTAGCCACTCTCACCACATAGCTTAGGATCTATGAATATTAATGAGCTCACCGCGTAGCCGCGTAGCCACTCGCACCCAATAGCTTAGGATGTATGCACTGCGTAGCCGCGTAGCCGCGTAGCCGCGTAGCCACTTCACATAAAAGCTTTAACGTGTGACGTCAGTTGTGAGGTTTTTACACCGAGGATCAGCCGAAAGTTTTCTAAGAGTTGTCTCCCAAATTTTTAGCTCGAAAATCGCCAAATAGTTGGATTTCTACCGCGTGTTTTGATTGGCTAGTTATGAAATGCCATTGTTAAGTTAATGTATTGAGAACATATATTTTGATCATTTAAATGGATGTAAACAATCATTCGTTTTGTAATATTTTTAGAGGAATAAAGTCATTTTATAAAAGCAATAGAAAACGTTTTTTCCTTTTGTTTTGTATAGCTGATATAAACACTCGAGGGGGTTGGGAGAATTCTTGACTTCGTCTCGGGTTTGCATAACTGTCTCGAATTCTCCCAACCCCTCTCGTGTTTATATCAGGCTATGCAAACACGGAAAAAGTTTTCTATTGCTTAACTCACACATAATTTGCCTTGTATTGTATAGAGAATGCATAAATATACAGTCATTCTCAAAAAGGTTGCCCAGATAAAAATACATTTAGTCATTAATAAACTCATTTGCATATCTCGGATTTTCAATTTGCTCTCAGGAATTTCAATTTATAATACTAAAGTACATTGCATATTACATATTCTATAAAATGGGTTGTAGTTTTGCAGCTAAATTTAAAATTCTTGCCAGAATATTGAAAATATGAAATATGCAAATGAGTTTATTAATGACTAAATGTCTTTTTATCTGGACAACCTTTTCAAGAATGGCTGTATGTGGATTTAACTGAACTACTGACAGTAGTCTGCGTAAAGAAAGCAAAATTTCGATTCACCAGAAATTTTAGTGATATCGTGTGGCTTTCTAAAGAGATTTTACCTCTTTGAAGAGGAGAACATTGGAATGCAACTTTATATCGTCTTGCTTCGATCGAGCGTACAACGCGGCGATGAAAAACTCATAAAAGGACATTGTCTTTCCTGAGAAATATCACTAAACAGTTCATGACCTTGCTGAACAGTTCCACGAATACAAAGCAGGATTCAGTGGATTCCCGGGGTATGATAAATCTGAATAACAACGATAACTTAGCTAGACAAGCTGATCCTTGACAAATAGAATATCCTTGACAAATCGCAAATCCTTCACAAATCGCATATCCCAATTTACCATGTGGCTGCGCAGTTGCTATCCTAGCATAAGTTTATAAACTAGCCGTTTCTAATAGAAAGTGAAATGCTGCGAGCAGAAAACAGCTGGTGTATCTACGTTAGCAGAACTGTTCCCCTAAAACTCACGAAAGTACACCGCTTTGTCTGATATATCAAATCTCTTGTGCGTTGTGTGACGAACACTGCTAGTTGACCTTCAGTATTGAACTACAGAACATAATTCCGTCCAGGTTCAGTGTCGGACACACACAGTTCAAAATATTTAGCACTTTGAGTAAATTAATTAAAAAAATTGGGGTAGCTCATCACCCTTCCTCGCAGCCAAGTGCTGAATTACGAAGGGCGCAGCTCAACGTGATCGAGTCGAAGGTGGCAAGGGCGCTTTCATTACGAGACAATTGAACAATCAACATTTACATACAAATTTACATACACATACACGTAGCAGCCACCATACGACCCATGTCTGCGGATCACGGAGATCACGGTTTTTCAAACAATCACAAACGGCTAGCGATGGCAATGATTTAATATAAAACTAACTGACTACGACCACACAAGTTTTAGAAATGTACAAGTACATTTTATTCACTGAAATATATTGCTTTTTCAAACAATCACAAACAGTGTTAGGAATGATTATAAAACTAATTGATTAAAGTTTGTTTAGTAAAGGTGTGTATCGCTCCCTGGCAGCTATAAAAAGAGTGCTTGATAAATATCTGACACATAATTTGCCTTGTAATGTATAGAGAATGCATAAATATATGTGGATTTAACTGACTGAGCTACTGAGAGTAGTCTGCGTTAAGAAAGCAAAATTTCGATTCACCAATAATGTTAGCGATATCGTGTGGCTTTCTAAAGAGATTTTACCTCTTTGAAGAGGAGAACATTGGTATATCGTCTTGCTTCGATCGAGCGTACAACGCGGCGATGAAAAACTCATAAAAGGACATTGTCTTTCCTGAGAAATATCACTAAACAGTTCATGACCTTGCTGAACACTTCCACGAATACAAAGCAGGATTCAGTGGATTCCCGGGTATGATAAATCTGAATAACAACGACAACTTAGCTAGAAAACAAAGATTCCAATCGCGTGGTCAGCGATCATTCCAAGCATATTTTGATGACGTCACAAATCATCGTTCGCTACATCCATATACATACGTGCCTACCAAGAATCGAGTTCAGAGCTGGTATATAAACATGCCGCGCATGTGCAAGATTAGTGTCGCTGCTCGCTTCGCTCGCAGCAATAAACATGCCGCGCATGTGCAAGATTAGTGTCGCTGCTCGCTTCGCTCGCAGCAATAAAGAATACCGCTGATCATGCTTGACGCACGACGTCATTCCAATCATTCCAAGCCCTGCCACAGGCAGCCCAGCCACTTCTCCTGACAATGGATGTTTATTTTAATAATTTATTGAAAAGGCAAAAATTGCGCGCGCTTGTTTTAATTTGCTTGGCGCGCGCGCTTGCTATGCATGGGTTTCCTGTGGTAATATCGCGCGCTTGTTATGAATGGGTTTCCTGTGACGATCCCGCGGGACAAAGCGTAGTTTTGTCCCGCGGGATCGCCACAGGAAATCCATTCACAACAAGCGCGCGCTCGTCCCGTGGGATATCGGGAGGATATTACCACAGGAAACCCATGCATAACAAGAGCGCGCGCGCCAAGCAAATTAAAACAAGCGCGCGCATTTTTTTTGTCTTTTTAGCGTATCAATAAAATAGTAAATATATAAATTATTAAAATAAACTTCGTCAAGAGAAGTGGCTGGGCTGCCTGTGGCCCTGCATGCATTCCAAGGAAGCAGCAAGTGATAACGTTGCGAGTATGCGCGGTCCGCTGAACGGAATTCATGTGATCGCTGGAGCATGCAATGAAAATGGCGGCTCTATTAAAATTCGCTATCGTTCTTCTGCTTATTCTTTGTTGTTTTCTGTTTGTTGAGGGCAGGAAAGACAAGTTTTTCTTCTTACTTTCATAAAAGTTATAACCATTTCGCAAAACCGATACTCAACTTTAGTATTTGAATGCAGTAAAGCCGAAAATATTTCGAAAATGTTTGGTTTGCGCAGTACACGTTACAAATATAAAGCTAAACCGAGTTTTATGCCACATTTAATAAACACAAACACGGAAAAGGAACTTCAAGTGATGACTGTTTTAATGCTTTTATCACTTAAAAATGCTTCAGAAGGTCTACACGTACAATTTAAATCAATTTGTATTCATATAAACTGCAATAGTATTTCTTATTACTGTAATACTTGTGTACCTGTTATGATTAACAAATTTTGTTCAAATTGTGGAGCTAAAGAAAAAGAGATTTTCAACAGGTTATCATCTAAAAACAACAAACTTTAATATTTCAAATGCAACTTCAAACAGCTGCTAGATCAGTACATCAATACACACTAAGCAGACTTGACACCATTAAACTATGCACACCCACTAAATAATCCTACACATGTAAATGATACACACCCAAATATATGTGTACAGATACTACTGAAATAGTTCAAGAACAAAAAATGTTGTGTTTGGCTGTGATCCTTTTACATATCATAGCCTGGAAGTTATTGATATCACTTCACTAATAGCATCTAATAAACACCATCTCCAAATACTGGACTATGCATATGAGCTGGCTTGTTTGAGTTGCTAGGAAACCCTCATGTATAGTGGTTGCAAATCTATGAGAATAATGGAAAAGATGGCAATTTAGTTGACTTTATCACCTCTCATTATAGTGGACACCCTTTGGATTGTCATTTAGTTTCCGTAATAGCAAGGGTCTATAAATATATACAAGAGTGGGGTGCCTGCAACAGACTGTACACTTCTTAACTTACCTAGTAATTAAGTTAGGAAGTGCCCAGTACGTGTGTTGGCAAACAGACATAAACACACAATCCATTTAACTTTTTTCAAAAGTTCTGGCTGTTAAATTTCAGGATAAATATAATTAACATGCTTAGCTAGCATCTTGATGTTAGGTCTGATCCCTCCTTCAATGCAGATCTATCTTATCTTGAAGGTTTTACAATATTATAATTATAAGATTCATTGTTGTATGCATATACATGAGTAAAATTGTAAAGTTGGCATCCAGAAAAAATAGCTCAACTGTAAAGGACACTTAGGACCTCTCTTTTCTGACTGATTTCTCAAACTCCCGAAAATAATTCATGCTCAATGCTCAATAACAGCCTCAAAACAAGCAAAGTGTTGACATCAAGTGATTGAAGATTAATTTAGGCTTAATTTTGACCAGCATGAAATTTGCTTGTACATTACACATTGCTAAATACCATCAAAATTCTCAAACTTCCCCCCTAAAAGATAATCGTTTGAAGTCGTTATTCAACTTCACCAACAGTGGCAATATCATTTTTCGAGACTTTAGGTGGGATATATCTTGGGGTGTAACAAATAATCACTGTCAAAATCACACAAAAATGGGATTTCAGAGGAATAACTCCGATCGAGTTTGCTGTTATTTTAAAATAAAAGCTTTTGATCCTTATTTTTAACTACCCACAAGAAATACTGATGCATAAAGACCTACCTTTTTGGTACACTGTCCTAAAATTCATTGTTGATAGCTCCAGGGCCATTCAGAATTTCCATGAACACATGTCAACAAACCACTTCTTCCACACTTCAGTCAACCAAACCAAGTGAGAAATTTAGCAAAATTTAGCAGGAAAAAAGATACCTTTTTTATACAGACAGCTTTAAAAAGACTCCATAAATATTTTGGGTGGATAATAAGTGTTCATGGAAGTACGAATAGCTTGAAATAATCCTTTCAAACTGCCACATTTCACTAGTTTCGTGCCGCCATTACGAGTTTCGCTAGAACGCGCACTGAAGTTTGACGCATGCGCAGATGTTATCACTTGCTGCTTTCCAAGGATATTTTGATGACGTTTTCATCATCCATGAAAAAAATCGAGATTTCAACTGGCTACTGATAACACAGGGACCCCGACTACGCTCGCAGCAACTAAGAAGCCATTTTGGTTTCTGAGCTAAGTTCAATGATTTTTGAAACGATCATATTTGTGTATACTCTAGTGACTCCAAAGGTTTCAAGTCAAGGTTATTATAGTGGTCCAAAGTAGAGCGATGTATGCAAAATATTTAATGTAGATAGGTAGTGAGTGTGAGTGCCAGCAGAAGAATAGCCACTATGTGGATCTGTTGTAGAAGATTATTTATTTATTTATTTTAAAATAAAAGTACATACAGAAACTTGACCGAAACTCCTCATTTGAAGCCTTTGTTCAATGATTATTATTAGCTATTATCATTTATTCAATGAAGGGGGTTTTAATTAGTTATACTTTTTCAACTCAGTTACACTTAAGTGCATGGAATTCAAGGGAAAAAAGATTATAGCATTCACAGTAATTAAAAAGCAAAGTAAAGCGACCATGTTTTCGTAGCTCGTGACAGTAATTTGAGTAACTGATAAACTTGATGTCAACGGTGCGCTCATTTTACTCCCCTCTCTCCATCAGAGCTCCGTTTTAATGGTATTTATTAAAACTAATTAAAGCTACACAGATTGGAAAGAAGTTGAAACAAGGATGCGAGGTCACTGAGGATTGAACATAATTGTATGCAGCCCGTTGTAAATACAATTAAAAATAACAATAATCGATGCATTAGGGAATCAATTTTATTTACCACTATATTAAACAATCAATTATAATGAAATTATGGCATTTTTATACCAGCAAAACATCTTTTTAATTGCACTATTATTTGTATTAAAATTGAATATGCTTTCATTTATTGAAACATGATATCAATTTACCATGCATGCCAGCTGATTCTGTTTCAGACTGCATGAATAATATTTTCTCTTTATAAATAACCATTATTTATATCAAAAATATGAACAAAATTTAAGAAATTATATAAATATATGTACAATCTAGATCCAAATAAATGTTTTTTTTCTGAGAAAATATTAAAACTTAAAAAAGGAAAGTGGATTCTTAAGTTTTCAAAACGAAAAGGCACAATTATTTTTGAAATATTCTATTTCCAAAAGTAGTGAAATTAAAACAACTGCAGAAAAATATCCAGCTGCTGCAGAAGAAGAGTGGACAATGGTCTATGCATTCAATTCAATAAATTGTTATCCAGTGGATAAAATGATGGTGTCTTCCAAAGTTTCCAATAAATTAAACCACTGGATAAGAATTTATACTCTGCCAAGCAGGTTAACTCTTTGTACAAGGGCCAGTAAAATACTAGGCTCGATTTCCAGCCTCTAAGGGCAGTTCACACTAGCGACATAAGCATAAGGGTTAGGGCAAGCAACATACACAGACTTAGTAGTGCATTTATCACTTAGGTGTGAGAAAAAACAAAAACTTCTAATGAGCAGTACGCTATTGAGTCTGCATATATGCTTATGGGGCGTGTGAACCAGCCCTAAGGGTTTTGATTTAAATCCTCACCCAAATTGTGAGAGAGTAAGGATTTTATCCGAAATCCTCCACAGATGGAAATCAAGCCTAGTAAAAAAGACTAAAATAATGTAGGGAGTCGGACTATTACTACATTGATGAGTCATTACTACATATGGGTCAGCTCAGTTGTGGTATTGCATGGTGCTGCAATTTTGCTATTAATATCATTATGTACTGGTATGAATGTCATCACTGCACTGTTTTCATCATCAGTTCAACCTCTTTATTTGAACCAGTGATTTGCTTCTAGGAGACTGAACAATTTAGAGTTTGTCAGGAGAAGGGAAGATACAAAGGCATAGCTGCCAACCCTCCCGGATAATCCGGGAGTCTCCAGATTTTGGGCCTCGTCTCCCGGTCTCCCGGATAAAGACCTAAATCTCCCGGATAATCGCTTGAACCCTAAAATCGCGGTCATTTTAACTGAAATATCGTCTATCCTTCTTGAAAAATCGTCTCCCCCCCACTGAGCGTGAAAATCGACCCAATTCTAAGGAAAAAATGTTGATCTCCAGATACGAAAGCCTTGGGGGTTGGCAGCTATGCAAAGGCTGCTATCAGCTTATAGGAGGTGTTGCACAGCTGTCCACAGAAGGGCTATTTAAACATTCACGATTTTGTCCTGCAAAATGGCATCAAAACAGCCAGCAATTTTGTGCTGATTTTAACAGCAATTGCAACATCTAAGCAACATAGCAACACCTTGGTAATCTTATTACTTGTAAGGAGTATTTTGAATCAATCAGTGTTTGTTACCAAAAGATGTATTAGGTACTACTTCCTCTATTTGTTGTGAAATTTGATGCAGAGGAAGTTTTAAACACTCTTACAGTTTTGACTACATTCAAGTTGTCTGACTATTAATTAATATCTTTTTGGGGGCTTTTTAGATGGTTTTATCAAGACCCTATGGCATGTGTGAAGTTTACAACAACTCTACCATAAGTACCACAACAAGGACAGATGTTGGGGTGGCTTGCCACTCCCTATTGTGCAGAAAAATTACTAAAATAATAATTTTAGACCTTTCCCTTGAAACAATGTAATACTGCAGCAAAATGTTTTGGGAGACATCCCTTAATTCAGCCATACCCCATTTCAGAATTCATTGATCTGCACTTGCACAAGTGGCTTGAAACAGCTGGCAGCATATTTGGTAAAATTGCCATGATAAAGTTTCACTAAATTTTGGGCAAAGTGAAACTCAAATTTTTGAGCAACTTGGCTTCAATCTGTTGTACTGAAATTGCCACAAAATAACCAGCTGTTCCCATGTAATTTATGGCACTGGAAATTGACAATTTTTTTTCAAATTCCCTCCATAATGAGGAATGGATATTTCCCAAAAATAGTTGAAGAATTTGCTCTGCTCCCTTTAAATCAAAGGCAGTGCAGAAGTCACCTCATAAATGAAAATAATTTTCTTGATCCTGCAGCCCACCCATAATAATAATGCATATCATGATTTTAATGCAACACTAGTACTGTAACGTAAGGCAGCACTGCTGAGATCATTCAGAGTTATTGGTCTAAGGTCATCATGTAAAAGACTTTCAGATGATGTAGTATCACTTCTAAAAAGAACAGAGATAAACAATATTAATCAATACATGTACATAACTTACTGCTTATAAATACCCTACCTTATAAGAATCTTACTAAGATTTCTACCTGGGAACCTCACCTGGGTTCCAGAGGTTAATCTTGCCTCCCCTCCCCTCCCCTCCCCTGCACCACTGAGAGGGCTCTTGAAAGCCCAAGAGGTGAAAACAAAATATAACCTCTGATACCAAGGGACTATGGTACCGGGTCGACTATAATAGCAGCTAATATAACCCAGGATGGAATATAAAATGAGCATTGACTGTGTATGGATTTCTATAATATTACAGTTTATCTAACCATTTACTTTTTAGTTCTGATTATAAATAAGGTACTTTAAATTGGTCCAGTGTAAATATACATGAAGGGCTTGCAGGGGTTTCCTGTACGCATGAGTGTGTGTGTACATTCTGACCTATTCCCAATGTTTATTATGTGTCTATAAAGCCTTTTTTGCTCATAGTTGTTATGATTGCTGCAATTGCTTTGATCACAGAAAAAATGTTTAGTGATTGCAGCAATATATCCCAATGACTTCGATTGCTTGTTTGTTTTAACGTGATGCATGATGAGATGGCTGCAATCACTGAGAATAGAACAAAATAATTGTCTCTGCAATCATATTTGCTTGAGTTGCTACAATTATTTTGATAGCTACAGACTGTGTACAAGGTAGTCTGATTTTGAAATGATCTGTGTGAACTGCACTGAACTAATTTTTCTGCAATAATATTTTGTAGTGATCAGAGCCATCATAATGGAAACTAAGCCTAAAGAAGATTCATTTACAGGCCTATAACCTCTGTAATACCATGATCACCTCCTTTGTTTCCAGATCAGAGAGTCCTACATGAATAGAATGAAGGAGGAGATTTAAAGCTAAATTTCCCTCATACATCATTAATGGGGGAAATTTAGTTCTAAATTTCTCTCATAACATTACTATTCATCATGATTGAGGTACAATTCGCTTATAACAAAAGTTTTAAACTTTTCAATGCAGGTTTGCACGCTGCATTGAAAACTTTAAACTTCAATCATCAACTGATGCTAGAGACTGGTCACCCGTAGGGGGGGGGGGGGAATCCTATATATATGAGGACGGGGATGCTCGTCAGAAATTTTGAAAATGACCTCTAAAAGGTACCTGAGTGGGAGTGGCAACAATTCATTTCTATCCCTAAAAGGTACCAATTCAAAAACAATAATTAATAAAGAATTGAAGTAATGAAACACTTTGTTATCGATGTGCTTTGACGATTCAATTCAGATCATCAAAATCGTCCCTTTCATGCTTATTTTAGGTAGTTTATTTACCCCAAAACAGTCCCTAAAAGTTCACTTAAGTCTGAGACACCCTAAAAGGTACCAGATTGCAGATTTTGACCCCTAAAAGGTACGACGAGCATCCCCATCCATTTATGATCGGAGTTCCCCCCCCCCCCCCCCCCCCGGGACTGCCAAATGCATGTGGGACAGGCCTTTTTGCCTTTGCGCATGCCCATATAACTATTTGAACTGATATCACTTGGCAAAAACTATATAATTCCGTGCTCATTCATCCCCATTATACAAGTGATGCAAAGATATTCAATTTTGAGAATTCTCTTGAGTACAGTGCATTGATGAACACAAGTGAAAAGCAGCCTGAAATTTATTCAACTTCAGGAAGCCAAACATCAAGTACATTTTATGATTAATTTCTCAATGATCATGGTACAGTAAAAACCCATGTGTAAGAACCTAGTACTTTTTCAGAGTTTGGCAAAACAGGTTCTTGTATTATGGGGTATTTATTGACAGTTCAGGCTAAGTAGGTTCTTAATTAGGTTCTTAATTTCTACAGAGTAGACATTGTTATCAGAAAATAGTATAAAATCTGGTCTGTTCTTCATTATAAATATTTATTAATGTACCCAGGTTGCCAAAAGTCCAACAACATTATTTAATAACATTTCAAATTTAACATACATTATGCATTTTGAGTTTCATTTAACAATTCAATTTGCTGATCTCTAGACCACCTTTTTGGTTTTTGGTAAAAAAATATAAATTAAATAGTTAAACTTCACATTATAAGAACCTGTTGGAATTTGTTTGGCTAAACAGGTTCTTATATTTTGGGGTATTAAAAAAGCAAATTTCTGCCAGAAGGTTCTCCCTAGGTTCTTACACATTGGTTTTTACTGTATTACAAAGTAATAGCATGGCTTCTTCAGGATATTAGTGATTAAGTGGCAACCTTGGCAGGTTTAATAAAAGTCCCCCATCCTATGGCCAAGGGACTTCACAATAAACCTCCCTCAGGTTTGGGGACATTTAATGACTAATATTCCTCAGTGCCATGGTATTGCTTATAAAAATCTCCTTTTACTTCTTGATTTGATGCAAGGAATTAACTGCATGCACATGAAGGGGTGAAATCATATAGTAGTCTCACTGCTAGCCAGCATGTAAATGCATTGATACATTCAGTACAATAATAAAACATTTAACTTACGAATCATTGCTCTTTTCTCTTAAATAATCCCTTACACATGACATTGCTGCTGTTCTACCTGTAACACAATAACAATTACAATGAGTCAATAATGGCTTTACAACTAGTTCTTTGACCAATAAAATGAAGGGAGAGAGGGTTGGTTTTTGCTGAGGGAGGAATAGTTGGAAAACCCAGAAACAAAAACAACTTGTAGCATGGTAGAGAACAACACTTCAAACAAACTCAACATATGATCCATCACCTCAGCTGGGACATGAAACCAGACCACAGTCAGGTGAATGGCCAGTACTCAGCTCACTGCTTGTCCAACCATGCCGATGCTTAGCTAACCATGTCACCATTGAATTTAGTATATTTTTGATATATATGTATATCAAAATATATAGATATATTTAATGTATATATTACATGTAGATATAACTGAGGAGGAGGACCAGAGGTGGTCGTTTGAGCTTTTGAATCACCTTGCAAAAGACCTTAGAAATGGGGGATGCCTGATTGAACTTACAAACTTCCCGCAGGTCACTCCCAGAGAAGCCACATGTTATGGAAGCCAGCTCATCTAAATTGAGAAACACTTCACTATCAACCTGAACAATGAAAAATCAATAAATACATGAATACATAGGAAGCAAACTTCAAAAGCAACATGCAAATATTGACAAAGTAAGCTGTGGAATAATTACATTTTCTTCACCAAGAATTATCCTTAAAATTTCTTCTCTTTGTTTAGCATCCTGCAATGATAACTGAAATAATGAATGAACTTATAAAAACATAATTATTTGCATGTAAAGAAATTCCAATCATTACATATAAAAGTTGAGTTACATGGAATTGCTGTTATGTGACCTAATAGAATTACTTAGAAACATACAGGAAGTCCCACATGAAAAGAGGCTGGCATCCTTCTTAGAATGGCTTTATCTACATCTTGTGGTCTGTTTGTAGCACCCATGACAATGACCTGGCAACTACGATCTGTAAGGAGACCTATGAGCAAAGACAATAATGTTAAAATGTAATAAATTATTCATACTATTATTAATACTAGAAAATCTTACCATCCCACAGGCTCATAAACTGTGCTTTCATCATTGCAGTTGCCTCGTGGTCTGCCTTATCTCTGGCTCTTAAAAATGAATCTAGACACAAATTTTTTGCATGTAAGTTGACATAACAGTTAACACTAATAAAAGTGGTATGGTTGGAAAAGCATTGTGTGATTTTTTAGTGCAGTGCTTAGTGAGTTTATGGACCAAGGCAAGTGCATTATATTTGAATTTGCTTCCATTTCATTCATTATCCAATTAGCAAAAGAGGATTGTTCACCAGCTTCTGGAAAAATGTCAAGCCTGGACATTGAAAGAGCTGCAAGATACTGCAAGAACTTTTGAAGCCATGAAATACCAATCAAGAAGCATGAGTAGCCATTTTGATCAACATAATGTCAATAGAGTAGAAACACAACCAACCAATTAACCATATTGCAGAGGGACTAGTTGACAAACCAAACCAGAGGAGAAGAAAAAGGAACCACAGTCAAGTGGAGGACAGTGCTATAGATGTGGGAGGCATGGACAATTTGCCAAAGACACAAGAAACAAAACGTGCAACAAGTGCCACCAAACAGGACACTTTGCATCTGTCTGGAAAACAGATAGTGGTCGTGATAAGGGGCAAAGTTAACCTTGTTGAATCCAACAAGTCTGATGATGAATATGCCTTTAGTGTTGGCTCAAGAGAAAACATGGAAAGAGTGGACATGACTGTAGGAGGTCAGGTAAATCTCAGTGGTGATTGTCGATTCTGGTGCAAGTGTCAATGCCATATAGATCAAAACCTGCAGAGTGAGCTAAAGGAACGGAGGATAAAGTGTAAGTCGAGGTCATCAAGCAAGACGTTATTTGCATATGGAAGCATGGAGCCATGCACTGAATACTTGACTAGGAACTTTCACTGTCCTGGTTTCTGTTGGACAGAATTCTGTGGAGGCAGAATTTATTGTGCTTGAGGACAAAGGAGAACCAGAGAGGTTTACATGTAAACTTTATATTAAATCATTTTCTCCTCTTTAGATATCACTCAGAAGTATACATGTAGCTTGGCCAATCTTCAGCACTCCTAACTGCATTGCTGTTGTCTTTCCTAGAAGTGGTTCTCCTTTGCCCTCAAGCACAATAAATTCTGCCTCCACAGAATTCAAGATGCCAAGACTACAGTCATCACAGATGCTAGTCCAGCTGGCCTTGGAACAGTCTTAACCCAAGAGCATGATGGTGAGATAAGAGCAGTAAGTTATGCAAGCTGAAACCTGACACCTATTGGAAGAAGATACTCTCAAACTGAAAAGGAAGCACATGCCATTATGTGGGCATGTGAACGTTTTAATGTTTACTTGCATGGCACTGAATTTAAGCTGTGCACAGACCACAAACCTCTAGAGACTTCTACTCAGCTAATTATAGACCAAGTGCAAGGATAGAGCCTTTGGTGTTGAGACTACAACTCTACAAATTCATGGTGAAATGCATTCTAGGAAAGCAAAATGTTGTGGATTCCCTGTCCAGGCTCATGCAAGTGGAAGACTATGTTTCATCACCAGAGCAAAGAGTAGCAGAAGAGATTGTTAGATTTGCACTGTGGCTGGTAGTGCAACTAAAAACCATGACCACAAGAGAAGTGGAAGAAGCATCAGCAGAGAATGAGGAGCAAAGTGAGTATATATGTCAATGTGTAAGTAGTGGGTAATCGTGAACAATCTGCACCGTACGGTAAGTGGTCGGTAACTCGGTTCGTCGACCACTTACCGTTACCTTAATCACCGTTACCTTACCGTTACCTTACCATTACCTTACCGTCACCTTACCATTACCTTGCCGTTACCTTACCGACCACATCAGCTTCCGTATATTTTATTTCAAATTTGGCAGTATATTCAACAACAAAATCATATTTTTGTCGAGTTACTGATTTCGACTGGGTTCGGTTTGTTTACACTACAAAGGATGCTTTTCGCTTTTCCAGAGCGGCCGACAAGAAGAAGTACGAGTTACTTTGAAACTGTATTCTGCATTTTAACTTATAACTTAGAAATAAGTGTATTTGATTTCACAAGAAATCATAACTGATCGCTTCTAGATAGTCTTTATTAATTCAACATATTTTCAAGTCAGGTATCACCGAGGCGGCGAAGCTGTCGACTCAAAATTTGATTTGGTTTGTTTACACTACGTAACTAAGGACGCTTTTCCAGAATGACATCCGACTAACAATGACTTCGTTCGATTAAAACTGTTATAATTTTTATTACCGAAAGGCTAGGAGTCTACCTTCGAACTATCCAATTATACACGTTTGAATGTCCAGACTACTGTATACAATGTCATTTTAGACTTTATGGCGCCATGAGTCTGCCGCATGACTTTCTCACATACCACTTTGTATGAATAACAGTTCATTATCATTTTTAATCTTTCTTTTCTCCTTTTTTCAGAGAAAAATTAAAAGACTTTTTGATTCTCGCAAGTATTTAATGATGTCTCTGTTGTTGTTGTTTTCCTCTTCGTTTCTTATTTTTTACAAGTCAGTCAATAAAGGGTAACAGGTCGTTCCGCCTTAGAGTCGTTCCGCCCAAAGTATAGGTTCCACCCGAAAGTCTTTCTTTGTTGTTATTTGTCTTTTGAATGAAAATCATCGCAAAAACAAGTGGTTAAATTACAACTTAGGTTTATTTACAGTCAACTTGTTGGCATTGTCAAGTCGTTCCCAGACAACCACCCGAAAGTCTTTCACTCGAAACATCTGCTAAGGATTTGGATCAATGTTTCTATTGGAAAGATACTTTAAAATGATGTTCTTATTTGTCTTGTAAATGAAAATTATCACCAAAGCAAGTGGTTAAAATACAACTTAGGTGTGCTTACAGTCAACTTCTTGGCATTGTTAAGTCAATCGTTAAGTTCCACCCGAAAGTGTTATGCTTTTAAATTACACTCAGTCGAAATATCTAACCATCGAAGGACTTTGGAGTACAGTGGAGTGAAAGTTCAAGAGAATGAGTGGCACCCGTTATAACAGAGTTCCAGAATACCTAGACGAATTTTCGATGGAAGATACGTCGGAATGTCCACACGAATCCACTATCCGCCATACTTTGAGACATTGCTGCTGGTTATTGAAGATCGGCTCTTTTAAGAGCCACCACATTCATAAAAGTCAAACCTTGGTGCTTCCAATGCTATTTTATTTCTCTACCATATTATTTCCTTCCTTTATGATAATATTACCTTACCGTTACCTTACCATCATCTTACCGTTACCTTACCGTCATCTTACCGTTACCTTACTGTCATCTTCCCGTTACCTTACCGACCACATTCTACCGTTACCTTACCGTTATCTTACCGACCACTTACTGTTACCTTACCGACCACCTATCAACCACTTACCGACCACTTACTGACCACTTACCATTACCTTACCGACCACTTATCGACCACTTACCGACCGCTTACCATTACCTTACTGACCACTTACCGTACAGTGCAGATTGTTCATGATTACCTAAGTAGTGGACAATGGCAGAACACCTAATGTAAGGAGTACCTGCGAGTGGACTGGAGAGCTGTGTTTCATTGGTAAGCTTGTACTAAGAGGTATGATAATTTATTGTAATTCCACACAAACTGAGACCCCATATCTTAACCTTGGCGCATGAAGGTCATCTTAGTATTGTCAACATGAAGCAAAGGCTAAGGTGGCCTGGTATTACAAGTGATGCTGAAAAATTTTGCAAAACCTGTCATGGATGCCAATTAGTAAGACAACACACCCAGGCATGATCCAGAACCTGTAAGGTCCACGATCGTTACCAAGTTCACCATGGCAAGACCTGGCAATAGTCGAGTTTTTGGGACCCCTCCCATCAGGACATTCTGTATTAACTGTGATAGATTACTACTAACAGCAGATTCTTATGAAATTGCCATTATGGAATCAGTGACCACTGACACAGTAATTGAGAGCCTAGAAGAAATTTTTTCCAGGCACAGGTTGCCACAAACAATAACAAGTGACAGTGGTCCACAATTCATATCAGGGGCCTTTAAAATGTATCTCGCCAATAATGGCATCAAGCATAGGAGGATCACTCTGTTGTGGCTACAGGCCAATGGGGAAATTGAAAGACAGATCTCTCCTTAAGAGGATGCAAACTGCACAGGCAGAGGGGAAAGACTGGATGAAAGAAGTGTGTGGATGTCTCTTGACCTACAGTGCTAAGCCATTATATGACAACTGGAGTGAGTCCAGAAGAACTACTTTATGGATGACAGATTAGGACCAAACTTCCAAGTATCCAGGAGGCTGCAAGCAAGGGAGATTTCAGTGATAAAGATGATAAGACGAAAGCTAAAGATGTATGCTGATAAGAGGAGGAATGCAGAGAGCACAGAGTTGAATTGAGGAGACCATACTAAAGCAACCCAAAGAAAACAAGTTATCGACAGTCGAATTTGCAGTAGAGCCATTTCAAGTGTTCCACAAAGACTAAGTGCATATAAAGAAATACAACACACCTACTCCAAGTTCATCCTTACAAGACTGCAAGATCCATTTCCCTCTAGCTTGAGTTTTATCAATCACTATAATGCATTTATCACACTTGAATCAAAGTCAAAATGTCCAATATATTGTTTCCTCCGGTAGGATGTTGCACAAGTGACAATGACTAAGCAGAATGCAGCTACACACATTGATGCCACTTTGTAGCAGATGTATCTTTATACTGATGTCATCAGTAAAGATTATAACAGGAAAAAACACCATATTATCAGTTTGTGATTTGCCTTAACATGGAATTTTGTACTCATGACAGCAAGACTAAGCATGTGAAAATTAATTTCAATAACTGTGTTTATTGTTAATTACCTATTTCATCAATGAAAACAATACAAGGTTGAAGCTTTACTGCCTGAAATGGGAAAATTGTCAAGATGAATCTAGATATGCCATAAATGCACTAACTAAGAACAACTGATTGGATGATTAAAAAATAACAGAGAACAAATTAAACAACTGGATGAATGTTTAAAATGCTCTTGCCAATCAATCAAAGGAAAAACGTACTGTATGAACAGATCAGTCAAAAATACATTTATTTTAGAAAATTAAATGAAAGAAAGAAATGAATAACGCTTCGAAGGTGTACATTGCCATTGAAATAAGGATGCAGGCAATATGACAAGAACTCTAGATAATCATTATATAATTTCTTTATAAATGACTTGTGAACCTAAATTTACAATGGTTCCATCACATATGACCTTGTGTTGGTGAAATATTGTTTTGAGAATGCTCGTATTTGCAAATCTTACTATCTTTATACAGTTTCATAGATACGTTTATGTAGTTTCTCAAATATGTTTCTCAAATATGTCATATTTGTACCACATTTTGAAAAAAACTTGAAAAAAATACTAATCTCGCTGATGTCAGAGTAAAATGGTCGAACTGAGAAAGTCAAAATTTTTATTCAGCTATCGCCATTATTATGCCTTAGTATAGCACCAATTTTGCCCATTATGTGGGCATGGGCATAATGTATTCATTACCATTAGATAATATACTCCTATTTTTTGCCAGCATATCATACTTTGCCAGCATATCCAGCATAAGCTTTGCTTTGCCAGCCTATCGCCAGCATATCACACTTTGCTTAAGTGCTCTCTGGACAACAGCAAAACTTTGACATAGGAGGTAAGTACTTTACCATTGTGGCACTTGCGAGGCTATATAAAATAATGGCCACCCATCAGACAATATCCATCCAGAATTGAAACTTGACGGGCCAATTTTTTTCATTTTGACCCATTACATTTTTAGTTATCATTATAACTAATCCTGCTTGAACAATGAACCAGTTCACAAATTTTTCCTTTTCTCTGTATAAGTTCTTTTCAAAACTTGTGACCCAGATTTGACCATTTCTCATGTTTCAAACAAATTGTCAATTGAAACTATTTTGAAATTGCAGCTAGGATTATTCATGATAATTTATTTGGTTGTCTCTAGCTTCGTTTTTTTTTTCCTTAGGAAAAGTTGACAGACGTTTCAGCCCAAAAGCAGACCTTCTTCGGTGTGACAAAAGCATTTCCACACGCAATTTTAACAGTCAATTAGCGTGCATGCGATTTGTAAGAATTTACAAGTGTTCTATAAATGTCTGGAATTTGGATTTGATCGTCCGTTGACTTAATTGTCATCAAGGTCCAAATACCAAGCTTCTAAAAAGAGCCTTTGATGGAAATTGCTCTCCTTGTCCACTATTCTTGACTAGTGTTTTTAAAGTCAAACTCATGTCCTGTTTTGTTAGTGTGTTGAGCGATCTTAGATGATGGTTGGTTGTGGCATACAGCTGCCCTCCTATGTTCAGCAATTCTTGTATGCAGAGACCTTTCCGTCTGACTGTAGTACACAAAGTCACAATATTGACATTAATTATCTTGTAGACAACTCCAGTTGTAAGTGCTGGGTCTTTTTTACTTTTAGGTCATGGGAACAAATTGGTGATCTTTAATAAGCGTGCAAATATTTTTTTCACACTGAAGAAGGTCCGCGTTTGGGCCAAAACGTCTGTCAACTTTTCATTAAAAAAATGAAGCTAGGAACAACCAAATAAATTATCACAAATTGTCAAACTGTGAGTTGTGAAAATGTTACTTGATCAACTTGATTTTCTTTTTTGTTTTTCTAGAGCAACCCAAAAGTTTAGAAAATCTTAAATTCTACATTTATAAGCTTTAAATTTCTAAAATGGGTTTTATGCTTTTCAAGTCTGCCTCAGTCTTTAGTTGATGTGCCGGGACTTATCAGTTTGAAAATCTGCAACTTAATGGGTTTTGTCTGTCTTTTAATGAGGCTCTACACAAAAACATTGAAGATAACGAACATAAAATGTACCAACATCTTTCATTCACTTTGAATAGGCCATTAATTTGCACTAACAGTTCATGTGACCCTATCTGCCCTAAATCAAGCAGCACCATCAAAATGAACACCAGAAACAGAAAGGGCACCTCAATATTAGTGACCTGTTAGTGCCAATGGCCTATTACATGTATGTAAGCTAATATGTGACACAGCTAGTGATACAGTACCTCAGAACATCAGTAGGAATTTCTGTAAAACCTCCAATGTTCATAATTTTAACACTAGATCATCATCAAGCAATAACAATTGAGCAGTCTAACTTTGATAAAATGCACAAGTCCTGTCAAAGGGTTGGTTCCAAGATCTGGAAATCTTTGCCAGCAGAATTAAGAAAATCTCCTTACTGTTACTAAGACCATTTGGTAAGTAAACATATTGCTAGCCTGTGAACAGGCTCTCTGGGGGAGGGGGAGGGGAGGGGAAGGGAAAGGAGAAGGGGAGGGGAGGGGAGGGGGCGGGAAGAGGGGAAAGGGGAGAGCCTGTAAGCATCCTTTGGAGAAAACCATTCCTGATACCAGAATCTGGTATCAGACTCTGATTGGTCAATTTTTGATTGACGGTCACGGATGGTCGCAGAAAAGGCAATCACGATCAAGAAAGATTGTAAACAGTTCGAAGAATTGAACAAGAAGAACTCTGTATCAAGAGAAATGAATAAAAGCTGTTCAACTTGGAGATGAAGACGATATAAAAGAACGCAAAAGCGACGAATGCGATGCAGAACTTGTCTACGGAGTGCAGAATTAAGTCCTCCAGGAAACATGGCTGAAGGAACTTCGCAACGGCAATCCAGGTCATCTAGGGAAGCAAATTGTGGCCATCGTTATTGATGAAGTTCATTTAGTGCCACTGTAGTAAGGATTTTGATTCAGATTTTTGTTTCTGTATGTTTTAAGTTATTGAATGGTCTTTCAAATTAACGCTCGATGCTGCAAAAGGCGAAGAATGATTCACGTCCGACAGTAATACGTTTCGGAGATAATTTGTTTAATTTATTCAACTGAGCTTTTTAAGACTAAAGCTTGGAGAATAAACTCTGATAAACCACGTTCTAGATAATTTATTTCAAGTTTTGAGGGACATTTGAGATGCCAGGTATGTTTAACGGTACATTTGACTGAAGTTTGTCTTGTCAATCGCTCGTCTTTGTAAAAAAATTGTTTGTCAGCGAGAAAAAAAGTCTAAGTTGCAAAAGAAATTAATAATGAGTTACACTGTAATTCAAATAAAAGCTTGACTTTTGATTCATTTTGAAAACTCAACCGTGACCTTTCTTGCGTGACTTTGAATACTAATTAGTTGGGGGCGGAACGGTTTTCTCCAAAGGATGCTTACAGGCTCTCCCCCTTTCCCCTCTTCCCGCCCCCTCCCCTCCCCTCCCCTTCTCCTTTCCCTTCCCTTCCCCTCCCCCTCCCCCAGAGAGCCTGTTCACAGGCTAACATATTGCATAAAGATTAAGGTGGCTGGACCCTATTTTGCCAGTGCGCGGGTAGTCGAATTGAAGCGGCTATTAATTGCGTTACAGAATTAAGTTGACCAAACTTTTTACGCACACCTACTACAAATGGACCAAATTTTATAATGATGCTAGTTTGGTTGAAATCGGAGCTTTTTTAACATCGAAATTGTTATACACTTGATTTGAAATTTTGCCAATTTTCTCAAAATCCTGACCTCGACGAGCAAAACGATTTATGGGACTTTGTAAATCAAATGTTTGTCTATAATGTGAGAGCGTTTCAAGAAATTCTATTAAGCCGATTTTGAGTAAAAACGGAGCAATTATTTTACTTTGAAGAAATTTAAATCCGTAGGTGCTTTACTAAAGTAATTTTATAACCATAATTTCCCAAAGAAAACTAGCAATATTTTTGGTTCCAAATAATACCAAGGCATGGTTCTTTATTTTGTGAATATGTCATCGTATTTGCAGTTTTTGATTGCCGTTGAGACGACTGTACGTAAAGCACTAAATTGTCGCGTTTAACTCGGAATTTCGACATCCACGTTAATAATACTGGTTCTTGAAAACTAGTAGATGATTTTTTTTTATTTCTCGATATTGAATATTCAATCCTTTACCAGTAAGGTGTGTAAATTACAAAGGCATTGACGTTTTTTAAGACCATTAAATAATTTTTTAAACATTGCCATATGTGCATCTCTATTCTCCGAGTTGTTGCCGGTGTTTGATTATGCATGCCTGCATGCGTGTCGCTCTGGCGCCTCGTGCAAAAAATGCAAATATACATGGAAAGTCACGCCAGTGATATCCAGAGTAACGCTGTATGTAGCAGTTCCTTACTACAGTTTCTAGAACTATGGTATTTCCTTGTACAAAAAGAAAACGGAGAAGTGAAATATTGCAGGAAAACACATTAAAGGCTAAAAAGGCGAAGAAAAGTAGTTCACCAGTCCAGGTAACTTGGAAGACTTCCATGTATTTGCATTTTTTGCACGAGGTGCCAAAGCGACACGCATGCAGGCATGCATAATCAAACACCGACAACAACTCGGAGAATAGAGATGCACATATGGCAATGTTTAAAAAAATATTTAATGGTCTTAAAAAACGTCAATGCCTTTGTAATTTACACACCTTACTGGTAAAGGATTGAATATTCAATATCGAGAAATAAAAAAAAATTCATCTACTAGTTTTCAAGAACCAGTATTATTAACGTGGATGTCGAAATTCCGAGATAAACGCGGCAATCAAAAATAGCAAATACGATGACATATTCACAAAATAAAGAACCATGCCTTGGTATTATTTAGAACCAAAAATATTACAACTTTTCTTTGGAAAATTATTGTTATAAAATTAATTTAGTAGAGCACCCGCGGTTTTAAATTTCTTCAAAGTAAAATAATTGCTCCGTTTTTACTCAAAATCGGCTTAATAGAATTTCTTGAAACGCTCTCACATTATAGACAAACATTTGATTTACAAAGTCTCATAAATTGTTTTGCTCGTCGAGGTCAGGATTTTGAGAAAATTGGCAAAATTTCAAATCAAGTGTATAACAATTTCGATGTTAAAAAAGTTCAGTATCCCTCTTGTTGCCTTATTAGCATTAAGGTATGGATAGCCTCCCTGTCGAATCACAACAAGGGAGTAGCGTGGAGTGCTAATAAACCAACAAGAGGTAGGGTGGGAGGGTGGGGCGACTTTTCCATTAGCGTTCCGTTGCGAACTGACACCCTTGCATAATTAATTTGGTGTTATATAATGCTAATGACGTCATCCCGAGGGATATGAATATTCAATGAGGTTTGAATAGTTCAGTATCCCTCTTGTTGCCTTATTAGTATTAAGGTATGGATAGCCTCCCTGTCTCATCTTTGCTTCGAGTAGCCCTCCTTTTAGGCTCTGCAGCTATCCCATTCAAACAACCCCAGTTTAACACTCCCTGATACTTTCCCAATCCTCACCCACAAAATCCCCCCTCCCCAAGAGATTGGAGAACTTCTGGTGATTTCCTTCCTACAACAGTCTCCTACAAAGTCCTACTCTGCAGCTCTTATCACCAAGACCCCCCTAAAATAGTTAATTAGTTAACCTAATACAACTGTTATAAATACTACTGTGGATCATTTGCATCTGTGGTCCTTCACTCGAAGACTTGTGTGAAGCCTATTAGGTCGTTTTGCCTGCGATAAAGTTCCGTCAGGTCCAAAGGTAACCCCGATAACGAGTCCCCTGCACCCCAGACCTTAACACTTGCCCCATCCTAATGTAATGGCGTGCTGTACTTGGGGTTTTCCAACCGACGTGGTTCATAATAGTCTGCAAATCTGCTCCCGATATTGCTAGAGAAATCGCACACCCACTCCTTAATCCATGAAGTGTAATTCCGCGGTTGCCGAAAACTTCGGCCAGCTGATGGACATATAAAGTCGGCTCTGGGCCGCAGCAGAATCCAAAGGTGCCATGGCTACTTCTCCCGATGGTGTCACTGGACGAAACAGGTAACCCCCGTGAAGCGGTATGCCCATTGACTTACTTACCGCCATATACACTTCAAGAGCTGTAACCGGATACCGGGCATAGTGACGGGTCTCTCCGGTAGCGTTTCAGAAAAAACAAGTTGGAAGTGCCATCACGTAGGCTTTCCGTCAAGACGTGATTAAAGAGCACGCCTTCTTTTCCGGGGAAGTACAACAGTTCCTGAGTCTTGACTCTCGCTTCCAGTTGCTCTACCCTTATAACCGCTAAGTAGTCCTTCACTACCTCCGATGCTGCTGGGTTCCCGTATCCCGGAATAGACGAGTCGTAACAGACTCTTCCGGCTGCAGAGAAGATCAAGCGCAGTTTTCCTATTATACAGTCGACCGTTCCAAAAGCTTATCTTTTCGGACAAGAACAATTGGACTTCACTTTGGTGCCGAAAAACTCGCATCCGTCTCGATGAATCTTTGTTTTAAAGTAAATGAGAAAATATTGTCTTTTTTATTACAATTTCTTATTTGTATATATATATATTTCAATTATTATTATTATCATCATTTGATTGGATTTATTCAAAATCGATCTAGCTAGGCGGAAAGCCCAGAGGTCCCACGGTAACACTGATATGATGCTAAAAAGCCGCGCTTCGTTGGGCACAGGATGGCCTCCTTGGAACCTCGCCTTGCTAGCAGGAATTCCTTGGACGACATTGCCTTCTTCCTTCTCGTTGGCCACCACGAAGGAAAGGGGGATAGGCACGGGACGATCATGGTAACAACGGCTTTCTGAGACGACAGCAACTGTAATAGGGGTGGAATCAATGCAAATGGCGGGAACACGTAAGCGTTAATCTTGATTCCATCACAAATCCACAAGTTCTGGTTGAACACATTAACACCTGCTGAACCAGGCGTGGGATAAGGAGTAAAGTGGCGAATTGGTGCACCCTGTTGGTCCCGCTGGACGTTGGAATCTAAAGCCATTAAGTCGAAGTTGTGACCTGACGCACCTCCAAATTTGGAGTCCACCAACTCCCAACATTTTCTGGATAACATTGAATCTGCTTTAGATAAAACAGGTGAGAACAAATCAGCAGGGTTACTGAATGGGACGTATGAAAGCTCCAACTGGACATTTCGCATTATCTGCGTCACCAGCTGAAAGACATGTTGGGCTACCTTTGTGAGCCCTCTTGAACGTGCTCCACGTCCCCAAGTATGGAGGACAGACTGGTTGTCGACTTGAACGTCAACTCGACAGTCTCTTATGGCCATTAATTGTTAAAGACTCCAAGACCTTAGCTACCGCCCACATCTCTTTGACATTGATGTTTTCCTCCGCCAAATCCGCTTCCCAAAAGTCCGAGCACTATCTCGCCTGGTTGAAGATGGATTACACCAGCCCAACGAGACATTGACGCATCTGTCGAGACTGACAGTGACCAGTGTTTCTCGCTCCTCCAAGGAATGTGGCTCTCCCAGGAATCCACGAATCGCCAGAACTCAATCTCCTCGCCAAAGGCCAATGGCATTTGGATCTCTCCTTTCGTTGACGCTCTTCCGATCGCGTTCGCCGTTTCTCGAATGTAGAATTTAGCACCTGGGAACGCCAAGGAGAAAGAAATACACTTTCCCATTAATTTTTGTAAAGGTCGTAGGGGAATGGCACGCCTTTGATTCAAGATACTCTCTCTGAAATTTGCAAAATTTCTTCTTTTATCTTCTGGGATCGAGAATGCCTGTGCTGTAGAACGCCAAGGAGAAAGAAATACACTTTCCCATTAATTTTTGTAAAGGTCGTAGGGGAATGGCACGCCTTTGATTCAAGATACTCTCTCTGAAATTTGCAAAATTTCTTCTTTTATCTTCTGGGATCGAGAACGCCTGTGCTGTAGAGTCCACCAGCATACCAAGATATAGAATTCGTTGTACTGGAACTAAAACGCACTTCTTAAGGCCAAAATAATAGCCCAGGTGAGTCAGGACTTCAAAAACTATGCAAAGGGCAGCTTCTGTCGATTTGTAACTGTAATCGGGTTCCCTTTGTTCCACAGGGCGAGACCAGTGGCCCCTCGTCGTAGATAATTCACCATTAAGCCGATCGTCAATGTAGAGCGAGCAAGCAATACCTTGCCACGAGACCAATGGTCTGGTAAACATAGGGCGAGTTTTTCCAGCCAAAAGGAAGGGTATTGCAGACCCACCAAAAGCCTCCCCACTCAATTCCAAAATATTTAGTAGATTCTTTAGTCAGCAAGACGTGGTCGTAACCAGATTTGTCATCCATCTTTGACATAAAGGAATACTTATAGACAAACGAGGCACATTAATCAGCTTATCTAAGGAGAAGGGCGTATCCTTCATCCAAAGGTTGAGGAACCGTGCGTCTATGCATAGTCTAGGCTTTGATGGTTCATTTGTAATAGGCAATATTATATGGGGTGGGTCTACTTCCCCAACTTTACCTAAAACTGTTACTGCTCCCGTTTTGAGTCTCTGCTCCAGCGTTTCGGTGATGAAATCGGCGAACTTGTTACGACGGGTGGTTTTTAAACACTTTCTGTGGGGACATTGGGCTGTAATATTTTTCCCCTCGAAAAACTCCTTTAATATAAAGGGACGAAAAAAGGATTGAACACTGACCACTCTTGAAATCCTTCGTTAACTTCTACTTCATTTTTATAGCCAGATGCCACACTCTGCCATAGTTCTTTGTGTGCATGCACCCCTCCCGCTCTAAAAGATTCGGGGTCCCGAAAGGAGAGGCTATTAATCGATCGATCCTCGCCAGCCAAGACTCTATCAATGCCCTCCAGGGGCCCTTTTGTACTTGTCATCCCTCCTGGACTCGGGGTCCCATCAAGCGATACCCATTTAACTTTTTCAGGACGACTCCGTCCCACCTCTAAAAGATTGGGGTCTTCAACCATCAGCTTGGGAAGACCAATGCAAACCGTGACTAATTGAGAGGAGAAATAGAAATGGGATAACCCAAACCCGATGGAAAACCCGAGTTCAGAGGAAATGACAACCTTAGCCCGATAAATCGAGCAACAAGGGAATGCCCTAGAGGACAAAACGCTTGCGGCGTCATCTCTCCTTACCCGAACAAAAAAATATATATAAAGAAGGATAATAAAACCCTTTGAGTGGCCCATGTGAATTCCCCTAACCGCCACTTGTTTAGAACTGAACTCATGCAGTCATTAAACGATATCAGGTTTTATCCACACATTTAATTCTATTCGTAGCATCAATCAATCAATTTCCATTTCATATTTAATATTAATATTAATATTCCAATACATAGTCTAAGCGATTCCAATATCAAACAACCAGTTGCAGTTACAGAATTCGATTCAACCTTTCTTGGTGCAGTTACGAACAAACTGGCCCGGCTGGCCACAGTTATAGCATCTCTGAGGCTGCCGTTTCCCACGGTTGTAAGAGCCAGTACGGGTCCAGCGCGTCCTGGCTGTGGTCCTTGGTTACTCTGAGCCCGATCGCTTACGAACGGCCTTGTCGATCAGCGACGAGCTTGATCAACACCGATTGCATCGCAGGATAATGCCGTAACGCCCTCTCATCTTTACACTCTCTTGCATGATCTACCAACTGCTAGAGCCGTTAAGGCTCTGTGAGGATCAAAAAATGCCGGAGGTTTGGAAATTAGCAACTGCAACGTTGACAAAGACGTCTCTACCAGCACCTTGTCTGGCCTTTTCTTCATATCATCCAGCTGTTCCTTTAAGATCTTAACCTCTGCTACAGAGGCCTAAGTAAAATCAACAGGCAGACCTGATAGCAAGAACATTGCCGTTTCATGATGACGCCTGGGCTCTTTCTGCCTGCAGGGGCTCATATAACCCTTCACAACTTTCTGACTTGAATCACGTGAGCCCGCACAACGCATCGCGATATTAATTTCTACTGGAATCACGACAGCCCACACAGCGCATCACGGTTACTTTTCTTTTAAATCACGTGAACCCACACAGCGCATCACGGTTACTTTTCTTTAAAATCACGTGAGCCCTCACAGCGCATCACGATTACTTTTCTTTTAAACCACGTGAGCCCACACAGCGCATCACGGTTACTTTTCTTTCAAATCACGTGAGCCCACACAGCGCATCACGGTTACTTTTCTTTTAAATCACGTGAGCCCACACAGCGCATCACGATTACATTTCTTTTAAACTACGTGAGCCCACACAGTGCATCACGATTACTCTTCTTTAAAATCACGTGAGCCCACACAGTGCATCACGATTACTTTTCTTTTAAATCACGTGAGCCCACACAGCGCATCACGATTGCTTTTCTTTTAAATCACGTGAGCCCACACAGTGCTTCACGATTATTTTTCTTTTAAATCACGTGAGCCCACACAGTGCATCACGATTACTTTTCTTTTAAATCACGTGAGCCTACACAGTGCATCACGATTACTCTTCTTTTAAATCACGTGAGCCCACACAGTGCATCACGATTACATTTCTTTTAAACTACGTGAGCCCACACAGTGCATCACGATTACTCTTCTTTAAAATCACGTGAGCCCACACAGTGCATCACGATTACTCTTCTTTTAAATCACGTGAGCCCACACAGTGCATCACGATTACTTTTCTTTTAAATCACGTGAGCCCACACAGTGCATCACGATTACTTTTCTTTTAAATCACGTGAGCCCACACAGTGCATCACGATTACTCTTCTTTGAAATCACGCGAGCCCACACAGCGCATCACGATTGCTCGTTTTCTTTTAAATCACGTGAGCCCACACAGTGCTTCACGATTACTCTTCTTTTAAATCACGTGAGCCCACACAGTGCATCACGATTACTCTTCTTTTAAATCACGTGAGCCCACACAGTGCATCACGATTACTTTTCTTTTAAATCACGTGAGCCCACACAGCGCATCACGATTGCTTTTCTTTTAAATCACGTGAGCCCACACAGTGCTTCACGATTACTCATCTTTTAAATCACGTGAGCCCACACAGTGCATCACGATTACTCTTCTTTTAAATCACGTGAGCCCACACAGTGCATCACGATTACTTTTCTTTTAAATCACGTGAGCCCACACAGCGCATCACGTTTGAGTTCTTAAGACTCCAGCACACCAGTTTCGCATTCTAACTTCACATAAGGCTTATTACAAGTACATCTGCACGTTGTAGAATATTATTCGTACTTGATCCGCAGCCCAGCTAAAGGACTAAATATGTAGAAGGCAATAAAAATACTCCCAAATGACCACTTATATTGTCTAAAAAGAAGAAACCTACAGCACTGCGTCTAACTAGCGAAACAGAGTTGAAAACACATCCTTGCAAGAAATACAATTGAGTTTAAGTCTCCCGGGAAAATGATTCTCAATTCAAATCTGCATAATTAAGTCTCATGGACTAGAAGCGTAACCGTTAAACAAAGCAATTGAACAACTAGTTTCCCCGAGAAAAAGGCCAATATCTACGCAAGATTCTTACCTCAACACCTCCCTGGCCTCCTACTGAGATCGAGGTTGGATTTGAGTTTCCAAGGACGGATGTTGTAGCAATAGAAACTGAAGCAGTCGAAGTTGAAGCATTTATCGCTGTTGAGACGCCTAAAACCGTCGATGTTGTTGAAATACTCAAAGAAACAGGAGTAGAACCACGATCTAGAACTCTTGTGGCTTGTCGAACTTCGGAGACTACTTGAGGAGTTAATCGTCCAGGACGCGCTGGACCCGATTCATCCATTGCGACTTTCTTCCATTAGCGTCCTGTTGCGAACTGACACCCTTGCATAATTAATTTGGTGTTATATAATGCTAATGACGTCATCCCGAGGGATATGAATATTCAATGAGGTTTGAATAGCTCCGATTTCAACTAAACTAGCATCATTATAAAATTTGGTCCATTTGTAGTAGGTGTGCGTAAAAAGTTTGGTCAACTTAATTCTGTAACGCAATTAATAGCCGCTTCAATTCGACTACCTGCGCACTGGCGAAATAGGGTCCAGCCACCTTAACCAAAGGAAACTGTCAAAATTCAATTTCAAAACGACAATAATTATTGAGACCATGCAAGCTTATCAAATTCCAAAATTTTGAGTTCATAGTCAGAGTGTTTTATTACATTTTTCACAACTTGAATATTGCACACCAACTCCGTGCACAAGGCCATACATGTACATGTGGTAGGGACACATGCACACACACACAACATAGGGAGGCTCCAATGTAAATGTGGCCCTTTTAGCTAGATACAGGTCACATGACTGTTGACATTCTTACCAATGAGAAAACAGCAGCAGCCAGCTTCTGGGATTCACCATACCACTTATCAGTCAAAGACGAAACTTGTAGGTTTAAAAATCGACATCCTAGAAAAGACCAGAAATATATAATGTCATGCACATAGAATTCAAAGTATGTCTTTGGTATGTAGAAGATATGTTTTTGGTAGGTAAGCATTTTCTTTGGTACGTGAGAGATATGTAGAGATTTTACATATGATAAACATACCATAACTTACATATCATTCACACACCTAAATCACAGGAAAATGCGGGTTTTGCTGTACATACCAATTACATACTATGTATTACATATCACATACATACCTAAAACAACTCAACTCATTGTATATACCATATACATACCAGGTTCATACCTGGTACTTATCTAAGTATTTTAGCAATATGGAATACATCCATTTACATACCCATATTAATTGCCATCAAACAGTTTTTAATTAAGTTTTCAAAAATCAAGCCTTAATTGCAAGAATTAGCACATAACAGGAGTCAGATTGTTTTTGGACAGTCAGATTGGCTCCGAGTATGATAATTTCAAACAGCAATTTCAATGGCTTATATTAAAACAACAAAGGATGAGTGCAACAAGCAGAATCGGAATTCACAACTCAGAAAAAAACTGGACAATGGAGATACTTGACGACCAAAACAACGTCAACCCGAAGTAAGCGGCCTAAAAATTTACGTTTTTATAATTTATTTTGGATATCTTACAATGCTTCAATGGCCATGAAATGTGTAGGATCAAGAAACAACTTGGTGAAAATGCTGATATTGAAGTAAGAAAAAAATATATTGAGGGAATCTTAAGTTTTCTAACTTTTTATAAAGATAAGTGAAATGATAAGCAAATGATGAAAAGGCGCACCTCTATCAACTTGACCTAAATTCAGATTTCTCAAAATCGTGCGACGCAATTTTGTTTTACTTTTCCAAACGAACAGTTATTGAACGTGTCGACAATGTGAGCTCAAAACAAGCTTTTTCCGAGTCCTAAAAGTAAGGTTTTCGGCCAAGTAAACTGAATGCTTGGAATTGTTTACTTTTTTGATGCGTAAAAGTTCAAGCGCGTTTCATTCGAAAATGCTTCCATAGAAATCGTTGAAGCTGAGTAAGAGTGCAGAACTTGATCTAGATTTTATGAAACAACTAGACGCACACGTGCGTTCACTCGTGCCCCTGGAGCCCTTTTTAAGAGAGGCTCCAATGACCGGCTCCGTTCGTACTCTTCCCCTAGCCATTTCACGCATTCTTCACCAATCCGGGAAATAGCTAACCGTAACAAATGACCTTTTTGGAATCGGCTAACTTAAACTAAAAAATATCTTGATTAGTCAGTTTGTCTGTCAACAGCTATTAGACAGTGCCTTTGTCTTTCTATTATCATGCATAGGTATTAGATATCTCCAACATGCAAAAATATACCAGTTTTATATTCAATTTCTTATTTCACTATATATCTCAATTGTTTGCTGTAAAGACTTCTACAACGGCATATTTGACACAATAACAAATCGTTTATTTTTTCGTTCATGTTTCGGATGTTTTATATATGATAGCCTGTGAACAGGCTCTCCCCTGTAATTGATAAACATCTGAAACATGAACGAAAAAATACACGATTTGTTATTGTGTCAAAAGCGTCGTTGTAGAAGTCTTTACAGCAAACAATTGAGATATATAGTGAAATAAGAAGTTGAATAAACTGGTATATTTTTGCATGTTGGAGATATCTAATACAAAGGCAAACACTAAGCTGCTGACAGACAAATTGACTAATCAGATATTCTTTGAAAAGGTCAAAAAAGGTCGTTATTATGTTACGGTTAAGTGAAGAATGCGTGAAACGGCTCGGGGAAGAGTACGAACGGGGCCGGTCATTGAAGCCTCTCCTAAAAGGGGCTCCCAGGGCACGAGTGAACGCACGTGTGCGTCTAGTTTTAATAAAATTCCACGAGACTTCTAAAGTGTGTTGTTTATGCTTTTATGTTTTCTTAATAAGGATTCAATTTCAATATTATAACCTGGCTTGGCAAATCAATATTTACAATTACCGTTAGTATTCATTTTTGTTTGAGAAACTCAGACATTTACATAAATTATCTGTTGCATATGTATGCGGTTATACATTTATTTTATGGTATTTGCATGCATATATAATGAGTTATGGCACAGGTATGTAAATGATATGTAACTTTTTACATATCTATTACATAACCAATTGTTTTTACAGATTTATGCTATGTAAATGGTATGTAGCTGATAGCTTTTACATATCTATTACAATACATACCATTTTCTATTTCCTATGTACCCTTCAATATCAAGTATGTCAATGGTAAGTCATAGGGATGTAAAAAGATTTTAGTACTTGAAAATTACCTTGTACATACCACTTTTTGATATGTAGCAGGTATGTATAATTATGATGTGTATAAGGTATGTAAGTTGTAGCCTTTTGGTATGTAACAGGGTATGTTTGAGATATGTTAAAGGTATGACAATGGTAATTAAGATATACCATTTACATACCTCAGACATATCTATTAAATACCAAAAATTATACATGATTGGTTTTATTACATTTTTTATTATTAACAAGAATTTGAGCCTGTCAATTATCACACGCAATAGGATAAAATGTGGAAAGGGGAGAATTAAACTTCAACATGTGATAGTTTGATGAGTGCTAGCTGCAACTCAAAATTTGCTGACCTGCTTCCTTTGCAGTGGCTTTTGCAATCATAGTCTTGCCACAGCCTGGAGGACCATATAATAATACACCTACAAGCAACAAATAATATGTCAAAATGATGAGTACAACCCAACCAGTACTCTGTTAATGATAGCTATCCTCAGTTATTATGGCTGCTCTTTTTTGGCCCAGCAAAAATTCACTCACATTCAGTCTCTTATCAATATAGCCCTGTTAAAATGGATATCACACCTACAATCCACACCACATAACAAGCCACAAGCCTGATTCTAGAATGAATAGCATGATATCATTGTTACTATTACTAATCAACTGCAAAGACGGTAATCTTGTTATTGCCCTGTCACTTTTAAATCCAACATGTAAGCAACTTAACAAGCATTCTGTCATCAATTGTTCGAATTTTGGGTCTCAACTAACAATGATGAGCCTATATCCCTCATTTGGGCATGTTCGGTCTCTCAAATTTAAGGTCATTTCTCAATGTAGCAAAGCTAGGGGATGTATGTAGATGAGAAACGAGTTTTCACTGTGCCTTTTCTCCAAGCCTGATTGAATTGAAAGAAGACTGGGCTTATTCTGATCAACAATCAATGTAACAATGTATCTGTAACAGTTAGTGAAATATACATAATTTTACTTTGACAAACAAAACAAAATTTCAGGGTCTTTACCTTGAATTCCCGCCATTTGCAAAAGCAAAACAAAGTACAAGGTAATCACTTTCTTTGTTTTCAGTACACTCTTGTAGATATAGATTGAGGCTGATTATAATTTGAAATTTAACATATCCTATTCAACACAAATTTTTGAAATTCTCAAAAGTTGGCTCTTTTGAAGGATGTTATACTCTACAACAATAATTATGACCTTGAAGACATCTCTGTCACTACAAGATCGATCCCCTTTACAGCCAGCATTATACAGAGTAAGTTTGATGCAGTAATTAAGTTAATTTGCTTCAGTATTTGCTACTGATTAGAAATAAATATCAATCATGTGCCGCATTTATAATGATATAATAATGAGGATTATCTTTGTTCAACAAGCTAACTGTATAGTGTACTGAAAAATAATCATAGGGGTATAGAATGGTAAAATCCGAGCCTCGCGAGCTTGCGAGCCCCTTGTTTTAAAATCCGAGCCCAAGCCTTTGGCTAAAATAGAAATCAGAGCCCAAGCCTCTGTGTTTTAAAAATTCAAGCCCGTGGGAACTTAAAATGGTATGAAAATCCGAGTCCGAGTCACTAAACTTATGCTAAACCAGTGTTAACAGGCTAAAACGGCTGATAATTTATTAAACAAATTTATTTCTGGTCTGTTCAACTTCCGTTAGCTATCAATTATCGCTTGCGGAAATCTTCTACTATGCTACCGCAAACCTGGTTTGAGTTCAAAGTTAAGGTTATCAACTCATCCACGTGTAGTACGTAGCATCGTTCATCATGGCAGCGCGTGCCATGAAGCAGTAGAGTTAGAGTATAAGGTGGTAAAATGGTAAATGAAGAACGTGGAGACGGTAAGTTAGTTTGTAACATTTTCGAATACATTATTATTGTTTATGCTGAGATGACCTTGAAATCTGAATCTACGAGTCTTATTTTGTGCATAGTCTTAGCAGATTTGAAATACGTTATCGGACATCCAATATTACTCGTCTCAGAACTTCAGAACTTTGTATTTACTATTATTTTGGACTAGAAATACTAGACTTATGCATGTAACTTTGAGTATCTGATAGCTTCTGATACAAGTCTAGTCTATTGGCTAGGTCTTTTACTGCTGCGTAAGTTTCCCGCAGTGCTAAACAGCTAACAACTAAAGTTTTTGAAAAAGTAGTCTCAAAGTCTTACATTTCTGAGTTGGAAATGGACTAGGTAATTGGCATTTAATTGATTGGAATTTTCTTCTTATCACATTATAATAACTTCTTAATTTTGAGACGATAAATTAAAAGTAATCAAAATGAATCAGTGTTATTATTGTTGTTAGTGTTTTTTTTAATCATTGACAAATTAAAATAAACATGGAAAACTTATAATAAAAGCGGTGTTACTAAAGGCGGTGTTACACAAGACGATTTTTAACGGCGATTTCCCGTGCAACATTGCAACAACTTGCTATATTTTGTGTTGCGAGTTTCTGACTTGGATTCAAAAACTAGCGAATGCGTTGCCGAAGCGAGAATTGCAAGAAAAATCGTTCCAAGTGTCATATTACACAAGATAGATTTTTAACGCAAAGCCGTTGCACTGAAAATCATCGTTAAAAATCGTCTTGTGTAACACCGCCTTAACGTTACTTCTTCGTAAGTAGAAATATATAAAATAGTATGATGTCAAAATTGAGAAAGTAATATGAACATCACTCTTCATTCTATTTTGCCATTGTTTTTATTTTATAACTCCGACACTTTCATTAGCCGACATGCAAAATCCGAAATCCGAGCTTCCGACCCCAGCAAAAATCCGAGCCTCCGAGCCTCTACAAAAATCAAATCCGAGCTCCCGACAGAAGCGTGACTGAGGGAGCATCTAAAATCTCTCAAAAAAGTGTACAGTTATATATCTCAGGATCATGAGCAAATCAAATCAATCATCAAAATCTAAAAGTCTAAGTTCTGAGGAACTAAAAGAATCCATTTTATCCGACTTAAAGCTTGAAATAAGAGCTCAAATCAATGCTCAACTTGTTACCTTGAAGGACGCCATGAAAGAGATCACTTCACGATTGAACAAACATGAGGAATCTCTTAGTTTCTTGAGCGCAAAATACGACAGTATCCTTGCCTCCATACAAGCCACAAACCAGGTTTGTCAGGCAAATCAGGACAACATATACATGAATTCAGAACGGTTCCAAGCGATCGAGGAAACTTTGGATGAGATGGATGCCAACATTGACGACGTACAACAATATCTTCGTCGAAACCAACTTGAGATAACGGGTGTTCCAGTTACTACAGATGAAAATCCCAACAAGATCATCGCTGAAATTGCCACTCAAGTTGGAGTATCTATTGAGGAAAATGATATCTCAGTTGCCCACAGACTTCCGGACACCAAAAACGTAAAGAACAGAATTATAGTGGCTTTCGTCCGCCGTGATAAGCGAGATGAATTATATGGTAAACGATCAAAATTGGCCGGTAAGAGATCCAATTGCCTTAAATCAACCCAGAGCTCCTCTAAAACCTTTAAGCTATACATCAACGAGTCATTGACTGCAAAGAGAAAAAAGCTTTTTGGAAGAATCAACGTATTCAAGAAAGATCGCGGCTACAAACACCTATGGACTCAGCATGGAAAGATCCTGCTCCGTCAAACAGACAACTCTAAAACACACGCCTTTACCAATCTGCACCAATGGGAGGAATTCGAAGATTCCCAATACTAGCACTGATAAGTAGTAGAACTATGAACTGTAGTGATCAATCTTTAATAATAATTATTAGTTACTATCTATTATTTATTGATATTTACATCTCTGTATTTAAAAAAGCTTTTGACACAAAATGACAAACTCTGATAATATAGTAGATCTTTACCAGCTACTTCAAAATCCAGATAAATCTGATGACCTTGATCCCGATCACATGCTGAATACTCCAATATCGAATTATTTATCTTTTCCTGAACTTAACGATGCCATAGATAATTCAAATTCGCAGAGCCTGTTCTCAATTCATTGTAATATGCGAAGTCTGCCAAAAAATTTATCTCTTCTTCATGATTTGCTAAATTCTCTTCATAAATTGCCAGATATTATAGCTGTTACTGAAACCAAATTAAACTCAGAATCAACAGCCAATGTTGATATTTCGAATTACTGTTTTCTACATATCGACTCACCGACTAATGCAGGAGGTGCAGGACTTTACCTCAAAAACACTCTAAAAATAATTCCTAGGCCTGACATCAAAATTGACATTCCTTTAGTTGAATCATGCTGGGCTGAAATTGAATCATTTGCCAAACACAAACCCAATATCTTGATCGGTTGCATTTATCGACATCCTGGTGCAGATTTGGCTTTATTTACCAATGAGCTTGAAAATGTAATCAATCAACTAAATCAAAATAACATGCAAATCCTTCTATTGGGTGATTTAAATATTGATTTAATGAAATATGGCCAACATTCTCCAACTGAAGAATATTTAGATATGATCCACAGCTATAATTTACTGCCTTTAATAACCAAACCAACCAGATTAACAGATCATACTTCATCACTTATAGATCATATTTATATAAATTCAATTCAATACAATGTTACCGCAGGCATCTTAGTGGCCGATGTTTCGGACCATCTACCAATTTTCTGCATCATTGACTTAAATCCCTCAAAAAAGAATACATCTTATTACATGCGTGATTACAGTCATTTCAACAAAGACCAATACCTCAAGGAATTAGAATCAATTCCCTGGTCTAACATAATACAAAACGACAAGAGCCTGAATGATAGAACTACTAATTTAATTGAAACCATCACCGATGTTGTAAATAAGCATGCTCCAATGAAACTCGCCTCCAACCGAAAAATGAAAAAACTATCAAAACCATGGCTGTCTAAAGGTATTCTTAAATCTATCAAAACCAAGCAAAAACTATATTACTCACATTTTCGATCAAAAAATGATGAGTCTGTTAAATATTATAAATCGTTTTCTAACCTTCTAAATCATTTGAAAAACAAAGCCAAAAAAGAATATTACAGCAACTACTTTCAAAAGTACAAAGACAACCTAAAAAACACATGGAAGCTTATAGGAACATTAATCAAAAGAAAAAACAAAGGCCAAATGCAACCGACCGCAATTACCAGAAACGGCAAAAAATACACTGATGAAGAAGATATTGCCGATCAATTCAATCAGCACTTCGTTAATGTAGGCCCTTCACTTGCCAATCTTATTCAACCAACTAACGATGACCCTACAAAACTTATTAATGATAGCCCCCTAGCAAATTTCTCTTTGACACCAGTCACTCTGAACGATGTTCTCTCGCTATTTACCCAACTCAAAACTAACAAAGCTTCTCTAGATATTCCAATCGGATTAATAAAATCTGCCAGCCACATACTCTGCATACCATTTACTCATATCTACAACGAGTCAATTATCTCAGGTGAAGTACCTGATGTTCTAAAAATTTCAAGGGTGACTCCCATATTTAAAAGCGGAAGCGCGCTTGATCCCTCAAATTATAGACCAATTTCTACACTATCACCTTTTAGCAAAGTCCTTGAACGCTTAGTTTATAATCAGTTAAATAGCTATTTAGAGGAACACGATGTAATTTATAAACTTCAGTTTGGATTTAGAAAAGGATATTCGACCGAACATGCATTACTGGAATTAACTGACCAACTCAAATCATCAATCGATAATAAATTATTGACTTGCGGCTTGTTTATTGATTTTTCTAAGGCTTTTGACACCGTTGATCACCGTATACTAATTGACAAACTGAAAAAATATGGTATTTCTGGACCCGAACTCTCATGGTTTACAAGCTATCTACAAAACAGAAAGCAATATGTCAAAATCGGAAATTGCGAATCTGACCGTTTAAATATGGTCTGTGGTGTTCCTCAAGGATCCACCTTAGGCCCATTATTATTTCTACTATATATAAACGACTTACCCAATTGTTCAAATAAATTATCATTCAGGCTTTTTGCAGACGATACAAACATTTTTTTCTCTTGCGAAAATCCCGGTGCTCTCGAAAAAATTATGAATGAAGAACTAAATCATGTTTTCAATTACTGTCACATTAACAAGTTATCAATAAACCTGAGCAAATCAAACTATATGATTATAGCTGCTCCAACCAAAAAAGTTGGCCAAATCAACATACAAAACATTGAGCGTAAACCTTATGTAAAATATTTAGGTATCCTTATTGATGAAAACTTAAATTGGCATAAACAAATTTCTCATGTCAGTCAAAAAGTATCAAAAAATATAGGTATCCTCTTCAAGCTAAGACATTACGTCACCATTAAAACGCTGTTAAGTTTATATTATGCTCTCATTTATCCTTATTTTATCTATGGCGTCATGAGTTGGGGAAATACCTACAAAAGCGCGCTGGTTAAATTAAACAGCAGACAAAATCAGTGTATAAGATGTATATTTTTTCTGAACAAAAGAGAAAAAGTTGGACATTTTTATAAGCTTCTGGACATACTAAGATTTGATAGCATACTCAAAGAAAAAGTAGCGTTATTTACTCATAAGTTAGTAAACTGCAACTCAACTGTTCCAACTGTATTCTCTGACAGTTATATTACTCCTGCCCATGAGGTACATACTCACAATACTAGATATTCTTCAAACAAAAATTTATTTAGACCATCAAGTCGAACTAACTATGGCAAGTTCACTTTTAAATATCTTTCTTCAGTAGTGTGGGAAACTGTCCCTAAACATCTCAAAACAATATCGTCCTTCTCTACTTTCAAAAAACAACTTAAAAAATTTCTTATTGACTTGCAAAATTAAGAACAACTTACTCATTGTGAATTCTGATATGCTCTGATCCCTGAACAAGTATTTAACTGTACAAATTATCCTGTATAAATATACATACATAAATATACATATATATATATATATATATATATATTTCTGCTCTCCACTCCATAAACCATATATATATATATATATATTTAATAGTATCAGTAGCCGACACGAAAGCTCTGCTACTTCGGCTACTGTGCACAAACTTTATATGTTCTATAAATCTCTATTTCTTAATTATTCTGGTTTATGTATATTATTAACAATTATATAAATCTGTAATATAGTGCAAAATCAATAAAAAAGTCTAAAAAAAAAAAAAAAAAAAAAAAAGTTTAACGCCGAGCTTCCGAGCCTTGACCAAATTTTTGCGAGCCTCTTTATTTTTTAGACACCATTCCATATATACCCCTAATCACATAACAGATCAGCGACAACTGAATGACTGACAAATTTACCTCCCTCTCTTGAATCCTTCAGGCGACTCAGATGAATCAAGGAAAATCTTTAAATTAAATACTGCAACTAACAATAATTATTTTCCTCTCTCCCTAGAATCATTCAGGTGGCTCGCCCTGATGAATCAAGGAAAATCTTTATGTATAGTATAAAGAACGAGAGAGAGTGTTTTATCGGATATAAAATCTTTATACCAATAAAACACTCTCTCAAGTTCTTTATATGGCTTAAAAAACTCCAACACATATTAAAGTTGTTCTCTAAAAGAAAATAAAAAATATCTTCATTTATCTTGGAGAAAATTGAGGTTAAAGTTGATGTAAAATTAGGCCGAATCTTTATCAGATATAAAGGCACTCGTCACAGTGGCGATTTTCATTGTGTTTGCCTTATGAATTAATAATGAGTTTTTTTAAGATATTATGACTAACATTTCTTTTCTCCCTTGGATCAATTTTTCCTCTCCTGTGAACATTTTTACAATGCAAAAATGCAAAATATAATTATTTCTTTACCATAAAACAAAACTACAGCAATGTAGTTTGTCTGCCAATAAAGGATTTTGTTATATATATATACCAACTGTCAAACTCAATTTTTTCCGTGCTTTGATTGGGCGAGAGCAGCATCATGTGAACGTCAACAAATTTTGCTGTTTCCCCAGCAACAACTCTCAGCGGGCAACAGCGAGTTTTATTGTAAATAATAATAACAAAACCGGAAGTAGATTGAGCTTTGAAGGCAGCAGTGCGCGTTAACAAATTCATTCATGAGGCAAAACTCGTGTTTATTGTCAAACTTTTAAGACCAATATACAACATTTATTCCAAGAAAAGGATGATAACCAACCAGGAATGTCACCAAAAAAGCTGCAACAATTCTGCGAACAACTAAGTGTGAAAAAAGGTCAGTTTTGTGTGAATTTTGATTAAAAACTTTAACTGTAGGCAGCGATGCATTGCTTTTTATTTTGTTCTTTGACAATTGGTATATAACAAAACACTTAATATTGACTGGGACCTCAGGAAAGCAGTATGTTTTGTGGTCCCTCAACCGCCAATGGCAGTCTCAAACATTGGCAGTCTCGGGACCACAAAACATACTGTTTCCCTCGGTCCCAGTCAATAAGTGTTAAATATCTCCTAGTGCGCTATTACTCTCCCACAAATTTAAAGAATGCATCTTTTCAATGGACCCAAGCACTGTAATTTTGGGCTTGTGGCTTGTTATGCAATTAACACACTTTCAAAAAAATGGTCAAAATTCTCTGTTAATGAACTGTGACTTTGCCCCCTCGCCCATAAGCAAACACTGCACAATGGTCAGATTCCAGGATGGGGGACTTTTCTCGCTTCAACATTGAATAGGGGGAGAGAGTAAGGACAATTTTAGGAAGATATGTCATTTTCTTCTACAAATGTGTCATTCCAATTGGCATTGATTGTAGTTCCAAGTTAACAGTATCAATTCCACAGTATGTGAATATACAGCTATTTCAAAAAACGTTGAACACTGAATTCTGCATTCTGCATACTGAATAGTGCATTCCAAGACTTACAAATTGTATTTTTTATCATTTCCGTTGTCATTTTGCCACTTATTTGCCTAGTTATAGCTGTTATAGAGGATTTTCACTATGTTATCTCCAAAACAAACTGAACTACAAGGCATTTTGGTCTTTGAATGCACTATTCAGTATGCAGAATGCAGTATTCAGTATTCAACGTTTTTTGAAATAGCTGTAATTATGACTGATGCAATATTTCCTTATTGAGCTGTATGTTATCAAGGATTTATGATAATTAGATGAGAATGAAGGCCAGAAATTTCCAACCCTTAATAGTACTACCAATCACTCTACCACTTAGACAAAGGAAAGTGATGGGGGGGGGGGGGGGTATTAATATAGAGTCATACAATTATTGAGAGAAATAAACTATACCTTTTGGAGGGGACAGTAGTGCTGATCTTTCAAATATATCCTTTTGCTTAAATGGTAATATTACTGTTTCCTATGAAGTATAAAAACAACACTTACACCTAACTTAGACACTGTTCCAACCAATTTCTTAGGTCACACACCTTTTAGTCAACTCAAACCAATAAAGCAGGGCTTACTGATTTAGACACCATTCAATTCAAATGTTCAAAATTAGAAAGTACCATAATTTCTTTCTGGTTCTATTTTTAAAAACTTATTATCAAAAATAGAACCAAAAAGAAATAGCACTTTTTAGTAAGGCAAACTATAGTAAAGCATCTGATATTTGATGCATTAGACTAATTTACAGTCATTTCGCACAAAAGTCTTTTCGCACAAGTCGATTCGCACAAAAAAAGTCATTTCGCACAAGTCTAAGTTGCATATGCTAGAGTAAATAGATAGAGACAAAAACAAGTAGAAAATAGTCTAATAAAGATATGTCAAGCCCCAATAACAGTTATATTAGAGTTTTAGGACTGTGAAGCATCGCGATTGGAAAAGAACTTCGAGTTAGTTTTCACCGATCAGCAAATTCCTAAATTCATGGATCGGAACTAGAACTTCAATAACTTCAAAATCGACTTTCAAACCAAGTCTGGCGCTGTGATATTAAAAAAACTAGATGTGGATTATTAATAAATGTTTCTTTTATGGATGTGTCTTGAACGGGGAGGCTGCAACTTCGATACACCGACACTTGGCGAAGTCAAGAATAATCACGAGATGTTTAGGCACGCTACCAACTGAAGTCTACCGTAAGAACGAAATTGTTTGGGATAATGAATGTCGCGAAGTTTAGCTCAATTTTATATATTATCAAAATAGTAAATATATCATCAAAATATCTGAAGGGTCGACTTTCAAATCTCGTCATTTACACTCCCAGCAAAATATTATAGCATATCTCATAGCAACCATACATGTTCATGTAAACAAAACAGTTCTGAGACTAAATTCAAGTAATAACTCACCCCAAAGACCTAGATGGCTTTTATCGGGATTAAATACTGTATTATTTTGTGATCAAATAAGTCGGAGATTGGTGATAAGTTATTGATCGCGAGTTATCAGCAATTCAAGCTGCCGGCGTGGTTGTAGTTGCAATTCGACCTCAGTAAAAAGTTACGAGTTCGGACCTAAAGATACGTCTATGATAAGTTGAAAATTTTGATCAAATATGTATTAATAAACAAATTACCAAAATTATTGTTCTGAATAAAAAATCCGCTTGAAAAGCTCTTAACAAGAATTTGGAGAAGTTTTCGCTCCGATAACAATCGGCGGAACTTGTAGATTTCACAACCAAAGTGTGTTTGTTCACACCCTATCACTTGAACATAACCTGGCCCGGCTACGTTCCTGCCCTACGTTCAGAAAGAATTATATTATGTTTTTGGAACTTAATTATTAAGAAATATAAGCAATGGTATAAGCAATTACTGTTAAAAATAAGCAACGGAAAAGAAGATTCAAAAGAAATGCCAGATCTGAAGCGCCATTGTTTATTTCAAGTTGTCAAGATCGGGCAATAATCAAGCTATCGATCTTCGCCTTACTTTAGTAACAAATGAGTGAAATCTATGACTTATAGAATGAAACTACGATTTAAATGTCATGAAAAAAAGCAAAGCAAACTTGATTTCAACGTTAAACGACACAATAACTTTAACGTCCAGTGTGAACTTTCGCGCCAACCAAGTGATTTCTGACAGCTGATCAATCTTCAATTTAGCACGTGCTTTTAAGGCGATCAAGTTCGAGTGATCGATGCAGAAGTCTTACTTATTACTATTTATTTACTTTTAATTCACATCTTAATCTAAAAAGTTGTTTTTGAGGGAAAGATAAATTAAGAATAGTATGATTCAGGCGAAATGATATTCGTGATGATTGAACGAACACTGTTTCACTGTTGTGAAGATGGCGGTGTTAAACGTGTCAATTACAAGGAAAGTCAGAAGGAATACCGTTACTAGCCATTGAGTTAGTAGTCATCTATCGAACTAGAAGTCTTCTACATTATTATTTAGTTACTTTTTATCAAAAATTCTATGTTTTTCGAACTTGTGCGAAATGACTTTTTTTGTGCGAATCGACTTGTGCGAAAAGACTTTTGTGCGAAATGACCGGATACCATTAGACTATATGGCTCATGCATGGCAGGCATAGGATTACTAATCAGCCATCTCAGCTGAAATGCAAGCATGTACATAATTATATACAATGGCTAAATCAAAACAGCGGTGACTAAGATCCCAAACTTTCTCAATATATTATACATGTACATCCTTTGCATGATCAGAAAGACAATGACAGTTTTATAGAGATCATTTATTGCTTCATCTCTAACCATATTTTACCATCACAAAGTCAGGCTGCTGGGTGCAATCATTTTGAATAAGAATTATTGAAATCAAGAAGAAGGAAGAAGAAAGAAACTTTATTTGCACTCTAGTCATTAAACAATAAATATACTCAGTCAATTCACGATTGCATTATGGACACCCTGCTATTATGGACACCTGCTAGTACAGCCAAAAGCTTATTGTTATGGTTTCGACGATGGATATCTCAGATAAACAACAAGATGGAATGGATTGTTTTGGCTCTTTATTACAACTCTCGCGAGCCACCATCTTGAAAGAACATGTGTTCTAATTTACATAACAGAAGTAACTCAACGGAAGTAAAACCATTACATCCTCCCCTTCCTTTTCAAACAAATACAAACTGCAACAGTGAAATAACAAAATGTCAAATTAATTATTTTCAAATCCTAGTCTGTCGGGTGGCTTTCTTGTGCGTGTTGAACACCTCAAGAATGTCTGAGATTCACCTGACTGTTCAACTATTTTGTCATTGACAATGTCTTTTATTTTAAGTCATTCTCTTCCATATTCGATGCCCTTTCTCTCTGAGTAGCTGTGAGCTCACTGTCTACTGGTGCTCTACCAATATCGGGGGAATCTTTCACTAGTTCTGTGCAGATGTCGATGGTTTCTACGCAGGACATTGCCATTTTCCATGGCAACCATGTAAGACCGAGGGTGTTGAGTGGTGTCCTTGACAATGCCTGGCTGCCATATGTGAGTTTTAGGGTTGAATACTCGAACTGGTTCACGTGTCTGTAATGGTGGTAAGGGCTTTGCAGTGCTATCATAAGCAAACTTCTGCTTGTCCTGTCTTTCTTGAAGGTTCTTGTTTACATCTCCATTGGCTGATAGTCCAACACTTGCTTTAGAAATTGATGGCAAGTTTGTTTTGTAAACTCTTGAATTTAATAGTTCTGCTGGTGACAACAAAGTATGATCCAGCGGAGTTGTTTGGAGACATAACATTGCTAAGTGGGGATCCTCCCATGTTTCCTTACATTTTTGGAACAAATTCTTAACTGTTTGTACATTACGTTTAATGAACCCATTGGCTTGTGGGTAGTATGGTGACGTAGTCACATGACTGAATCCATAAGTAAAACTGAACTTCTGAAATATCTCAGAGGTAAACTGAGTGTCATTACCAGTAATCAGCTTGTCTGGTATCCCATGCTCTTCAAACATGCTCTTCATATAAGCTATGGTGGTGCTAGATTCACAATTAGCCAGTTTTTGTACGAGAGGAAATTTGCTATAATAGTCACAAACAAGCAAATAGTGTGAACTGTTCCAGTAAAACAGATCTGCTCCAAGAGTATGCCAGAGCTTCTGAGGTATATATATCATGTGGAATCATGGGTTCTTTGATGTTTTGCTTCTGATGACGCTGACATGGAGTACACTCTTTTACCATATCGTCGATGTCCTGGTTGATATATTAGGCCAAAACAAAGAACCCTTGGCACGTAACTTACACTTCTCAGAGCCTTGATGACCATAATGTAACTGGTTAAGTACTTCATTTCGAATTGTTTTAGGGATGATAATCCTAAGTCCCTTTAAAACTATACCATCAGCAACAGTTAACTCATCTCGATAATTCCAATATGCATGCAGGTTTGATAGACATTCTGACCTCGTGTTTGGCCAGCCCTCAGTAATCACTTTCCTTAGTGTAGCTAAATCAGTGTAATTTGCTGTCTCATGTTTGATCTGTTCAAGTCTGATATATGAAGCATTCAAATGTAAGTGTAGTTCATGAATTGAGACATCAAGTCCTGGAATCTCCTCCCCAGGACACGGGTTGATGTGCGATAAGGCGTCTGCAAGCGGTATTTCCTTTCCAGGAACATACTTCACTTCAGCATTATACTTTTGAATTCTTAATAGCATTCTTGAAATACGTGGAGGTGCACTCAACAAGTGTTTCTTTGAAATTGTCACGGCTTGTTTGACTTTTTCAACAGCTGCTTGGTGTTCAGGACTCCAGACAAATTCACTTGATTTCTTAACTAGATCCCATAATGGCGCTGCTACTGAAGACAGATGTGGTATGAATCTGCTGAGGTACTGTGTTGCTTCAAGGAACGACTGCAAATCTTGGATTGAAGATGATGGATCCATTGCATTTATTGCTTCTACCTTTGAGGGATCAACCTCTAGACCATTTGCACTCAAGATATGCCCATAGAATGGGATGCTGGTGCTTTTTATGACACATTTCTCATCATTGAACTTAATACCAGTGCTATGAGCTCTCTCTATAACAGCATGTAAGTTGGTATCGTGGTCGCTTCCATCTTTATTAAACCCCACTACAACAATATCATCAGCAATGCCAGTGACGCCTGGTAGATCACCAAATGTTTCATCTACTTTCTTCTGGAAAACATCCTGTGCACATACTAGACCAAATGGGAGCTGGCAAAAGCGATAACGCCCGAAGGGAGAGTTGAATGTTGTCAAGTAAGAACTTTCTTCATCAAGCTTAATGTTCCAGTAACCGACAATCGTGCGTCGACAATAGAAAAGTACTGCGCTCCATTTAGCTTAGCCAAGATATCCTCCAATGTTGGTGTACAGTGATGAGGCCTTTTAATGGCTTTATTCAAGTCTTTGGGGTCTAGACATAATCTGATTGAACCATTTGACTTTAATTTGTTGAACATACAAATGAATTGACCCAATCAGTGGGTCTATCTACCTTCTTGAGTATTCCTTGAGCACATAATGAATCAAGTTCTGCTTTGAATGGTTCCCGAAGGGCTTCTGGTACACGACGTGGTGGATGCACCACAGGTGGTAAGGTTTCATCAAGAATAATGTGATATTCACCTTCAAAACATCCAATACCATCAAAACAGTCGCTGTATTGAGCAATAAGACCTTTGCTTGTAAGTTTCCCTTGGGCTTGGCAGTTGCTTTTGGTTCTAGTTTAGGTTCTGGATCTGGGTCAAGTGTACAATCCAAACTGCAGTGGAGTGTTATCAGCTTCAAGTCCTGACTTGTTTGCAAACCCAGTATGACTGCACCCTGTGATTCCACTATATGAAATACAGTTTCTACGCTGTTATTATCAATAATCTATGTTTAGATAAACAAATCAATGCAGTTTGTAAATCAGCTTTCTTACAAATCAGAAATATCTCATGTATCAGGAAGTATTTAAGGACGTTCGCGGGCATTGTTCACGCGCACTTTTACTGCGCACGCTAGCACGCGCTACCTAAACTAAATCCAAGATAGCGGCCTAAAAGAATTTTTTTCAGTAATGACTTTTTCTAAAAAAATGGAAATTATTTTAAAAAAGAAAAAAAGTTAAAAAAAGGAATTTTACCGAGGAAAAAAAATTGTTCAGGTTGAAAAACTGCACAAAAAGAATGGAAAAGATTCTACTGGACTTAGTCTCCTCTCGGTACTCAAGATGGCGGCCAAATTTTCCAACTTGGCGGCTCTTATGGCTCAATATCTCGGAAACGAATACGGTGACCCCCACTTTTTATTTCAATGTTTGACAAAGAATTACATAGGCTGTTAATATTCTAAATTTGAGAAAAATATTATGGTAAAATCATAATAAAAACACGGATTTCCGTGACAAGTTTGAGCGAAGTCGCGGCAAAAGCGTCGTTCATGACTGCCAATTCGAATTAAAAACAACAGCTATTTGTTAAGTATTTAGAAATATTTTCACATAATATCATTCCATGGATTGTTGAGTGGTTGTGTAAATAAACATTGAGCAATCCATTTAGTTTTTCTACAAAAAAATGACTTCTATGCTCGACTCGTATAGATTAGCGCGCAAGCGATCTTCTACGAGAAAGTGGGTGCACTTTGATGTCACCTCACTCCTCAACGAGAACGGTGACCCCCATTTTTTATTTTCTCTTTCAACTTCTATGATGACATGATCTCACCATGCGAAGTATGAAGGAAAAAACATGGTTAACTTTTTTCCCCGCGAATGTCCTTAAGCCATGAAAATACAAAGGTCTTAGTTCATGCTTTTGTTACGTCTAAAGTAGATCATTGTAACTCTTTATATTATGGCTTTCCTAAGTATCTTTTACAACGTTTGCAGTATATTCTTAATGCAGCAGCTAGAATAATTAGTCTTTCACGAAAATATGACCATATTACACCTGTTTTGATGGAGCTGCATTGGCTCCCGGTAGAACAACGTATCAAATATAAGATTCTCCTTTTTGTTTTTAAGGCATTTAACAATTATTCCACGAAATCGAGTCGTGCATGAGCTGATAGCCGACAAGGCTTTGCCGAGTCGGCTATCAGCCATGTACGACGAGATTGAGTGGAATAATTGTTTTATTATATCCACATCCACTGGATTGTGAGAAATAGCAGAATTTTAATTATTTTCAAGTTTAAAAAGTGAAATAACGTCGGCGAAATGCTCCGCCATTTTGTTTACTTCTCTACTCACGGGATATGAGCTGATATCCTAGTAGTAGAGGAACCAATCAGAACGCGCGATTGCTCATATCCAGTGGATGTAGATATAATAATGAGAATTATTCATGGAGTGCAAAACCAAATCATCTGATCTGTCCATTCATTAATTAGGAATGGTTTGTATCAATCAAGACTAAACAATTCGTAGTACGGCTCGTTAGTATAATGAATTATGGTACTTTTCAGGTATGGCGGAGAGAAGCCCTGTTGATAAGACAAGAGATTGAACATAACTCAGTCAAGATATGAGGAGATACTCATACTAGCTTAGATACACACCGAGCAGGCGGGCTCCTAACTAGTGATCCAGTTCTAAAGAATTATTTTCAAAAAATAATAAAACAATTATTGAATTTGTTTCTCGTAGGATATGGGGAATTATTAAGGCCTCGGTTTGTGTTATCTGCCGAAGCCGACACGAACCTCAGCCTTAATAATTCCCCATATCCTACTCGACCTCATCCAATAATTGCTTAATATCACCCCTTCATATACAACTGAGTTGGTGTCGCCTTATATACCATCTCGTTCGTTACGTTCATCGTCTAAGAAATTACTTATAATACCTAAATTTAAATTGCAAACATATGGTTCAAGGGCTTTTTCTATTTGTGGTCCAGTACTCTGGAACTCTCTTTCTCAAGATATTAGGGACTCTGCCAGTATGGACATTTTTAAGTCAAAACTTAAGACATTTCTTTTTAAAGAGGCATATCATTAGTTGACTAGTTTTTGTCTCCTCGATTATATAATTTTATCGTTACATTTAACATCATAAATATATAGATTTATCTAATTTCAACGAAACTTTTATAATTATGCAGCAATTTTTTTTGTTCATTTTCAGTTATTATTTATTATGTAGTTATTTTTAAATTTTATGCATCAGCGCTTTGGGCAGTCTATGTAAAAGCGCTATATAAATAAAGTTATTATTATTATTATTATTATTATTCTTGTATGAGACAATCAGTGTACAGCTACCATAATTTTTGATAGTGTTTTCTCCATATGCCATGATGGTGGTATTACTTGCTTTGACTTCTACATCTTGGAATAGTTCAATGTATGTTTTGAGGGGCATTACATTGCCCTCTGCACCGCTGTCAACCTTGCATGCCACAGGTTTATGGTTGATGTTTAGAGTAATCATTGCTTGCTTAGATGATCCTTGACCAATACCATCATTAATCAATGGGTTGAAGTAAAGCCGCTTATCATCATCTTGCTCTTTCATAGCATTCACACCTTGTCTGATATTTGGTTTGGATTGTGACGGTGTGTTTGGCCTTGATCGACACTGGCGTGACCAGTGGTGCAGACGTTTACATGAATTACAACTTGTGTTGAATGCAGGACAGTTCTCTCTCTTTGACACATCATGGTTCAAACCACAGTTCCAACATTTTTTCTTTACACTACTTGATTGTCGCTCTTGGCTTTTAGGTTGATCCTGTTCCTTCTTTAAGGCATGTAGCTGTGTGGTATCAGAAACTGGAAGGTTCATACCTTGAACCTGACGCTTGGTAGCCTCTTCTGTTCTTGCAATGTCTATAGCTCTGTTAAACGTCATATCAGCTGATTCTTTCAAAAGCTTTGACCGAACCTGGTCAGAATTAGTTCCAAAGATCAATGAATCAATGAGATGTCCTCTGGTTTTTCAAATTTACACTCTTGGATGAGAACTCTGAGTCTCTTTACAAATAAATCCTGCCACTGATTCTTCTGCTCCTTGCTTCATTGAATCTAGATAATCTGAAATTGCTCTTTGGTACAATAAATTCTTCAAATTTTTTCCAGTATGTCTCTAACTTTCCTTTCTCTTCCTCAGTAAGTGTCCATGTTGATGCAAGTTCAATGCCGTCGTCCCCCGACCAAAGGAGTAAATAATTAACTTTCTCTTCTTCAGATTTGTCCTTGAGAGGACCGTCAAAGATTAAACTACATTTTGCTTTGAATTTCTTAAATAACTGAGGCGCCTCTGGGGCATTCCAATCAATGCTTGGTACTGGTAATCCAGCGATGAGCTCACTAGTTGTCATCTTGTTTCTTTAGCTTGAACTTTACAAAAATATTCCTTTCCCGGTGTCTTCCGACCTAGAATGACAAACCTGGAGTGTGGATTAGGTCCACTTCTGGCACCATGTTATGGTTTCGACGATGGATATCTCAGATAAACAACAGATGGAATGGATTGTGTTGGCTCTTTATTACAACTCTCGCGAGCCGCCATCTTGAAAGAACATGTGTTCTAATTTACATAACAGAAGTAACTCAACAGACTGAAGTAACTCAACGGAAGTAAAACCATTACACTTATTAATCCCAAAACTACAAAGAAATGTATGGAAACAACTCCTGATATTACAGAATTGCAGACACTTCATGTCATGTGGTGCCAAACCTACATTTTCACTGTTTTACTCTTGTTACCACGTCCAAAGTCTTAGAATGTTCACTCATCTACACATACATGTATATGATTATGTGTCAAAGTAAATGTACACTACAAATTTTTAAATTAAAAAAATCTGGAAATCTAAGAGAATACTGATACCAGTATATATTTGCTGTGAGCAAAGCAAGCAGCGACACTAATCTTGCAGTGGGATTCCTGTGTGTCACGCGTGGCGTGTTTATTGACCAGCTCTGAACTCGACTTTTTGGTACGTGGATTCAAGGATGATTTGTGACGTCATCGAAATATACTTGGAATGATTGGAATGGATAGTCAGCAGTAAATCACTTAATTATGCCAAGATAACAATTGTGCTTGGACACCATGGCTTGGACTATGCAATTTCACAATCAAGTTGAGGTTGGGATTGTTGTCTTTGTTTGCAAGCTAAGTTGTCATTGTTAATGAAGTTTATCATACAAAATCCACTTTCTTTGATACACCGCCGTCCCCAACCATGGATGAAGCAAACCAGTTCGAAACCGGTTTTAACTGGAAAAGGCTCTGTTGTGATTGGACAGTTAAGTCACATGTATGTTCGTAGGAAAAGTCTTGCTGTCACATAGCCGGTTCAAACATCTTGAAACTTCGACATTTGTGGACGAAATCAACTAAAGACATATATTTTCAGTTTTATTGTGAATGCAAGATCAAAATTTGGAACCATTCACAATGTTTTGTAGGAAATCTGAGAAATGAGCAGAGGTCAATTAGCTGTGTTGTTTATTCACGCATTCAGGGAATGTTTTTTGCCTGAAATATCTAATGTTTCTTTCGAATTTCATAAAAATCGCCAGCCATTTGACATCCTTGATAGTTTTTTCCTAGATTTATTGAATATCTGCAGAAAATAAATGCTCTGGGAATAACTGAACTTTGTTGATTGATGCAAAAGTCTAAATATTCACGTGTGTTGAAAATGGCGTAGATTGGCAGACTTTCTCAATTTTTGTTTGCAGGACCATAATGAGAGAGACTCTGCTAGCAGGGAAAATGTTGACTGGATTTCAACAATGAATCTTGCTATAATGTACAACTGGTAAATTGAGCCCTTCCAAAATCCAAAATGACAAAAATATCTTTAAATTCACTCAGCAAACATTTTACAGAAACTTTCTGTTCCAGCTTAATATAATACTGGGGGAAAATCCTCCAAGCACGCTTCTGCTAATGGCATCTGATAGGTAAACAAGTCTTACATCGATCACCGAAAAGACTGACAGGCCGATGAGTGATTATATATTCTGACCAAATGGGAATTTTGCGTTGTGTCAGCAATGAGTGATTCAAGTCTTAGTGTGTTGTCTGCAGTCCCTCTTTTTCCTCTTCCTTCTCCCCTCCCCTACTCGCCCCCATTCTTCAGTCGTCCAGGTATTCTGCTGGCTTTTACTGATTCTGGAGGGAAAAGGAGGGACTGCTCACAGTGTACATGGGCATTAGCGCAGACTGCAATACACCGATCCCGGCTTTGCTTGAATGGCTACTAAACAATGGATGGTTTTCCCAATGGAATAGTAAATGTCCAAGCAACAAAACTAGAATTTGAAGATGTTTTAGATATTATCACACGATTTCTTGATGTTCCTTTAGAATGCACTCAATCTCAGACAGACCTTTACAAATTTCAGCAATCGAGTGTCTGTATCAGGTTGTATATCAAAAACATGTTAGCTTGTCCAACGTAGCAACAGTAACTATGGAAGCAGAACAATGGATGCGGGATCGGTGTATTTGAGGCACAAGATGAAAAATAAAGACCATTTTTAAGCTTGTGCTCCCTATGGGAAGTCCAATTAATGAGCACAGAAAAAGGTAATTTAGGTTCATAGTTTTATATAGTCAGTATGCTTATCATTTTATTGTGCTGATATTTCTACCTTAACTTCTTCGATAGTTTCTCTTAGTCCACCAATGTGTGCCCACTCAACTGGCATGGTCAGGGGGTCCACCAGGTCTGCCGCAATAGTTAATTCATACTCACTTAACTGTGCATGCAAAAGAAGTTTACTTCATAAAATTACTATAATACAGTTTGCCAAAAAAAGATATCTCTACCCAGTGGTACATTTCCACATAGCCCCTATAATAAATAACTGTCTATTCAAGTGTCTTCTAGCCCTTGGGAACTAATTAAGGGACACTATAGTCTCACATGTATTACTAAATATTTTTTATTGCTCAACTCACATGTTGATTTTTGCTGAAGGAGGAAAAACTGGAGAAACTGGAGAACAACACATCAAACAAACTCAGTTCAAATATGATCCGAGTGCTCAGCTGGGACTCAAACCCTGACCACAGTGATGAAAGGCTGTTGCACTAACCGCCTGGTCAACCATGCCACCGTTCAATATATAGCCCCTTGCATATCTACCTGTCCGTGGAGGGAAGGGGGTACTGTTTCAAATGAGACTATTAACTTATATACTACATACACATCACTGAGATAGAAACAAAGAGCTTACTTGTACTCCCTCTACTCCAATTTTCTTCAATAATTGTTCAGCCTGCAAGCAAAGACAGCAACACTTTTAATAATTGTCTTTGTAACCGTTTTTGGTGGCGCCACGCAACGCGATGGATAGTGCTGCGAAGCCGACGAAATAACTTTGCGCTCATTTGCTAGGTACTTGAAAGAGGAAAACAGTACTGAATGAACCTCTCGCCTATCCCTTCACTCGAACAATGCGTAGTACACCCTATCTATCTTTATACTACCTTTTTAAGTAAAAAAAAAATACATCATATATGTAATAAAAGGGTTTCTAAGTAAAAATTTCAACTCACCTGTTTTTGAGCTGCCATGCGACTCTTTTTTGTTGGATCAAGCGCGTCTATTAGCCATTTTACACCGTAATACGTGAAAGTTCCAAGTAAAAGAATCTGTAACGCAGTACTAAGGTACCTAACTCTCTGTTCGGGCATTCTGAATTCCTCTTTTTGAGGATTTTAATGTTGTAGTGAAATTTTACGTCTTAGAAAAAAAATTATTTTGCGTTTTTATTCGGTCAGTGGCTTCTGTGAATCGCATGCGCACTCGAAGCATAACAATCGCAAAGCAGCATGGGATCTTCCTCTTCGATCTCTTGAAATCTGCCATCGGGCTAACAACAGAGTTAGTATTGTATCTTGGAGTATTCTTATATTAAAATAAATCATCTTAAGTTATAAACCCTCTCAAAGTAAACTACAATGACTTTATTACTTATTTTCCATGCCATTTTTTGTGGTTGTATTTTAGTATGGCTCCACGAAAGGGTCAAAAAACTGCTAAGCAGGAAGAAGTTATTTCTCTTGGGCCTCAGGTGCGAACAATTGATCATGCCTCGATAATTTCTTGTAATCAGTATTTTTAATTGAAATCGTTTAAATACTGACTTCCTTGGCTTTGCTGTGTTAGGTTTCTGAGGGCGAGCTCGTATTTGGAGTTGCACATATTTTTGCTTCTTTCAATGATACATTTGTTCATGTGACTGATCTTTCTGGAAGGTAAGAGTTCAAGTCTGATGTAAAATTGTCATTCATAGAATCCGTGTAAAAAAGTTTATCATGTCTATAGCCACATGACGGCACTTTATTTTCGTGATCACGTTGAGTTAATGAAATCAATTCAAAAGCATAAAAGTTTGAAAATAATTTAATTTTTCAAAGCATTTTGTCTGCCTGAGTTATGACAGTCATTCTCGAAGGTTATATGTTTGAACTGGAGTAATTGACATTACAAAAGTTTATATTGGAGTAATTAGCTTGACATCCATTGTGATAAGTTTCTGGCAGAAAAATTCTTAATTTTGAGCCAGCAATGGAAACCAGGCTTACCTCTGTAGTATTCATCCTAAAACAGATGCTGCACTAAAATGTGTTCCCGTGAGCAATATCACAGTGTTTTTCCCAATTCACTCTGTGATTATTGTTTTGAAACTTGTTGGAGGGTTGAATATTCCCTTGGGGTACTCACAAATTTTTAAGAGTTAAAGCAAAAGGTGAATCGGGAAAACACTGCGATATAGATTAGGTCCCACTCTGACATTAATTGGTCAGCATTTTTTGTTTATCAAATGAAACATTGAAATAAGCTTGGCATGTTTTTTGTTGTTGCTGTTGTTTTGTACAGTAATACTCAAACTGCTTATCAACAGCAGTAGTACAATTCAGAGTTATATATTTTGCTCAATGTCAGCTTCAACTTCCTTTAAGACAAATATAATTCATGAAAATCTTAAGTATTTGCTTTGTTTATTCACACCTTCTTGGTTCATTCATATGCTTTCTTACCTTTCCACTGGCTGTCACCAAAATGCTTAACAATATAGAGCAGATTTCAAATGAGTGTTCACCGTACCGTGACCATGTCAGTGCCGTGTTTTCTGTAAAAACATTTGAAATTCCTGCCCTAACCGTGCCGTGACTGTGCAGTGCTGTTTTTACAGTCATACGAAATCTACACCAATGAAGGTGGACATAGAGCAACACTGAGCAACATTGTATAACTCTAAAATGGTTTATTGTCTACATCACAGTCCTATAATCTTAAATCTTATGGCCATCGCTCCTTCTCTGTAGCTGCACCTGAACTCTGGAACTCACTGCCAATATCTCTCTGTAATGTATCAAGTCTGGCCTTTTTTTAAAAAACTGAGCTAAAAACTTACCTTTTCAAATTTGCTTATTCTTTGTAATTGTCTTTTGTTACCAATATTATTAGTACTTTTTATTAGCGCTTAGAACAGATTTGTATTTGCGCTTTTTAAATACATTATTATTACTATTATTATTATCATCAAGGAAGTAAATCAGTGGCAGTATATATGATTATTTCTATTACAGGGCTCTAAAATTTAAAAGAAATCTAAGTCTTTTATTTACCTCTAAAATTTCCAGAGAAACTATTTCTCGTGTTACTGGTGGAATGAAGGTCAAAGCTGACAGAGATGAGGTGAGGAATTCCATACAGTTTATTGTCCAAAAACAGGACACCCATAGGATTAGCACTGTCTTGTTTATGTAGGCCTGTAACCTTGAGTGCTGCACCAATAAATCTTGTAGAGAGCTAAATCTTAGTTACCTCGCTAATGTGTAGTTCCAGAAAATATCCAGGAGGGGGGGGGGGGAAGGATGGCGGGTATGGATATTTTCTAGAACTATACATGTCTTCTTCTTCAAACACCTAAGGGAAATGATTGTTATTACTTTTGAACCAACCCTTTGTTTTTGCATAGTTGGTTTTGTGTAATAATATTTATGTCTATCTTTGTTTTCAGGCTTCCCCATATGCTGCTATGTTAGCTGCTCAAGATGTTGCTGCCAGATGCAAGGAGATTGGTATCACTGCTCTGCACATCAAACTCAGGGCTACTGGTGGAAACAAGTATGTAATAAGAAATATTCATTGAGCTACAATCTAAATCCTGTTTTTTGGTATACAATATACCAGGTGTGTGTGCAAGCAGATGACACTGCACTGCTCAATATGAATGACATACTGTGCAAGTGAAGCATGTGATGGCTAGTGAAGCCTTCAAAAACTTCATTATACACTTTTTCAAAAGGTTGAAAGGTTGGCTATAAGCCAGGTACTTTACATCTGACTATAAAAAAGTGTCAGCTTTGTAGACTGTATTACTTGTGCTATCCAAAAATTCTAATGTATGTAGCCTTGAATGTGGAGTAGCTGGCTTGCAAATGGTTGCCTCATCACATGATTTGTGTGGAATTTGTCCAGCAAAAGTAATCTGTCCTGCTAGTACATGAGACAGCGTTCAGGGAAAATGGAGGCCATTGTTGCTTCTGGAAAACACTACCTTATAAAAATTAATGTAAATATATGGTTGATAGATGGGTTTTTGTATGAGTTGAAAACCAGCCATGCCATACTGTGACTTTCAGTGCCGTAATGTCTGTTAAAACATTCAAAAATTCAGCTGTAACCACCGTGTGCAATGAATGTGCCATTTTCCCAGTCAGACGAAAATGGCTCTAATGTGAAGTTGATAATAAAGTAATTGCATTTAAATGTCATACTTTGATGTTCTAGAACCAAAACCCCAGGACCAGGAGCTCAGTCTGCCCTTCGTGCACTTGCTCGATCAGGAATGAAGATTGGACGTATTGGTAAAGAAAATGCTCTTTCAATAGATTTTTATTTGAATAAGATATCAAAATTCAACTTCTCCTTTGGGATGTAGTGAACTCAAATGAGAATTTGTTTGATCAAAGATTGCTTGTACTCTATGCAGTTTTGCTAACCTTAGATGATAGTTCTGTGTTACAAAGTAGTCTGAACATTTCAACTAATAGTGTCTTTATCTCTACTGTGTGAGTTTTTCTTTTCTCAAAGAGATCTTGTTTAATGGCCTATTTCAGGAAGTTCAAAAGCACGATCCCTATTGATGTTGTTGTGTTCTCTTTCCTACAGAGGATGTAACTCCAATCCCCTCTGACAGTACCAGAAGAAAGGGAGGCCGACGTGGACGACGTCTGTAATTGTAAAATCCTCAAATAAAGTACAATTAACATCTGAAACTTCATACTCTCTTGTGAGTTACATAGTAAGCAGTAATGTACTGTGCATTAGCAGGGCTTGTCTTTTCACTAGTCGCACAAGCACCATACACAGACTCAGTAATGTACTGTTCATTATTGATTCCATTGAAAATACAAAAAATCCTAGAATTTGATTATAATTATAACGAGTATAGCGCCTATACAGAATTGGTCTAGGCGCTTAAGAAAAATATCACAGTAATATGAATTATCTTAATTCTATTGCTAGTCTACGTTTATAAATATACCCTAAGTTACTCCATTTTGACTGCTTGATAACTTCATTACTCGTGCCCAAGCCTTTAGGCCGGCACGAGTCTAGATTTGGGTATTGTTCTATCTATCTATCATCGTAGTCGAGAATGTGCCATGAAAACGAGGCAGGCATGAAAATGAGGCAGTGCACATTCCAGCAAGTTTACAGCAAAGCAGTGCAGGATTTTTTCATGAGTCACGGGCATTTAATAACCTAAACTCCACTATAAATACAGTAATTGCGTAGCAGCTTCACGTGAGTCTCAATCAAGGTAAAATTTAAGCCTCTTCATTTGAAATTGAGGAATCGAGGCCAATACTTCCACGAGTTCAAATGTTAGCTTGCTGGCATAGCAGCCAAATATTTCGCTTCAGTACCGAACTCAAAGCGTTTCTAAGCTGCCTTTTAATAAATATTTATCTGCTCTATCATAGGGGATAGAGATGACTTTTCAAATTTCAGACTGTCATTTTCATAATGTTAATGAAACCTTTTAAATGGCTGCTGACTTTTATTCTCACGTTTGAGTTTGCTCTTTGAAACGAATGAGGTCAAGATATTTTCATTTGGTACTTCAAAGAGCAGTCAAGAGCGTTCATGTTTTGAAATATTTTGGTATTAACCACAGGAAGCCCACATCAAGTTTTAAGTTGTACTTGTACTCTGCAGAATTCTGCAAAATATAATATTTATGTCTTTTATTTCATTTTGGTATTCTAAGCTATAGCCACGTGCTATTATAAGTACCTTTTTTGATAAATATTTGTTGTGCTTATTCTGCTTATCAAATTCCAACTGTATTACTATAAACATTATTTACACAAGACGACATAGCGGAATAACAGCTAAGCTGCCGTTTTCATAGTTTTTGTCATAAACTGATGATGGAGTATGAAAAACAGTAACTGCTACACTTTTACTGGATTTACTAAAAGCTTTTTACAAAACCTTGTGACGTTACAGTAAAGCTTCGCGGGGAGACAGGGCGGAAAAACGTTTTACAGCCTCCATTTATAAGGACACCATAGGTTTTTAAGGCTCAATATTTTGATAAACCCTCTTTCGGGGACAAAGAACAAAATATCAAATTTGACCAAAATTAGTGAATATGATTTTGAGATAATAACACCTTGTACTTTGGAAGAGGTGATATTTTTGATCAGCAGAAAAATCATTGTTTTCATAAATATCCCCGCGAAGCTTTACTGTGACGTCACAAGGTTTTGTAAAAAGCTTTTAGTAAATCCAGTAAAAGTGTAGCAGTTACTGTTTTTCATACTCCATCATCAGTTTATGACAAAAACTATGAAAACGGCAGCTTAGCTGTTATTCCGCTATGTCTCGCGGGGATATTTATGAAAACAATGATTTTTCTGCTGATCAAAATGTCACCTCTCCCAAAGTACAGGGCATTATATCTCAGAAACGTGTCTAAAACGGCTTGTATGCAAAATATTGAGCCTTAAAAACCTATGGTGTCCTTATAAATGGAGGCTGTAAAACGTTTTTCCGCCCTGTCACACAAGACAACTACACAACCAGTATTCAGCAAGGGGGATCTTACTTATTAGCCAGGTCATGATAACATGTCTTTAATGAAGAAGATTGTATAAAATGAAGTTTGGTGCAGTAAATCACTTAATTAGAAACCCGGCTTAAATGGTGGTTGGTTTGTTTTCTGCCTTGCTTTGAGTGCTTTGCATCATGCAGTTTTCCCACCTCAGACAAAAACAATCTAGTGAGCTGAGATTTGTATGCATAGAATATTCAGGGTTCGTACAGTCTTGAAAAGTCCTTGAATTTGGGGGTTTGTCTTGAAAAGTCCTTGAATTCGAATTTTCCTTGAAAAGTCCTTGAATTTTGAGCAAAAGTCCTTGAAAATGCTAATTTAGTCCTTGAATTGGTCTGAATCAATGTAAAATAGTGTTTTTGGACAAAAAATTTCAGTAGCCTCCTATGCAGCCGCTCCTTTGTGTCACGCGACACCAATATGGCGGACCATACCTCGTTTTCATGAATAGGTTGACAAGGGGAGAATAAGTACTAGTCAGAGCAATCGAGTGTGAAGTTCATTGAAGCATGTTGTTTTGAATTGCTGTAAAACAAAGAATTACTTTTGACAATGGGCAAAAATAAGTGCCTATTCAATTACAAATGGAAAACAATTTCACTTGGGTGAGACAAGTAAAAGGGAACTCCAGAAAAGCTTTTTGTAGCTATGCGAAAGGGTGACATGAGTCCCCATGAGTCATAAGCAGGCAATGGAGTTACAAATTGACTGTAGAACTTTTCTGATTACTGGCAGCATGATAAAAACTACCGCTACATCCAACTCGCCACGTGAGAGAATGCACGCGCAAATGAACGAAAATGTCAAGTGGAATAATAATTATCAGCTACTTTGATAAACGTCGGTTCACCATTACATTAGGCTTACTATGGTAACTTTAGACTATTATGCTTTATTACAACTTTCAAATTGGTATGGTTTTGGCGGGAATTGTGAATAGCCTGCCTTGTTATGCTAATGAGGTCTCCAAGCTTCGCGCGTGGTGTCAGTGCTGTCGCGGCCGTTTGCATTCTGGAGTTGTAGGTCATCTTTAACGATGAATTTAAAAATGTTTTACTGTTTCAATCTTAATGGGATTTTCAAATGTTGCTTCGCAGATGATAATAAATACACTCCTAGCATATCAAGCAAAAATATTAAGTCGTTTGAGAGATATTTTGGAAATAATTTCGAAATAGACGTTACGGCAATGTTTATCAAAAGTTGCCTGTAAAGAAAAAGTGATATCTTCGCTTTGGAAGAGAGTTAAGAATAACTATTTAGCCACTTTGAAGTGTACAAGCAAAGGCTTCTTTACAGTGTTTTGTTGGTGTTTCACGTCTTCTGAGTAACGCTTGGGCGGTCGTGACTTTTAGCATATAAAAATGAATGCTTCAGAATATTAATTTCTGCAAATTACTCGAAATCAAACAGATTGAATTTCTTTAAAATAGTCTAATTTGCTTTGCCTTAGCTTGAAGTTAATGATGTCGTTTACCGCTTGTCCCGAGCAGGTCAAGTTTTTGAGATATTTTGCAAGAACCAATTTCAACGATAATTGTTTATCGTTGCCATGGTAACGCTGATCATATTAAAACTGCCATAATTGAAAACTTTCATCTTACCTCTATAGCTGGTATCAATATCAAATCAATAGCTGCGGATTAAAGCTATAAACAAGGCAAATAAAAGTGAACGGTTTGGTCCAAAAATTACTATAGGGAGTCACCTTAATTCTGTTAGTTTGTGTTTAATCAGGCACAGTCTTCAGCAAATTTGTAGAGCGCTTTTGATGTGCTAGTTGTAATGTTTATTATTTGTTTTTGAGAGATTCTCTGCCCGTAAAATGTCTCATAAGAATTGTTTGTCTATGTTTAGCATCAACGACAATCTGAGTGGGGTCACCTTTAAAAGCCTCCTTGAAGAAGAGAACAAACTCCGTCCTCGGGGAGTAAAAAATCTGAGCCATGGAACACAAAACCTCCTGCGGGAGACAAATAACTCCCTTCGGGGAATAAACAATTCCGGCAATGGGACTCAAAATCAATAAGCCAGTTCGGAGTTTAAGAATCGTTTTCAGTGCGCATGCGATTTTATCCCGAACTTCTCACCTTTTGTTTAAAACTTCTTTTGTTTTTAATCAAACAAAAGAAGGTGAGAAATTCGGGATAAAATCGCATGCGCATAAGAAACGATTCTTAAACTCCGAACTGGCTTATTTCGGAAGACTTATAACGGTTCAACTTGTTAACAGCAGAAATTTCAAGAATGTGACATTTGATAAGCAAACAATTTCGAATGCCCCTTGTGTAAAATCCTGCACAAAAGCTGTGGCTGGTTTTCCAGACACGAATATTGAATATTGTAATTGTGGTAATGCTATTATTAGTGACCACGCGTGTATGTGTATTGATGAATAAAACATAACTAGACCCTGTTGGCAGGGTAACTGGGCTACCTGTGGATATTGGCATTGGGTGGTACAGATCAGTGTGTGCATTAGGTTCTGAGCCTATGTGTGCATCTAATTATAGGCTATTCAGCAGAAGTATTAAGTGAACTGTGGAATTTTGTTCCATGTTCTACAAATGAGCTTAAAGTCTCTGAATTCCAATAACAGGTAGATTTTATCAGAGAAAAACAAAGAGAATACAAAGAGAATACAAAGATACTAGATATAGCACAGCAGCATTCTAATAAAGGGCACAGGTTTCTTGAGGGTGAGGCATAGCAATTGCATTTCTAGCATGTGAATCAAATAGTTTTTACCATCTGAGGTACTGTACATGGGCAAAGTACTACAACCAATTGTTATTATGAATGAGATATATAACGACTGCATTGGATTTACCAATGATGTACAGTAATCAAAAGTTTCTAGTGTACAACAGTCATGAATATAACACTGTAGCTTGGACTGTAGTGTATTTACTCGGGCTACCTCTGGTAGCTCGAGTCTAGGTTTACCTTTTCGGTCTATCAATCTATCTATATATCTATCTATCTATCAACGTCGCAAATCGGCAAATTACCGAGAAGCCTTTGGGGTACACTGTTGACCACGAGGCTTCCTGTGGTCGGGAGAGATTGAGAACAAAATGGCGGACGCTATCAATCAGAATTTATCGAACTTATATTGGCTTTTAATCTCAAGATACTTTGCTTTTAATCGTTAATATCGAATTCTCGAATTTAGTGGTGACCTTCTTACCAGCTGTTGTAATCAACTTATAATGTATTGATCGTACAAGAACACGAGACAGATCGATTTGTGGCAGCGAACTTCACTTGAGGAGTAGTTTGTTTAAATTAATAATATTTCACCACTGCTTGCACATTATGTTTGCTTATATAAGCTTCAGTCATGCTCTTCCTGAGAGCCGTGTTAAAAACGAACTAATTAACTAACAATATCTACAATGTTTGTTTTTAATTAGAAAGACTAGGAGATTCTTGCCTTTGCGTAAGTAAGGTGACTAGGGTGTATTCAATATTTTACAACATTTGACTAAAATCTTGCAATCTGATTGGCTGAGAGCCATTGTTAATAAGAGTACTGACAATGGCTGACGCCAACATGTCACGCTCGTCCTTACAGAAAAAAGTTTGGGACAGTTTTTCAAACAGATTTGGACGGAAAAGATCTAAGATAATGTTGTAAAAAACAAATTGAAGATAGTTTTCCATTGTCAGTACTCTTATTAATCATGGATGACGTCAAAAAATGTCCAAAACTTAGCAGTGAAACCACTCGCTGCGCTCGTGGTTCCACTTTAGTTTTGAACATTTTTTGACGTCATCCATGATTAATAAGAGTACTGACAATGGAAAACTATCTTCAATTTGTTAAATTAAGCCAGGAAACAGGAATTAGTAATTGGTGCAAAATTACACCAAATAAACAATGGAAAACAAATGTTTTTTTTATTATTAACTTAATATTTAGTCCAATCTGTATTTTGTACAATGCTCATGTTCAATGTTAGCAGATAAAAATATAGTGATGGATAATCATGGAATAAAGAAATGATAGTAATGTTTATGAGACCTTATACATGCTTATATTAGCAACAATTGAAGAATAATTTTAGAATGTACAAAATGATATATTTTAGAATGTACAAAATGATATATTTTGTACAAGCTTTGTGCAACCATGTTCACAGAAACAAGATAAAGTGGATTGAATTGAAGATGTTACTGTATGTAGTAGTATCAGATTGATGTGCATGGAGGAGCTATATATGGTATCAGTAATGAGCATATATTGTATGACATTACACTTCTCCAAATAAAGCATCAGCAACTGACTACTGCTATAATTATTGATCTGCTCCATATTAAAAACATGGTAATCCATGTATTGAAAAGTTGTGTTAAGAAACTGAAATATACTGTACTGAAATGATTTCATAGAAAGGTAACTGTGGTACTTCTAGAATCTACCAATGTGATAACAGCAATATCAAACTCATTTTAACTTGGACATTAAATAATAATAATAAATCATTTCTTTAATCAGTATGCCTATATCACAATAGTGATTTTCAATAGGGAACTGCGGTAGAGAAAATGAATAACTGAATAGAGAGAAAGAAACACTATACAAAAAGAAATAAAATTAATAAAATCTATCACCTAATTATAGCTTCAGATTAAGTAAGGTAACATTTAAGTGCTTTTTGAAACAGTCTGCTGCAGTTTGTAAGTTTTGTGTCCATAAATCAAAGTAAAAAAAGTACAGAATAGAAATTTAAATTGTCTGAGCTATAATGTATTATCTATAGATCATATTGGATCATTTGGTAGGCATTTACAAAATAAAGCAGACCATATACTGTATATGTCTGGCGTGATAAAAAGACCAGCAGTATATGAATAACCACCAATCAGGTGGTACAATTACCTTCCAAAAACATTCTCCCTGGCCAATATAATTTGTGTTCTACTCTGGGAGTACCTGTCATTTTTGCAATCAAAAGACACTGACAAGTCAAACTGGTTTGCATCAACTTCTGTTCTCCATTTCTCCCCAAGTATTACACAGACGTAGCCCGAGTGAACGCCTATTAGGCGTCTAGTTTATCTAAAGATAGTATTGAATATGGAAATGTTTTCAGGTTCTTCTATCTGTTTATAACATTAAAAATGTTTGTCGGGACAGTCTAGATTGAGTTTAGATAAACTACCATACAGTTCATTACCAATGTTCATTATTTGAACTTATTTCATTGATGATGAAATATCATTATTTCTGTGGGCAAATATTAGTGATGTAAGGGGCATAGCACACTTGGTACCTACTTTCAACCCAAACTTAACTACAAGGTGCTTGGACAGTCTTAAAGGGATCAATAGGACCAGGGTTTGTTTCTATATCACTTGACAGAATAAAATTGGAATGATTCACTCCTCTGTGATAATTCAATTTTTTTTCATTCATTCATTCATTCATCTTTTATTTTGTTTAAACAAATTTACAAAATAAGAGTGACCTGCAAACAGTTAAATTAGTCGAGGCAGGTCACTCGGTAACACTAATAATCTTCTTTTAAATCAACAAAAAATTTTAACAGATGACTTGTAGTTTTCCTGGATTTATCTATGATGCGTGTATAAATTCTCTTGACTGGTATTCTTTCTCGATCACGCACATGAAAATATATCACTGTTCAAAACAAAACAAAAACAAAAGCTTTATTTCCTTGTATTTTTCTTAAATTTATTATTGACAATAAAAGTACTACGTCTAATGGAATTGTGTGTGGTTCCCGATAGATTCTAGAATGCTTTGGTTAGGTTTTGAGAAGACCGATTTGAAGTTTGTCACTCACCTTCCGTATTTCAAGTACGATCGATGAAGCTTTAAAATCTTATATGAATCAGCAAAATATTCAACAACAAATCTCCTCTAGATTTGTAAACGCTAATTCTATCTAACATATGGAAAGAACAACAATAATACCGAAGAAAAAGGCTAAAAACTTCGAAATGTCATCTGTAATGGCGGCCATTTTCTATCTAGTCACTCCTTGAACCTCGCGCGCGCAAAGCATTATGGGGAGGTGTATTGCGCAATTTTGGCATTTTGTCTGCACGCGAATCAGGAAAAAAAAAAGAAACAAAGGTAATTTAAGACTGGGCGACCACAGGTAGCCCAGTAAAAAGTGCTAGACATTTGCGATCAACTTTTATAGGCTATGCGGCAACTCACAGAAACGGAAATAATAATATCGAATTAGTCAATTTCTCTGTCTGCAGCTATTAGTATTTGCCTTTGTCCTCCTATTATCATGCATGAATATTATATATCTCCGACATGCAAAAATATTTATACCTGCGAATATACCAGTTTATTCAATTTTTTATTTCACTATGTATCTCAATTGTTTGCTGTAAAGACTTCTACGACGGCGTTTTTGTATCTACAAGCTTCCTTTAGGAGGTCGTAGATACTATGCTATCGAGTGTGTACGTCCGTAACCATTTTCGGCTCATTTCCGTAACAATTGAAATATTCTATTCGGTCGTTTCCGATATACAGCCGATATTATCCGAATTTCGTCTTCGGCAGTCTTCGGGTTTAACGCCAGCAACCACATGGCCTCTTAGAGGTCTATTTTTTTTCCTCTCGTCCACGAGAATGCGGCATTCTTGCGTAATCGGTCACGTGATGCACTCCTGATTGGTTAAGAGCGTAAGAAACAATGCCCTTCATTCATCACCTACTCTTCGTAGTGAACGCCAGTGAGGAACTTTAGGAATGCAAGATGGCCGACTAGAGTGATTTTCACCGGACTGTGAAATAGTTACTAAGCTAATAGACACTAATAGACTCTGCACCCATTGTTTTCTTTTGTTGCAATACAACTATTAGACACTATTAAACACTGACTACTAGTAATTGTTTCACAGTCCGATGAAAATCACTCTACAAAGAAAGTAGCTTTCAGAGACAGGCTCTTTTAGGAATAATACATCGTAAAATGAAGCTTTTAACTCGAGATATACCTAGACACTTATAAGAGCTTCAGAATGGGCTGTTATTTTGAGCTTCATCTCCAATACTTTGACCAAATATCCAATTCTAATTGGAGTACCTTATTCTCCTTTATTTTCGCGGGACTTAAATTTCGCGAAAATTTTCTCGGCACATTTCGCGAGTCTTTAATTTCGCGATCCCGTAGGGGGCCTGGGTTTAAATTTCGGCTTCGTTATTTTTTTTCTTTTTTTTTCCTCGTTCCGACGCAAAACGCAGTCTTGTAGCTAAAGCGCATGCGTGAAGATACAAAGGCGCATGAGTCGAGAGCTATATACTTCATGATCGCTTTCCCTCATGTTTCTTCACTTGAGAAGTACAAAGCGACTATACGCCATTTAAAACCATGAAGTGTATACGTAAATAAGCTTCAAAAGCACATGGACATCATGGCGGTCTGCAAGATGTCCCGCGATTCAAGGGTAAATATGATTTCTAGTACGCTACACACAAACGCACACACTGTTCGCGATATACCCACACTAAAAGATGTCGAGCGTTTTCGGAACGGGTTTGTCCACGAACTTTACGAGAGATCAATTTAAGCTTATGAGCGAACTGATGACTAGAGTGAACCTTTCATCGAGGATCATGCTACATCAAAGCCTATCGTTCTAAATAATCATCTGTGAGGTCTGTGAGGTGCTATGAATCACAAGTCTTGGAAGGGGATTTATTAACCTTAGATCAAGATGCTTTAGCTGAGCAGTTATTATTACAAAACACATAAACAGAACACACAAGAAAAGAACGTTCAAATTTGTTATGTATCCTTCAATATAATATTCCTCTGTTCATGTTTATCTACAAATTAAAAATATTTAACTTTATCCTTTGTGTGTTTCTTCATTGATTTATTTAGTGTTACAACAACGCCAGAGTTAATTTTAAAAGTCTTTGTCTAGAAAAAATAATTTGAAGCGATAATTTGAATAAATGTCCATTATTCGACTTAAGGTAGTTCGGGACCCTTGCTACTGCGCATCTCGCGCGCGAATCCACGAGTTCCACGAATTGCAAATCCACGAGTTATAGTGAGGGGTCCAAATATGCAAATGACAGCATACTACTTCGTGTGTATGACAACATGAAATGGCACTATTCAATCTCTCTAATGTCTGACTAGAATGGAGCCATACACAAAGTAGTAACCTATGTCACTCACTCACTCGCAAATGTGTTAACACTATGGCACTGCGCATGCTCGATGCAATTGACCGCAGGCCGAAAGTAATGTGGGCTCTGGGTACGAGATTAAAGGAAATATGTTTTTTATTCCGGGACTCCCGAAGGAGTCCCGAACTATTCACAGATCAACGATATTTGCTTTTCACGATTTATGTAGAAATCAGACTATAGACAAAACTACAAACACCCCCAGCAGACATTTTCAATACACACGAAAAATATATATACACAGACGTTGTTTAAAGAAGAAGCCTTTTAGATCATTAAATTCCTAGTATTAGTACAAGCTATTTCAGGAGTAAAACCATCGAAGTACCGAAGCAAGTTTAGACATGACATAATTACGCAATAGAATTATCGCACTGCAGTCGATTGCCAGACTTTGTACATCGCTATCAAGCGACAAAAATCTCTTCAAGTGCAACATCAAAGTAATCCAAGCTTTTAGTGTTCGTACTCTATTATTGACAAGAGTCAAAGTAGATAAGTTAAACAAACGAAAACATTCAGTTGAAAGCAGTCGTCGGTCGCCGCCGTGAAGGCCTCGAGTCCGCTAGCCGAAAACAGCAACAAAAAGGCGTATTGAGTTAGTTTATTGGCTTAGTGTTTTGTAAAGTAATTTCTTTTATCTTTATAGTGACATTTTGCTACAGAGCACAGAGAGAGGCTGATCCTCGGTGTAAAAACCTCACAACTGACGTCACACGTTAAAGCTTTTATGTGAAGTGGCTACGCGGCTACGCGGCTACGCGGCTACGCAGTGCATACATCCTAAGCTATTGGGTGCGAGTGGCTACGCGGCTACGCGGTGAGCTCATTAATATTCATAGATCCTAAGCTATGTGGTGAGAGTGGCTACGCGGCTACGCGGTGAGCTCATTAATATTCATAGATCCTAAGCTATGTGGTGAGAATGGCTACGCGGCTACGCGGCTACGCAGTGAGCTCATTAATATTCATAGATCCTAAGCTATGTGGTGAAGTGGCTACGCGGCTACGCAGTGAGCTCATTAATATTCATAGATCCTAAGGTATGGGATGAGGCTAGAGTGGCTACGCGGCTTGCTCTTGCGCAGTGCACTTTGGTAGAACGAGAAATGAATTTTTGATTTTCTTACTCAGTGAGCATTTGTAGAACGAGAAATTGTTTGATGTTCTTACACAGTGAACATTGGTAGAACGAGAAATTATTATTTTTTTCTTACTCAGTGAACATTGGTAGAACGAGAAATTATTTTTTGATTTTCTTACTCAGTGAGCATTGGTAGAACGAGAAATTGTTTGTTTGATATTCTTATTTTTTTTAACTGAATCAAACTTTAAGTGATTGCAACCATTCAATAGTCGATCAAACAAAAGAATATATACAAAATGTATTGTTTCATTGGATTAAGAGCTGAGAAGATGAACATGTATTATCAGTGAAGTAAAAAAAAAAAAAAACTGACTGAAAAATGATGTGATCTATGGCACTTGAATGGCTTTTGAATTTCAACTGTGAAGGCAAAGAAGTTCAATAAATTCCAGTTTATTGACTTTGATTGTAAGATATGAAAACTTCGAATCCCTACATAAAAAATATTTTGTTAATATAAATTGTTGATTGAAAGCTGTCATTCTTATCAGAATGATAATAGATACCACTAGATGTGTGATTTTGGTTTTCATTTGTAAAAGAACAAACAAACAGAACAATATTTTCAAGTATTTGGAAACGGCGTATAACATAATTAGGAGTTTTGAAGGACAATAAGTGATTTGGTTTCGTGTTTTATAGCCAATAAAAGGCGATACTTGTATCGTAGTTCTTTGAAAACGGCGTATAACATATTAGAGCTATTCAAAGTCCATTTGAATTGGTAATATGGTCCCTGGGGATTGCATATAAAGGAGAACAATTCCTGTAATTAATGCAGTTCATTCGAGTTGCGACGAAGAACGGTTAGCGACCCACCCACCCACCCACTTTAGCGAGTAAGTCGGGTTCAAAGTTGCCAAATAATCTTTGTTTGCACTTCGCCTGGCTTTGGTTGGTTCCAGGCCAGAGCGATTCCCCATACCTCATTATCATACTCATGAATAACAATACACAGGGAAGAATATTACACGATTTCGTGTTTACAGCCAACAATAGGCGATACTTGTATCGGAGTTCTTTGAAAACGGCGTATAACATATTAGAGCTATTTTGGTTCCATTGTTTGATGACTAGAATTTTACGATTCCGATGGCGAGTTTTGATTTTGCTAGGAGTTTTGACGGACAATTAAGTGAATTGATTTCGTGTTTACAGCCAACAAAAGGCGATACTTGTATCGTAGTTCTTTGAAAACGGCGTATAACATATTAGAGCTATTTTGGTTCCCTTCTTTGACGACTAGAGTTTTACGATTCCGATGGCGAGTTTTGATTTTGCTAGGAGTTTTGACGGACAATTAAGTGAATTGATTTCGTGTTTACAGCCAACAAAAGGCGATACTTGTATCGTAGTTCTTTGAAAACGGCGTATAACATATTAGAGCTATTTTGGTTCCATTGTTTGACGACTAGAATTTTACGATTCCGATGGCGAGTTTTGATTTTGCTAGGAGTTTTGACGGACAATTAAGTGAATTGATTTCGTGTTTACAGCCAACAATAGGCGATACTTGTATCGGAGTTCTTTGAAAACGGCGTATAACATATTAGAGCTATTTTGGTTCCATTCTTTGACGACTAGAATTTTACGATTCCGATGGCGAGTTTTGATTTTGCTAGGAGTTTTGACGGACAATTAAGTGAATTGATTTCGTGTTTACAGCCAATTCAACAAAAGGCGATACTTGTATCGTAGTTCTTTGAAAACGGCGTATAACATATTAGAGCTATTTTGGTTCCATTGTTTGACGACTAGAATTTTACGATTCCGATGGCGAGTTTTCATTTTGCTAGGAGACCGGCGGCGCCACTGAAAATTTGGGTTTACCTCCGTGTAAAAACCTCCTTGTTTCGTTCTATTCTGACACTTCATTTTCTTTAAATCAGTCCTTTACTTTTCGCTTTTGTAGATAACTACGCTTTAGTTCAGATTTGTTTTCGTTGAATAAATAGGTTTAATTTAGTTCTGAATTTATGTTTCTTTTATGCGTTTTTAGTCGAAAAACCTCGACGGTACCCCTGTCTTTAAAACACGCCACATTTTTTTCCTTTTTGACTTACGTCGATTTGCTTTAGTTGTGCACAAGTTCTATGTAACTATGTATGACGCAAGCCAGCTCCCGCAAGTTGCATGGGAAAGTTAATTATAGGAAAAAGTTGTCCGGTGTTAATTGTCCCTAATAAAATTACCTCCCTGCGTTGCCGCGTAGCCATTTCACACTACACTCTAGGTTTATGAATGTTAATGAGCCCACTGTGTAGCCGCATAGCCAGCCTTTACACCATAGCTTAGGACATATTAATATTCATAGATACTAAGCTATGTGGTGAAGTGGCTACGCGGCTACGCAGTGAGCTCATTAATATTCATACATCCTGTGCTACGGTGGATAAGTGGCTACGCGGTGAGCTTATTGATATGAATATTAATTACTCACTGCGTAGCCGCGTAGCCCACAGGCAGCCCAGCCACTTCTCCTGACAATGGATGTTTATTTTAATAATTTATTAAAAAGACAAAAAATGCGCGCGCTTGTTTTAATTTGCTTGGCGCGCTTGCTTGCTATGCATGGGTTTCCTGTGGTAATATCGCGCGCTTGTTGTGAATGGGTTTCCTGTGGCGATCCCGCGGGACAAAGCGTAGTTTGTGAGAAGGTATGAAACACGGGTCACGTGATGGACGTATGTGTGCCCCAGGTTGATTGGACACATTTCCGTGAAGCGCTCGGGATTTTTCACTCGTTGAAGTATCGTAAAGTAAGTCGAACAGTCTCCGAAGGGAAGTTTGACATGTGTGTGCTTGATTATTCCTCAAAAGGTGCATGCTTGTAAATTAAAAAAATTGAATACACAAAGTAGCTTTGTCCCGCGGGATCACCACAGGAAACCCATTCACAACAAGCGCGCGCTCGTCCCGTGGGATATCGGGAGGATATTACCACAGGAAACCCATGCATAACAAGAGCGCGCGCGCCAAGCAAATTAAAACAAGCGCGCGCATTTTTTTGTCTTTTTAGCGTATCAATAAAATAGTAAATAAATCGTCAGGAGAAGTGGCTGGGCTGCCTGTGCCTCACATAGAAGCTTTCGAGTGTGACGTCAGTTGTGAGGTTCTTACACGGAGGTAAACCCAAACTTTCGCTAAAATGAAAGAAAAATGGTACTTTCTAAAGACAAAATAACTCTTCGTTTTCGTGAAAAGTTCTGAGGTATCGAAGAGAATGTTCTTCATTGAAAATTCTCGCCAACTTGAAAGAAAACCAACGACTATTTTCTTGGACGTGGTGTAAAAGACGGCAACAAAAGCAACCACATTGTCGAGCCGACGAAGGGTCATTTTGTGCTTGGAAATTGCCGTTTATGAAGCTGTGTGATGCCTGGTTATCTGGATAAGACTGAATTTTGTTTGAATTATATGGTTAGTGCCCGAATTTTATATTTTAGGCGTTGAACAAGAGATATATTTTTGCTAGTCTCGAGGTTCAGTGTTGTCCATTGTGGATGAAAAACAATCTTTTGCGATGAATGAGCTTGACTCTTCAGGCTCAAAGAAAACAATTCAGAACCGTAAACAACTGTTTCTCCTCATTTCCTGTAATTTTCTTGCATTGATTGTAAATATGATAATCATATATTAAATCAAATGAAGAAAATTATTTGTTTTGAAAACGTTTTCATGCCTCCTATTTCATAGCGGAGCTCCCGCGCGGGCCGAAGGCCCGCGCGAGCGGAGCACCATACCTAAGAAAAAATGGTAACCCATCGAGTTGATTTTTCATGGCTTGAGTATACGTCACTTCCGTCCGTCCGTACGTCCGTGCCCATCGCGATGCTGATTGGCTGATTGCTTTTTGGCGCCAACTTGACGCGCGCTGACACTTTGAAAACTGAAAATTTACAAGTTTCCTTGCAGTTTTAACTTGCAAAGCTTAAAAATAGTATTCTCGAAACCTCGTAAAAATTTAGCGATTTTGATGGACATTAATCTGTGCCAATCTTGACAGGTTAAAGCGAAAAAAACCGTACGTTTGAATTTTTTTCGGGCCTGGTGTCGTTTCAAAAACTGCTCGAAAGACGAAAGACACAGAGGATATTTTCAAAGTTGAACGACTTTTTAGTTGGATTCGTAGTTTAAAAAAATTCCTCATAATGAATGAGTCATTGAGGATCGTGTATTCTTCGTTTCGTGAAGATGCCTTCAGTAAAGCTGCTTAAAAATCTAGCCAAAGTTGGAAATAAATCAAGAATCGTCTGCATTGAGCGTGAAACAAGGACCAGTATGCTTCGAAAAGACAACAAGGAAAGCACTTCAAGGTAAAGACCCTGGCCAGAAAATGATATCAAAAAGTCTCTTGTACCTATATTTGATCTTTTATCTTTGATTTGGGATTGATGACTTAAAAAAAAACCTTTTATGGACGTTGAACTGTGGCCAAGTTTAAAGAAACACTCGATCAAGCCTTACATGAAATGTACAACGACATTTTGTTTTACGGTGAACTTTTTGCACTAGTTCTAATAATGATAAAATTAGTAAAAAAAAAATTAATTTTGAACTTATTTCAACCCCACTAATGTGTAAATACAGCTCAAGTTTTGGTCTGGAATTTAATGAAACAATTGACAGGAAAAAAAAGAAGGAATTTTGCCATGCAAACTAGAGTTGTTTTACTTTATTCATCTGGATGAAGTTGCTCAGTGAGCCCTGTGAAGCCTTAAATACAGACTGAAAATGCTTAATTCCTTGTTTTCTTGTTATTTCAATTAGCTGTTTTTATAATCACTTTAAATTGTATTATCAGTGTAACCTGGAAGAGAAAAGTGGGAGACAAGTATTCACCTAACTAGTGTGTCATTCTATTCTACATTAAATAACAAAACAAAACAACAACAACAACAACAACCACAAAAAAACAAGATGTCACAAATATAGTGAAGACAGACAAATCAATATAGTCAATATATGTTGTTCTGTAATATTCAGGATGTCAAAAAGGTTTAATTACTTGTATCAATTTAAAAAAATGTTTTGGAGATTTTGCTTTCTATTTCTGAAAATTATGAACCCTTACAAAGTCAGTTATGAAATCTGACAGTGAATCTGAATATTGAAATTTACTGTAACAAAGGTCACTGAGCATACAAGCCCATACAATATACAAACCAAAACCAAAACTTATTTTAAAAATGCTTTTTAAATAATCTTCATTTCAACTTTTTCAATTACCACAGGAAGCCCAATTCATTTGAATCAAGAACATAAAAAAATTAAAATTGAAATTGGAGCTTTGCTTTTAGGTAGTAGTTGTTTTGAGTTGTTTTACAATTTCATCTAAAGTCATGATTAGTGTAACCTGGAAGAGAGAATTCTTGTTTCGTGTAAAGACAACTATTTATCAGTGTCATTCTACTCTACATAATACAAAAAAAAAAAAAACCAAGATGCCACAATACTGTCAAGACAGAAAAATCTAAATATAATTTTCTGCAATGTCTAATTGTTTAATTGAAGGATGTTGAATTAGGTTCAGTATTTATGTGAATGAAATCAGTTTGAGGGATTTTTGCATCCTATTTCTGAGAATTATGAAGCACTTACTACTAAGTCAATTATAAAATCTGACACAAATATCTGAATAAATATCACTATGGTCACTGAGTTGAAAGCCTTATAATTCTCAGGAGACTGAAGGGCAAGAAATAAAGCTTGATCTATAGTCTTTATTTCAACTTTTACAACAAAATGCAATCTTTGTTTGCCTATTTATACCACAGCAAGCCCAATTCATTTGAATCAAAAATGTCAAAATAAAACAAAGTATTTAAAATTATTATTATATTTAAATGGGAGCTCCGCTATTAGGTAGTACCTAATTTTTATATTAAAACTTACAGTTCGCTAATTTCCTCTTGAGGTGGCCCAGCTCGCTCTGTTAGAATCCTTAGTGTGACGTTTGTTTGCCAATCATTGAACTATTTTAGCCTGTTAATGGAAACTTCCATGGTTTTTGTTGTTGTTGTTGTTGTTGGTCTTTTCTATTTTAGTTCTAAACTATTTCGTTCAAACACGGACATAAAAGATTAGAAACTGATTCAGTTTTAGTGAGCTGCCGTCCCTTTTCCTAAAGAAAGGGAAAAGAAATAAAAAATGACACTAGTTTGCTTTGCTTTCTCAATTTGTTTTCTTATAAAATACATGAAAGTTGTATTTTTAAGTTTTTACAATGGTCAACTTCAATTTTCAATCCAAATTTTGCCGCGAAGCACAAATTAAAGATGGTGACGTCAAAACCGTGTTTACATACTCTCATGCAAACACAGCTCTCAGCCAGAGGCTCTCAGCCAATCAAAGCGTGCGTAGTATCCTAGTTATTTTATAAATATTTATCAAGCACTCTATTTACTGGATCGAGACTAAAAACGTCTGCGCAGGAGGCTATCTTTTAGCTGCCAGGGAGCGATATAGCTAATTCAATTAACGTTGTCGCTGAAAAAAGCCTAAAGCCTAAAGCTTTGAGAGCGGAATCATGAACTTTTTTTTCACCGGTGACACTATTTACAATAATGAACACTCACACTGTATGCTTGCAAATTCTAAACTTGGACATATGCATTCCTTACTCTTAGATAGCCTACAGCGAAGTTTGTGTTAAACAAAAGATAAAGAAAGCTTTTCAGGCTTTTTCAGCGACAACGTTTAACTTGAATTAGGCATATATACACCCTTTCCTAAACAAACTTTAATCAATTAGTTTTATAATCATTGCTAACACTGTTTGTGATTGTTTGAAAAAGCAATATATTTCAGTGAATAAAATGTACTTGTACATTTCTAAAACTTGTGTTGTCGTAGTCAGTTAGAACCAGTTAGTTTTATAATCATTGCCAACGCTAGCCGTTTGTGATTGTTTGAAAAATTGCTTTAATTTACTCAAAGTGCTAAATATTTTGAACTGTGTGTCTCCGACACTGAACCTGGAGAATTATGTTCTGTAGTTCAATACTGAAGGTCAACTAGCAGTGTTCGTCACACAACGCACAGGAGATTTGATATATCAGACAAAGCGGTATACTTTCGTCACAGGAGGCCCAAGCTCTCTATGAGAGGCGAATATTACAAAGCTTTGTATGGGAGTTTAGGTTCCGCTTTATTACTCCGTAAATAATAAAGCAAATACACTCTAACGGTTATACAGTGCTTCTTGTATTATTGGTATTCTCTGGTAGCGATTTTAGGCCATTTCGTCAATTTTTTCCTTAGAATTGTAGAATTGGGTCGATTTTCACGCTCAGTTGGGGGGGGGGGGGGTGGAAAGACGATTTTTCAGAAGGATAGACGATATTTCAGTTAAAATGGCCGCGATTTTAGGATTCGAACGATTATCCGGGAGATTTAGGTCTTTATCCGGGAGACCGGGAGACGAGGCCCAAAATCTGGAGACTCCCTGATTATCCGGGAGGGTTGGCAGCTATGTCAGTAATAGGTCATTCCAAGACCGCAAAGCACTATTGATTTCTAATTGATTTACATATGAATAGCCAAATATTTGATGGAAGAGTGTAAAGAAAGATTTAGGATGGCTTAATTAAGAAATCAATAGTGCTTTGCGGTCTTGGAATGACCTATTACCTATCGCCTATCGCTCTTAAGGCTGGTTCACACTAGCGTCGGAATCGGAATCGGAATCGTAAGAAAACAACAAAGAATTTAGGGATTAGAATACAAAAGAAAGGTGTTTTTCTTTGTTCTTTCCTTTGTCTTTGATTATGCTTATGCTTGGTCTTATGCTTCTTGCGATGCTTATGTCGATGTCTTATGTCACACGCTTGACTTCACTCTTTTGTCTTTTCCTTTGTTTTCTGCTTCCGATTCCGATTCCGACGCTAGTGTGAACCAGCCTTTAGCGGTGACAACCTTTTTTGAAATAGGTGTATGGATTTTCATGTGTTTTAGCTATGACTTAGCTACACAATTGGTGCTGTTTGGAATACCAATTTGCCTCATGCAGTCACTGTTTGAAATGTCCACATTCATGTGCTTCTTCAAAATCATCTATAAATCAATGGAGGTTCATTTTGGTCTCGGCTTTTATGCATATGTTTTGAAGTGTCAGTGTTTGCAGCTGCAGCAGTTTCAATCAATTCATCAACTTTTCAAACTAGTCCAATGAAAGCATGATGGGAAACTGAGTCCTTGCACTTTTTCATTCCCGCATAAATATGCACAGAAATCTATCTTTGTCATTTCTTTACAGAAAATGTAAGTATTTTAGCATAAAGAAAAAGTCTAAGTTAACTAGACGCATAACTGCGTGAACTCGGGCTTCTCTTCGAACGTTGCGATTTATCTCTGTTAGCTAAACGTTTGAAATAATTAAAACTCAAATAACATTGTCCTCTGGAAAAGTTGCATCATATGAGTATAAGCCATTGCAATTTTAAAGACACACACCGTGTGTGACCGAGGGAGCGTTGCGTGACGAGGTTAAACACGGCTGCGAGGGAGACTACTGGAGACATTGTTCCAAGCCATCCTGTCAACATCATATTCCCTGGTTATAAACAAACTTTCCCTTAGAGTGGAAACGGTAAATCCGCGAAATACTGTTTTTCCAATGATCGCAAAAAATGTACCTTTGAGGACTTGGGTGTATTTGAACGTATTACCTTACTAACTGTCAAGCTTTCTACTTTTATCGTTAAGGCTTAGTTTTTAGAGTTCGCATTGGTATACAGGGTGGTGAAGAGGGGCTACCCATCACGAATCACGAACCATTTTTTTGGAATTTCAAATCATAGAAGATTTTCACTTTTCATTCAAAAATAAATACTGGTTTTTCATTCCTAACTGATTTTTTGCACGAATTTTGTCCTTATAAACGGACCGAAAGTACGTACAATCGAAGGATCACACTGTTTTTCGTTATCTCTTTTCTGCGCGTCGCATATTTCACGAATCGGCATTTTTATAATCATGAATCTGGGCAATGAAAACCTGCAAATCCCATTCACGGACAAAGATGATTTCACGGATCACGGCTAGAATTTTTAGCTTTTCACGAATCACAAGCCTAATTTAGGCTGAATCACGGGTCACGAAATACCTCTTCACCACCCTGGGTATAGTGGAGCAGCAAGTGATAACATCTGCGCATGTCTCTAACGTCTATTGTCTTGGATAAATGGGTAATTTTGAAAGGATAATTTCTAGCTGTTCATACTACTGCACTCGAATGTAATGCTCCGAAAATCTTTGGGGAGACTATATACAACTCTCTTTATCAGAAAGGTAGCCCTAAGCCAGGTTAAAACCGTAATTGAGGCCACTTCCGTCCAGCTCACGATCATGTTATAAAAACACTCTACCCTGAGTACCTAGCTTATAAACATGTCTGTAATTATAATAAACATACTATGAATATAAACGAGATCTAGCATTCTTTGTATTGATACCACTAAGTACGTTCAAATCATTAGCTTTATTGCTGCGAGCGAAGCGAGCAGCGACACTAATCTTGCACGTGTGCGGCATGTTTATGTACCACGTTTATGGATGTAGCGAACGATGATTTGTGACGTCATCAAAATATGCTTGGAATGATCGCTGACCACGCGATTGGAGTCTTTGTTTTCTAGCTAAGTTGTCGTTATTATTCAGATTTATCATACCCGGGAATCCACTGAATCCTGCTTTGTATTCGTGGAAGTGTTCAGCAAGGTCATGAACTGTTTAGTGGTATTTCTCAGGAAAGACAATGTCCTTTTATGAGTTTTTCATCGCCGCGTTGTACGCTCGATCGAAGCAAGACGATATAAAGTTGCATTCCAATGTTCTCCTCTTCAAAGAGGTAAAATCTCTCAGTTAGAAAGCCACACGATATCGCTAAAATTTTTGGTGAATCGAAATTTTGCTTTCTTTACGCAGACTACTCTCAGTAGTTCAGTTAAATCCACATATATTTATGCATTCTCTATACATTACAAGGCAAATTATGTGTCAGATATTTATCAAGCACTCTTTTTATGGCTGCCAGGGAGCGATACACATCCTTTACTAAACAAACTTTAATCAATTAGTTTTATAATCATTCCTAACACTGTTTGTGATTGTTTGAAAAAGCAATATATTTCAGTGAATAAAATGTACTTGTACATTTCTAAAACTTGTGTTGTCGTAGTCAGTTAGTTTTATCATCATTGCCGTCGCTAGCCGTTTGTGATTGTTTGAAAAACCGTGATCTCCGTGATCCGCAGACATGGGTCGTATGGTGGCTGCTACGTGTATGTGTATGTAAATTTGCATGTAAGTGTGTGATTGTTCAATTGTCTCGTAATGAAAGCGCCCTTGTAAACCTTCGACTCGATCACGTTGAGCTGCGCCCTTCGTAATTCAGCACTTGGCTGCGAGGAAGGGTGATGAGCTACCCCCAATTTTTTAATTAATTTACTCAAAGTGCTAAATATTTTGAACTGTGTGTGTCCGACACTGATCCTGGAGAATTATGTTCAGTAGTTAAATACTGAAGGTCAACTAGCAGTGTTCGTCACACAACGCACAGGAGATTTGATATATCAGACAAAGCGGTGTACTTTCGTGAGTTTTAGGGGAACAGTTCTGCTATAAACGTAGATACACCAGCTATTTTCTGCTCGCAGCATTTCACTTTCTATTAGAAACGGCTAGTCTAAGTTATTACAATCGTTGAGCGATGAATTCACCGAATAGTTTCGCAATAAATATCAAGCCTTGCTATAACAAAGAAATCAAACACTCACTTTCTGAATTAATAAGCTTAATAAAAAATAACTAACGTGATAGAATTGATCATTGGGAACGTGGTTCTAGTTTGAGACTTCTTGCATCTTCTTCATTTACAGTCTTTGTAAATATTCTCCTTTGTTCGTCGCTGAAACTATGTTGAGATTTAACAATAATCCTTTGTGCTGTCATAGTTCACATAAGATTGAGAAGTTGTTTCAAAATAGCTCGTTTACGTTTAGCTTGGTTCACTATCAAATGATCACTCGTAAATGTTCTCTCGTATAGAAGTTCGCGGTCTCTAAGGTTCGACTCGTTTTCAAAAACGCTCGACATCTTTTAGTGTGGGTCTACCGCGAATAGTGTGCATCTGTAAGTGCTTTAAGCGTACCTCACATCTGATTTATAAACCAAGAAGCTAAGCGAAAGCGAAGGGAATCGAAGCCTTCAAAGCTGTTAAACTTCGACCACGAGCAAAGATATTGATCACGTGAAATGTATCGAAGCCTTCAAACAGCAAAAATGGATCAACGTGACTTCCAAATAAGGTAATGCCTGCCCAAATATGGAACAGAGTTGACTGCCGAGCGAATGACAACTTTTTATTGACAATTGTTTGATATGGCTGTTAAACTTCGACCACGAGCAAAGTCATTGATCACGTCAAATGTACAGCGAAGCCTTCAAAGCTGTTAAGGTAGTTCCGGAGTCTTAGATTTCATCAATGAATTTCCTTTAAAATCCTGTCATTTACAGATAATTGTCAGTTGGCAATTCCAAAACCGAGGAAAAAAGAGGGGGTCACCGTATTGGTTTCTGAGCTATAAGATGTCGTAAAAGGTGGTATTTTCAATGATTTTCCGCGATTTTTTGCAAAATGTACGTAATCCATATGGTCTGAAAAATGCGAACAAAATTTTTCCGAGAAACGCCTTGACCGTCTCAAAAGATAGATGTGAGGTTTATCTAGCAGTTGTAATCGTATGTATTGTTTGATGAGTTGCAAACATGATTAAAAGGACATCACATTCTAGAATCAAATTTCTGCCCAATTACGCGTTCCAAAATCGTGTACGGACTGTAAAAATGTGGAAAATTTACGACAATCCAATCAATGAAGTTGTATTTTTATTTTTTAAATCAAAAAATATATAAGTACTCTCTTGAATTAAAAGAAAAAAACAAGGGGTCACCGTATTATTTGAAGAGTTAGAAAAGCACAAAAGAGAAAACACACCGAAAACGAACACTAAGTATCACCCATTTTAGCGATTTTCTCGCCGGCTTTTTCGATGGATAAGAATGACTAAATTTAAAAGTTTTAGGTTAAATACCTACATTACATAGTGTACAAGATTTCTTGATTAAAGTTTTTCCGATATTTGGATGACAAAATATAATTTTTCTCTACTAAAGTTTGAGTTTCTACGTTTTCAATCGCTCGCTTACTAGTGCCCAGACTCCCCACGGTATTACCAATGCTCTCTAATAAAAGTGCGCGCGCTCGAATGCGCGCGGGAAATGCGCAGTAGCAAGGGTCCGGAACTACCTTAAACTTCGACCACGAGCAAAGTCATTGATCACTCGTCAAATGTATCGATCACGTGATAGCTACTGACCACGTGACTGCTTTTTGTGGCCGAAGACAACCAAATAACGAAGGGCAATTTATACCTCGGGCATTCCACAGGAAGCCCGAGTAATGATGAAAACGACCGATGAAAACGCGTCCTCGGAGACCCAGGGCGTAAGGGAGGGGGGAGGGGAGCGGAGGGGAAAGGAAAGAGGGGAAAAGGACGCCCTGGGCTTTTGATTAAAATCATCTAAAATTACCAGTAAGCAAGTTGACCCCACGCATCGCCACGACTTTTAACAATACAAGCTGTCACGTTTAGTTTGAAAAGAACCATGTTTCCAGCTCACCGCGACTTTTAAACAATATATACGTAATCTCTTTCATGTATAGCAATGAGTTTAGAGTGAAAACTATAGATAAATTGCAAAGACCTTGGTGATCATGAAACAAGATGTATTTGAGGAACTTCTCACAGGATATGGCTGAGCAACTGTCACTATATCATAGCGATAATTGAAAAGTGAGCCAGATATTTTTTAGACCATCTAATTGGATTAATTTTGGCTTCAAGACAAGTTAGGGGTAGTCAAAAGCCCAGGGCGTCCTTTTCCCCTCTTTCCTTTCCCCTCCGCTCCCCTCCCCCCTCCCTGACGCCCTGGGTCTCCGAGGACGATGAAAACGTAACTTGGAAGTTACTTGAAACATGACTCATGACGAGTCCAAACTTGCCTGAAAACCACAGGAACCCCAGAACTTCATCTTTGAACAAGGTTTTTCGTTTCAAATTTTTGTTTCGGCCCTCAGGCCGAAACGTTACTGTGTTTGGTTTGCTAACCCATAATTTTTGGCTCGTCTGTCAATTAGCTGTCATACTTTTATAACACATCCAATTATATGTCGCATTCTTTTCACGTCTATTAAAAAATTGTTGGTGAAAACCTACCAACAAATGTTATTTGACGTGCCTGTCACCGACATCCAATCGCATGAAAGGAAGCGCTAAAACGTTTTGCAAAGATTGTGTTATCTATTGTTTATTTGACCGTGGGAACACCCCTTTCTGATTGGTCGGGAATAGAACTTGTAACAATCATACACGCCCTTTTAATCACTTGTGTGAAATTAGCCAATCTGGCACGAGAGGAAATCATAGAAATCTCGATGAATGCGTTTACGCTCTATTTATAATAGTCATTGGAAATTTTATGGCAAAATTGTCATTAAAACACACGGATTTGCAGGATTTACAGCCCTAAACTAAAGGCCGTTTATCGAGGTTTGTTGCATTGCTGCATTGCAACATTGCTTAAAAACTTTCCGCTTAGTTGAGTCACAATGAATCCCGCTGATATTAATGAACAAATTTGATTTTCAGTTTACATTTTTCTTTGCAAGTTAGAACTCCAAGTCTCGTAAAGGAATCTAAAGGGTTTTGAGCGGGCCGAAACATCATTGCTTTGAAGCAATATAGGCTTGTTCTCACTTAGATCACTTTAGATAATTATGGATAAACGTTTTTCGGATGGTTTCAGAATATTTCCACTAGAATTCAGATTTGGAAGGTGATCTCTACATTTTTTATTGGGTTTCCTGTATGCCCAGAAATCTTTTCGGTCATTGTTTACCCGTACCCGAGCATTTCCCGCTAAAATTTCATGTGATTTGTCACGTGATAGTACTCACCAATCATAGTCAGGTATTTCTAAGTTCCCGGGTTTTTATGGTCACAAAATTTGGCGGGAAGTCATTTCGAAATTCTGCTCGACGGTCGAAGGTAGGTGCATACAATCCTCGTAAATCTAAAGCCATCCTACCCTTCATGTAGTTTATTTTACCTCCTATATTGTCTAAAAGTATTTATCATTCTTTTATCATTTATATTTGTGCGTTATATTACTCGTAATTTTGAAAGAAGACAATTTTGAAGATCTTCATTGAAGTACATAACCAGATAACTCTCGAAATATCACCGTAAGAATTTTACCTAAATTTCGTTCGATTTTACTTTGGACTCAATATTTAGTGTTCAGAAACTAAATCTGATCCATTTTATCAAATTAATTTGGATTTTCATTGCGATTATTGTCGAAATAAATACATTTTTAGCTCTGTCGCCATTGTATAAAACGACGAAGCTGAGCAGAAATTTCATAATTGTACTTACTGTGAGATCTGCCACTTCCTGTAGTGTAGATTAAAATAGGTAGATGTTTTAATTACTGTCTTTATTACAACATCGACAAAATTTACAAATTTTCAAAAGATCTTTTAGATTGTATTTGTGTACACTGGAAAATTACGCGGGAAACACGAAACGGCTTCCCGCCATTTCCGAAGGTGTCGAGAAATCTCAATTTCCTAGCTCATGAAAGCTAAATGCTAAATCGAGGCTGTCTTCACTTATATATTGTTCGATTATTTTGAGTTATATCCATGGATTGGTTTAATATTTCGAGGTTTTGAGCTATTACACGTCTGACTTGAATAATGAAATGTAGTTTGTTACGCAAAGTCGAAAAATAGTCTATTGAGGTTTTTCGATTAATATGGCACAACTGAGTTTAAATTTCGCTATTTCTTTTACATTTGTTGTTTTCAAGAATTGTCTTCTTGACCTCTGTCACGTACATTAGATATAAACCAAGTAGAACTTGTTGACATCACTACCAAAAATGATGCTGAATCAGCAGTTATGACACAACATAAGCTTAAATATCTATGCCAAGTTTGCTTATTAGTCTAATTACCGTAGGGAAATTTGACATAAGGGTCATTCTGTATTCACTGTGGAGTTCAGTCCATTGATGTACAAATACCAAAATGTACAAAGAGAAGTGTCCCTTTTAAAATAGCAGTTCATATAGTGAGACATTTCAAGAGAAATACATGGTCTTCATATTGTTTCATGAGAACTTTCACATGATTGCGAAAAACAGTGGCACAGGACAGCACCCTGCTAGTTATATTGTAATAAGCCTGCTTTGGATGTCCCACTTTTCTTTTTTTCTTTTCGTCATAAAACTGGATCTAAAGAAGTACTTGTGTAATAATTATTTATCCTGATTCCATTTGGAAGTAGAGCTTGTTTGAGGGAGTTTTAGGAAAGTATGTCCTGATGACTTTATCTTAGATTTTTGAGACCTTGTCGGAATTTTTTAGTAGCTGCCTTTGTAACTAGCAAATTGTGTGAATAAAAAATGTCCAGGTATGATTCAATATTGTTATTTTCCTGCAGGCTCAACTCTCTCCTCCTTTCTAGTCCACCATGTTTGAAGCTAAACTTGTCCAAGGAAGTCTTTTAAAGAAAATTCTTGAAGCCATAAAAGATGTTGTTAATGAAGTCAATATAGAGTGCAGTACAAGTGGTTTGAGCCTACAAGCCATGGACACCAGCCATGTCTGTTTAGTGGCACTTCAACTGAACTCTGAGGCATTTGACCCTTACAGATGTGATAGAAACACTACTCTTGGCTTAAATGTAGTCAATGTCTCAAAAATTATCAAATGTGCTGGCAATGATGACACAATCACTGTTAGTTCAGAGGATAATGGGGATGCCGTCACATTTCTTTTTGACAGCCCAAGTATGTATCTTTGTCTTTGGGGGAGGAGAAAATGGCTTGTTTATCACCTTACTTTTAAGGATGGTGGCCCATAATTGCGAACCATTTTTTTCATTTATTTTATATTAACTTTGTTGAATGGGTAAAGTTCTTTTAATTTACAAAAAAAGGGGGATATCCATGTAATTTACAGAGATGATTGATGGTAGACATGGCCAATAACCGCTGACTAGCAATTTTTCGAATTTTTGATATAATATCATTTTTTCCAATGTTAATTCATAACAAAGAACAACGAAAGTAATAAAAGCTTCTCAAGATCAAATCCTCCAAAATGCAAAAAAAAAACCCACGATATTATTGAAATTACTGGTGCAGGGTGTTTTTTCTTGATTTTTTGGCCTATCTGTAATTTTAGGAAACTTGACGTCAAATGCTATTTCTGAAAAAAGTCATTTTTTATGGTTTAATTTTTTGAATACATATAGCTTAGTTAGTCTTAAACCAAACAAGAAAATATAATTATGGGTTTTCATGTGATTTAAAAAGTTATTTGCTGAGAAACGTGTGAAATCTTATTAAAATTTGCCTAAATAACCATGAAATCCCCACCCCTCCCCAGAGAATGGCAAGGAATACAATGCATTATGGGACATCTCCAAGATGTTGACCAAACGGTAATACCAGAAATTATATCCAAGAATATCCGAGAATATCATTGGAATTTCCTAGAAGTGGGGGATACACATGTTACATCAAAGTGGAAATTCCAGGGGGTAGGGGGATTTCTAAACAACCCCAAAACTAGAATTTCTGGGGGTAGGGGGATCTGACAAAAAAATCCCTTTGTGGGGGCGGGGGGGGGGGGTATGGATAATTTCTGGAACTAGACATTCTTTATTTCTGATTTAAAAGAGCCGTTTTTCATGTGCCTTTACAGCGAAAATCATTGCATCACGACCAGCAATGTTGTTTTGATTTTGGGTTTTTCTGAGCCGTCAATCAGTTTGGAGGCAGAGCTTTCAAATCAACTAATCACTGAACGAGTTTGTGAAAGCTCCGCCCCCAAGAATGATGGAGGGATCAGAAAAGACCAAAATCTTTCCGACGTTGGAGGTCACGATGCAACGATTTTCGCTGTAATCATCTAGAATGAATTCAACCATGTATTTTTCTTTTCAAAATCAGATTTTTCTTTTGCAAAAGAAAAATAGTGTGTTTTCACGATGGTTTTTGTATGAACATGATCTTCGAAAAACGTTTGTTATTCAAATTTGTGTGACGCCGTGCGGGCTCATTGAGTCAAATGCGCAGAACACACTGCGTGCTGGAATTATGGGCAACTGATCCCCAGGGGGAGAGGAAACTTCCATATTTGGTCTACACAGGGATATGCTTTTGTTTTTGATGCTGGAATGTCAATTTTGCAATTGTAATTTTCTAGTTGAAGAGTTGCCTATAACAGACTGTTCATTAATTATTGTTGGAGGGGAGTATTCTCTACTTTCACCATAACCATAATGCCTTCTGTTTCTGCTCCTGCTAATCAAAACTGTACCTCCCCCTTCCCTTCCCAATTGCGTGGACAAAAATTGTATCTCCTGATCCTATAATTTATGTTTTGTATTTCTTTATTCATTGATTTTATAGATGGTGAAAAAACATCGACTTACACTACAAAACTTATGAGCATTGATCAAGATAATCTTGGAATTCCTGTAAGCACTGATCCTAAGTCTGTAAATATAGAAATGGACAGATTAGCGCAGAGTTAGCCTTTTTGACTGATAGCCAGCAATAGTAGTGGGTTTGGCAAAGATGGGGTCTATGGTTTGATATCCTTATCTAAGAAGATGCAAAGGTGTCACCTGATTTTTGACATGATTGTACATCAAACACTACATCTTTCTATCTTTGTTATCACCAGGGTTCCTACTGATTTCCTAAAATTTTCAAGGTCAAGGAATATTTAATTTTGTCAGGGAAATTGTCAAAATGTTACAAAAGTCAGGGAATTCTGTGTTGGAAAGGTCAAAAACCCTCTTAGCAGCTTGGCTGTGGAATTTTATGTAGACTGATATTAGTGGAATAGAAATTGTGCAAAATTTGTGTTTAGTAAAAATCAGTCAAAATTAAATTTATCACTGAAAAGTCAGAGCATTATGTTTTACTAGGAGAGTGGCAACCCTGAAATTCATAATATGTTTATTAATTTTAATGTAAATATTTTTATTTGTGATCAAAGGACCAAAAATATGATGCAATAATCAAGCTTCCTTCCCATGAATTTCAAAGGATTATCAGGGATCTATCTATATTGGGAGACTCTGTTACTATTGCTTGTACCAAGGATGGAGTTGACTTCTCTGTCAGTGGACAATTGGGAAGTGGAAAGATAACATTGAGACAGAATGCAAGTGTTGATAAGAGTAGTGAACAGGTATAGTCAACCAGTCACCATGTACCCTGCATGATAGCAGTGATGATGTTTTTATAAATGTATCAAAATATTTTGTCATCAAAATTCAAGCAATCATTTACAGGTGATTTCACGAAATCTGTGTGGCAAACGTTTTGTGAAATCACCTATACCTCCTTTGCAAAATGAAATCACAAAAATATTCAGTCTTTCCATAAAGAACAAAAAAATCTCTTTCATGCATGTTCACAGAATTTGCTTTCGACGTGGACACAAAAAGATGTTAGACCTTAAATCACGTTTCACATCACAAATCAGCCATTCATATTTCCCCAAAAGGTATAGTGGACCCTGTGTAAATGATTGAGTTACTCCTTCTTTCTAAACTGCTTGTTAGCATTTTTAATGATTTTCATTTTCATTGTGAATTAAGAAATATTTGCATTATTTAAAGATAATTATTGTTGATTTTCCTCAAAATGTATGTAATCCATATGCTCTGAAGAATGTGTAGTTCCAAAAAATATCCATACCCCCACCAAGGAGGGAATTTGTAAATGGACCCCCCTACCCTCCGGAACTTCCATTTTTCTTCCATACAAACTCTGTAATTTTGTTTTTCTGACCCCCTCCCTCCCCTCCGGAATTTCCAATTCCCTCCACGGTGGGGTATGGATATTTTCTGGAACTACACAATGTGAACAAAATGAAGGGTTTTTTTGTGATAAGTACTGTCTTGAATAAAAAGAAAAACAGGGTCGCGGTATTTTTTCAAGAGTTAGAAAAGCACAAAATAGAAAACACAACAAAAATGTATACCAAATAAAACCAATTTTTAGCGATTCTCTTACCGGCTTTTTCGATGGATAAGGTTAACTAAATTTAAAAGTTTGAGGTTAAGTACCTACATAATATAGTGTACAAGATTTCTTGATTTGTCTGAATTTTGGATGACAATAATGTTTTTCTCTACCAAAGTTTGAGTTTCTGTGTTTTCAATCACTCACTTGCTAGTGCCCAGACTCCTCATGGTAATAACAATGCTCTCTAATAAAAGTGCGCACAGGAAATGCGCAGTACCAAAGGTCCAGAACTACCTTTATGTTAGCAGAAAAGGAAAAAATGAAGCTGCTGGATTCAGTGTGCCATGGCAGTTCTTATGGCATTGAACACAAATAATTGAATATGAACCAAATTGAATGGCGAAAATCCCCAAAAATTGAACTTAACCTTGGTTAATATTTGCACTGCAGGAAGACATTGCAGCCCACTAAGAGCATTGCATCTTGTTTCAGATTTCCATTGAACTTAATGATGCTGTTCATCTGACTTTTGCTCTTCGATACATGGCTCTGTTTAGCAAGGTAAAATTGTAAAGTTTTAATGTGTAGCTCCAGAAAATATCCACACCCCTACCTGGGAGGGAATTTGTAAATGGACCCCCCGGCCTCAGGAACTTCTATTTTTCTTCCTACAAACTTTGTAATTTTGTTCTTTCTTCCCCCCCCCTCCCCCCCTCCCAATCTCCTGGAGTTTCCAATTCGAAAGTGACCATTGGCATTGCTGATGTCCTGAAAACAAGTGGAAATTTGTTACAGTTAATCAATGTTAATCAATCTTGTATCCTGTTCTTGGTCACCTTTGACAAATCTGTCTGTTAAAGGGGTACTTGGATGAAAATCGATAAAAATTTAAAATGACTTGAAACTTGGTTCAATGTATCTATATGTGACCAATAGTCACCAAGCGATATATTTTCATCAAATTCCAAAGGTACAAATAAAAAGTTATCACGTATTTTAGCATCTACATTGTGTATCTACATAAGTACAACCCTATTGTTCTTTTCAAACTTAAACCAAAAATTCTTGGTGATAATATGATTAAAATGCAGAATTTTTGGGATAGTAGGTTTCATATTTATCTATATTGGTCGTTAATTGACGTCAACTTAGGAATTAACCACTTTCCAATTTTGACCTATTTTCATCCAAGTACCCCTTTAAAGTTCCTATCACCCCTAGCCAGGAACTTCATAAATCATTTCGTTGTGAATGGAAAATGGGAATGGGAAATACACCTAATTCCAAAATGGCGGACACTAGTGATAGAGAGCATGAAAGTGAGGCATCGAGGTCCACAATTCATGTTAAAGTTTATCTGTAGGAAATCTGTCGCTAATTTTGTCTTGCCGGTGTTTTTCTTTACCCTTCATAGAAATAAGCCTTGATATTTGATGTTTTGGTTTTGTTTTACTCTACTGATTGTCACCGCTGTTGCCATTTTGTAATAAGTTGTATGATTTATGAAGTTCCTGGCTAGGGGTGATAGGGACTTTAATGTTCCATCTTGATGTCTTTTACTATTATTTTTGTAGGCAGCACCATTGTCCAATAGTGTTTCTATATCACTAAAAAAGGATGTTCCACTTGGTGAGTTATTTTTTTTTTCGTGATCACATATGCCAAGCTTCTGTGTAAGATGAATATAAAATGGCTGTGTTCTAGCAGTGACCATGTGTTTGATGCAGCTAAAATTGGTCATGACGAAAAAGGAAAATAAAGTATGTTGAAGTAAAACTGGTGACTGTGGTCTAAGAGTGCCCATGGACTCCATGATATTAGATCAGATGACTCATGCCTCTGAAATGTATAGTTCCAGAAATTATCCATACCCCCACCCCCCACGGAGGGATAATTTCTGGAACTACACAATGTGTGATATAAATGCACTGGGAGATGTTCAACACAATAAAAGTAAGTTTAGGAACTTGTGGCCTAGACAAGTGGTTCTTTTGGTTTTTGTTCAAGCCACTTCTCTCTCTGCTGATATAAACATGGTAGCTACAATCTGCACCTTTATTAATGACACACACCTATCTAAATTCTAACACATTTCGCTTAAGCACATTTGCGCGCAGGATGTCATAGTGCGCGGAGATTCTAGCGAATGGCTACTAACACTGGGAAACAAAAGTTTGTTGACAAAATTTAGTTTTAAAATAGTTCTCAATGAATTTAACAAGCAAAATGATTAGAAAAATAAGCAAAAATGTTTTCTTTTTACGAAAAAACAGTGAGCGTGCACTTGTTTTCGTCAACAAAATTTGAATAGAGCTCGCGCTGTCACGTCATTTTCAAGATGGCGGCACTTCCGCAAGGCATTTTTTGGCCTTTTTAGCAACTTCATGGGCATGAAACAAGCTAATTTTGCACAGGACCATATAATTTTTATTCGCTTAATTGAAAACATGTAAAAATCTAACTCATATCAAATTTTGAAAAAAAGTTCATTATTCTAGCCTATTGAAGAAATGGTCAACACTCAGTGTGCGTCCATTGAGTTATGGATGCACGCGGGAGGCTGCTAAGCACGAGAGAAGTGTAAGAGTCGCACAAGGCTACTATAGCTTCTCGAGTGCTTAGCAGCCGATCAAGTGCATCCATAACTCAATGGACGCACTGCTGAGTGTTGACCATTTCTTTTATAACATAGACAAACGAAATATGCCGCACGTTTAACCTAAATAAAAATACTGATGACCTTCAAAGTTCTCCATACATGGTGCACGCTGTAAGAAAAGGAAAACATTGACGTCAGCGTGCTGTCCATCTAGTTCTGGACGCACGCTCGCGCGCGGTTATCCAATCAGAGCGTGTGTTATATATTACCTATGTTATAAGAAAAAATGGATTTTTGTAGGGAAATTTGTTGGAACTTTCGATAATTTTTGTTCAGACCTGATGAACAAAATATGTAAAAGAAAGGCATTTTTTCGCTGTCACATCAAAATTATCCACACCACTACAAAGAATACAACAGGTAACCGGTTAACTCGCCCGAAGGTTACTTCGCCCGGTACTAAGTCGCCTGGAAAATCGTCGCTTCGCCCGGACTCATGTAGTAAACTCACCCGATGCGAAAAATCACATCTATTCAGTTAGTTTTTGTCCTTTTTACATATTAGATAAATTCATCTATATTTCTAAAGTTATTATTTTTGTTTTGAAATAGTTTCTCAACGGAAAATAGGACTCAAATTCAGAGTTCGAACTGACGCGGACTTGCCGATCGAAGGACTCCCAGTGCTTGATTGCTTGAATAGCTTTGACCTGATCCTGATCGACTCAAATCCGTTCAAGAATCCTATATATTATGCAAAAGGAATCCTAAATAAACTCATCATCCTAACCACACTTCTTATTTTTGCTCTTAAATAGCCTAGCATGCATTTTAACTTTTGATTATTACATCAACATTTAAAAGGCCCTTTAATTAGACGCTATGAATTTTTTTAAACCGCTTTTTGCGACTTGCTCATTGAAGTGTTTATTGATTCCGAAATCTTTGTTCTGGCTCAACGGAGGTGAAGCACAAAGAAGCCAGTTGAGCGTCAACTGGAAGTGATCAAAGTCGCCCGATAGCTTAAATTTCTTGTAAATCACAAAAGGTTTTAAATAAGGCTCTTCATACATCTGATATGATATGTCTAGATTTCGATTTAATTTGAAAAACACTTCTAATTGAACATGCAATCCATAAACAATAGTGTTCTAGTTTTAAAGTTTTACGTGAAAATGTCTAATGTCTGCATGGTGTGCAAACTTCATGTGAATGATGAAGAAGATGCCTGGTTAGTTGGCTTGAAAAAACGATGGTGTTAGCAGTTGGCAACACAAAATGTGCAATGTAGTTGGTGATCGTTTCATTTTATACATACATTCATTATTATAAAACCTATAAAATACTTTTGAATGCCAATTATTTCAGTTCAGTTGGATTTTTTTCATCAGCGGGTTAGGGTTGGTTCTTTTTAAGTGTTTTTAACAAATGTTAAACTGACATAATTTGAAAACATCTGATAAGCATCTTAAAAATTAGCGAGTGACCGGCCGAGAAAAAACTATTTGACACACCCGGTTAGCTGTTGATTTTTGTCCTCGAGTCTTTGAAACACAGATGTTTTGAAAATGAAGAGAAATTAGATTTATTTTGCGATTCCTTTGCGTTACCAGACTTTTTGCACATAATTCTTTTTACACAATAAAAATTTTAGAGGGTTTTTGTTACTAAAGTAGGTCAGAGAAGTTAATAGGCTGGAACGGCAAAACAGGATTTATCAGTCCTTAAATGCAACAACCATTTACCAAGTCAACCTTTTTCATCTGGGTTTTTAATTGTCTTTTCTTAATTTACTAGTTATATTTTTAGATTAATACAGAATTGTACTTACAATTTTAATCGTAAAAGAAGATAGGAATAAAGTCGTCATGTGCTTTAAATGATTTGTTGTTTGTTTCCAGTCTCCTCCCTTCAGCGATCACATTTCAAAATGGCGCATAGCGGCTGGACTAAATGTCTAAGAACATAGATGATTGTGGATATTTGTTAAAACTGATTGTAGTTTGCTTTTTAATGAAAATTATATCATCTACAGTAATACATGGGATTCTTGGACGGATTTTAGTGCATCAGAATGTCAGAACTAACGGAGAAATAAAGTCGAACACGAAGCAATTCGAGTCGGCGACCGTATCAGTTCGAAGTCTGACTTATGTTGTCTGATTTTCGTCGAAAACTATGTAAGAGCAAAAATAAAGTATAAGTAAGGTCGAAGAGTTTATTAAGAATAATACATGGGATTCTTGGATGGATTTTAGTGCATCAGAATGTCAGAACGGATGGAGTATAGTCAAACACGAAGTCCGAGTCGGCGACAGTATCAGTTCGAACTCTGACTTATGTTGTCTGATTTTGGCCGAGAAAACTATTTAAGAGCGAAAACAAAAAGTGTAGTTAGGTTGATGAGTTTATTTAGGATTCCTTCTGCATAATATATAGGATTCTTGAACGGATTTGAGTCGATCAGGACTCAGGTCAAAGCTGTTCAAGCAATCAAGCACTGGGAGTCCTTCGATCGTCGAGTCCGCATCGGTTCGAACTCTGAATTTGAGTCCTATTTTCCGTTGAGAAACTATTTCAAAACAAAAATAATAACTTTAGAAATATAGATGAGTTTATCTAGTATGTAAAAAAGACAAAAACTAACTGAATATGCGATTTTTCGCATCAAGCGAGGGGATCGGGTGAGTTTACTACATGAGTCAGGGCGAAGTGACGATTTTCCGGGCGACTTAGTACCGGGCAAAGTAACCTTCAGGCGAGTTAACTGTAAACCATACGACATAATCTAATATTTGTGCAATTGTAGTAGTTGTAGAAATGTTATTTCTTTGTATATTTCTTTTCTATTCACTTCCGGTTAAGCGATTTTCGCCTCAAAAATTCAGATGGGCATTCATTCAATGCTGATTATCTCAAAATCGACTGCGGGACACCCCTTTTTTCTTTTCGTTTTTGAGATCAGCATTCAATTTCCCTCCAAAAAATTGTGGTTTAAACGATTTTTCATTATTTTTCCTATAGTAGCCAGTCACCTTAAACAACCACTTTCTTGTACATTATCTGCATCTTGGTAAAACCCCCCTTGTCAATGTTGAGGCCCACAATGTTTCCCGGGTAGCGCGTGCATCACCAATCAACATTGACGTGGGGGCGGGGGGTGTGAAAAGTTGGATGACGTGTGCAGCTATGGCGTTATATCCCCGCCAAAAATCGTGTTTTAAATTCGACATCCAAGTTCTAAATTCAACATCCAAGTTTGGAATTCGACATCTAAGTTTGAAATTTGACATTCAACTTTTAAATTCGACATCCAAGTTTTGTATTCAACATTGAACTTTTAAATTCGACATCCAAGTTTTGTATTCGACATCCAAGTTCTAAATTCGACATTCCGTTTTTAAATTCGACATCCAAGTTCTAAATTCGACATCTGAGCATTTGGCATTCGAGCCGTGAAACTCGAAATACTTTTCTATCAAATTAATTTAGCATCCGAACTTTAAATTTGATTTGTCGCACGCGTGCAACATTCATGTTTCATATTCAATCCAAGTTTTGAATTGAACTTCACGCATGGATGACTTGACCTTGGCTAAGGAAACCGCTGTACCAAAACTCTACGGGCTTTAGTATCGATTATATTTTTGACGTTCGGCATGCAGGAGTAGCTTATTTTCACCGTGTTTCTGTTAAAAATCTTATGCAGCGGGTTGTCATCTTTGAAATGTTTATCTATTATCTTAAGGAATAACTTGCCAATATTGGTCTTCACGTTCTTGCTAAAAGGAGGATTATACCAGATTATGTTACGTTGACGGTTGCGTTTTCTCGTGTTAGTGGGATAGGTTGTATACTTCAGCTTGTAATCATATCCACTTTTTGTCAGTGCATCTTGATAACTAGGAGTAGATTCGTTAAACGTTTTTTCATCTGATGATATTTCTGATAATCTTCGGTTAATTGCTTTAGGTATATTCTTGATTATGTTTGGCGGATGATTAGATTTACTGTGTACGTATTGTGGTATGTTACCAGGCTTTGAATATGGTTTAAAGGAGCTTGAGTTAAGGTCTAGTGTTACGTCCAGAAAGTTGACAATTTTTTTGTTAGCTTCGATAGTTATGCGTAGGCCGTACTTGCTGAATGTGCTGCATATATCTTTCTTGATATCCTCGATTTCTTTTGGGGACTTTTCAAAGACCTCCAAGCCGTCATCCCTATATAGACCAAGGAGGAGTAGCAGGAGTAGCAGGAGTAGCTTATTTTCACCGTGTAAATAAATCAATGGAAAAACACATCTTCTGTCCTAACTTAAGTGGTATAAAGAAATCCCAAACAAGAAGAATGCTTCCTTCATCTGTTTTGATGTAGTAGAATTCTATCCCTCAATAACTGAAAATCTTCTTAATGACGCCCTGAACTTTGCCCAGAACTATGTACTAACTAAATATAACTGACGAAGATAGAAGAATAATTATTAATGCAAAAAAAATCACTCCTCTTTAATGACAATCAACCTTGGTGCAAGAAATCTGAAAATACGCGCTGTTGACGTGACGATGGGGAGCTATGACGGAGCAGAAATCTGCGAGCTGGTCGATTGTTTCCTCCTTTCCACTCTGTCACAGAAATACGGAAATTGCATTGGTCTATATATGCGAAACTAATCTCGACGGTCTTCCTGTGTTACAATTGGCCGGGAGAGTCTGGGCACTTTATATGCTCGGTTCAGACTGGATCTTCGAGGAGTTTGTGGCTTTTCATGTACGGTTTTATGAATATGCAGCACTTTGGGCAGCGGAAAAATGTTTGAAATTATGCGTTGGATAAGCCACGTAAGCCACGTTGTGCAGACATCCGTTGTGCAATCATTCAATGTACTGTGTGTTTCCTGGTGGTTCGTTTCGTGGAGTTTTTTTTTAGAAAGGTGAATATAAAACAATGTCAAACACTGATTTAATTGTTAATGGAAGCATTCATCAAGGTGACGGTCGCTTTAGCGACATATCTAGGGGAAGACAATGTGATTTTATGAGTCTTTCAGCTCTGTTATGTGCAAATTCCTGCCCTGTCTCACGATGGACAACACAGACAATCGATCGAATATTAGTAGAAGGAGATGCTATGTACGTTAAGGCCTTTGAAGAGCAAACTATACCAGACACAGAGACACTGCCACTGACTTCTTTGCCAGATCGAACCAGTTGGCCTTCGACAAGAACTGAAACACAACAATCAGCCATTGAGGCAAAACACTCGCCTGATAAGGCAAACAAACAAAATGAACGGCTCGACGTAGCCAACAAATCAAATCAATCACCCGATAAGGTGACAAATACAAACCTACCTGATATGGTAGAGCCCATCGAGGCAAACAAACGAAATAAATCGCTTAACAAGGCAAAAACTCGAAATGAACAGCCCGACGTGGCTAAAAAATCAAATCAATCACCTAAAAGGATGACAAATACAAATAATCTCACTACATTAAAAGTGGTCCTAGTTAATCGCGTTTGGCTGAGTATGAATAATGTAATCTTGCTGACTCCAGTGTTTTCTTCTGAATTACAATTATAAACTTGGTCGCAGCACTTCACTTTCAAAAGAAATCGCTAGTTCCTTAAGATAATAGATAAACATTTCAAAGATGACAACCCGCTGCATAAGATTTTTAACAGAAACACGGTGAAAATAAGCTACTCCTGCATGCCGAACGTCAAAAATATAATCGATACTAAAGCCCGTAGAGTTTTGGTACAGCGGTTTCCTTAGCCAAGGTCAAGTCATCCATGCGTGAAGTTCAATTCAAAACTTGGATTGAATATGAAACATGAATGTTGCACGCGTGCGACAAATCAAATTTAAAGTTCGGATGCTAAATTAATTTGATAGAAAAGTATTTCGAGTTTCACGGCTCGAATGCCAAATGCTCAGATGTCGAATTTAGAACTTGGATGTCGAATTTAAAAACGGAATGTCGAATTTAGAACTTGGATGTCGAATACAAAACTTGGATGTCGAATTTAAAAGTTCAATGTTGAATACAAAACTTGGATGTCGAATTTAAAAGTTGAATGTCAAATTTCAAACTTAGATGTCGAATTCCAAACTTGGATGTCGAATTTAGAACTTGGATGTCGAATTTAAAACACGATTTTTGGCGGGGATATAACGCCATATGCAGCTGCATTACAATAATTTTTCATGTTCAAAGCATTTTAAAATGTGTCAAAGTAAAAAGGAGAGGATTGTATTATTTCAAATATTTTATAATAATAGTTATGAATAAATATTGTGCTTTAATTTCAGTTGTTGAGTTTGCATTTGAAGAAGTTGGCTTCATCAAGTGAGTATCTGTAGTTTGTAAAGATCATTAGTAACGGTTAATTAGTATTTTTAGCAGGAGAACAAATGATTGGATAATTTGGAGGGAAGAAAATTTTGTACGCTGTCTCCTCCTTAAATGTTGCTAGTTGAGGCAGAATTGGACAGCGTACTGTGTCCGATGTGCAAGGTCCATCATTTGGTGATGGAGTTGTGGGGGAAGCAATTTCTTGTGCCAATAAGGAATGAGCGTTGTAGCAGCTAGTCCCTGATGTGAAAACAATTTTTGTAAGATTGTTTTGTAATGTATCTCTACTATATTGCTTGTTAAATTTAATAAATGATGATAATGATGAAGATTGTGTCCTACAGACACCTCAGAACTGATAACAAGCCTTAATTAGTTTATTTTAAGTTACTTAAAATGTTTAATTCGCTCACTGTTTTTTTTTTAATTCTTAATCTTGTTAATGTTTAACTTTGTGGTTTAGATAATGTGTTCATATTACCACTAGATAGATCGCACTCCAGGTGTACTATATACCCATCATTTTTCTAGTGTGTGAGGCGTTCACAGTTGATTTGCCTGCCCCCCCCCCCCCCCTTATATAGGAGTGGGCTGACGTTTATTTAGGTCAGCCGGATGAGATCCTTATGTTCCTTTTCCTTGGTTTTATTGTTAGTGCTGGACTAATGAACTTCCTTTCCCAACGAAGAATACAGTTGTCTTGTGTTTGATTATATTGTGTAGAATCAGAAACACATAAGCGGTTGAAACCTGTAACTACAATACATTTCTTTGGTCCCATGCTCCGGAATCTTCAAATGAGCAAAACAAGCATTTTATGACCATATTTGGTAATGATATGACCTTCAAAAATGGAAAAAACAATTTCCCCATCTACATGTTGCTCACTTTCCAGCAGCTTATAGTGATCAAATCATGTTCCAAACGAAACAGAATTGTACTTCAATGTAACTGACTAAATTGTGAAGACTCGAAGCCCATGCCAGGGCAATTTTCTGGAAACGCTTAAATCGTAACCTCAAATGTGAAGTAATTTAACAGAGATTTTATACTTGTAAACAGACGGTCATTATTTAAAAATATTCAAATAAATAGAAGCGCTTAGGTAGAAACGAAATATGTTCTTTATTTATTTGTTCTGAATGTGGTTTAAAGGGTATCCAGTGATTTCGCACAAAAGTCATTTCGCACAAGACATTTCGCACAAAAAAAGTCATTTCGCACAGTATCTTTAGTCATTTCGCACAAGTCCAAGTTGAATATACACAGAGTAATAAGAACAAGTAAATATAGTCTAATAAAGTATCTCTATCTCCATTAAAACTTATATTCGACTTTTGGCATCGTGATCGGCAAATATATTTGTCCAATGCCAATGAGTAAGTTTCCACCGATCGGAACTTGAACTGGCTTCGATATTAACTTCGATAACATATTTGTTTGATATCACATTGACTTTTTGACTTCTCGACTTTATAATAAATGTTTTTTTATGGATGTGTCTGACTGGAACTTCGATATGTTTTCGCTTTGCAAAGTCAAGAATAATTACGAGTTGTTTTGGTACGTTACCAAGCCAGTGGGGTTTCGCCAGTGGAGTCAGCTGTCTAGCTGTTGTTAGACTCGTAAGACAGTACACTGAGAGTTCGCCAGATAATCAACGTCATAAAGTTTAGTTTGATCTTAATATGTATAAGTTTATCATAGAAAGAAAAGAAACCAAATAAGTGTCGACTTTTAAAGTTTATTCTTCATTTATGCTACCGAACAGCAAGCATAATGTTTTGACATATCATAGCAACCATTTTGTAAACAAACCAACACTAAGTTCAAGTATAAACAACTCACCCCAAAGAAGAAGACGATGTTTATCAGAAGTAAACTCTGTACTTACATGGTTGCATATTTGGTTGATAACAGTATAATAAATTCGAAAAAAACTGATTGTTGACGGTGTGTGGACTTCACTGATTGACAACTGCATCTTGAATGAGCGCGATCGACTTGCAACATGAGAGCCGACTCTTTCACTTTATGACAATATCAGTCAATCTTCAGGCCGAATTCCAAATATAATGTGTCCATTTAATCATGAACTTGAAGGCTTTCATTATTTACTGTGTAAATAAGAACTTTCAAAGTATTTGTGTCTAGAAAGAAGCAAAACAAAAAATCTGATAATTGTGCGAAATAACCGAAAGTCATTTCGCACAGTTTTGAGTCAAGTTTTTATTCACTCACTGGTCACTAAGGAAAAAGTGTTGTTATCCAAGTGTGTTGTTATTATTCAATAAATTGTTGTTATAACTATTGCTCTAACGTAAAGCGCTTTCACTATTACTGGAACTGCAGAAAAACAACTGAGTCGAGCTTGTTAGCAGAGAAAAGCTAACCAGGACGCAAAGGAAGTGCTACAGAGACCTTCAAGCCAAAATCTTCGCACTTTGGGATCGATACCAAAGGAAAGAAATTGACGTTTTTAAACTTAATAGGAAAGTTTCTTTTTTAACAGTACCATCCGTTGAACAGAAATCAAAAATGTTATTACTCAAGAGCTGTTCAATTCTCTCTGAAATGATAGTTGGCTTCAACTGTTATAAAAACAGATAATTACGGTACCGTGTATCGGGCAATGACAATCGGATTCCATTTGTTGACGAATCACAAAATTGTAACAAGCTCTTGATTGAGAACTTTTTTGTAGTATAGGATATTTGTCAATAATGTAAATAGCATGTCTGAAGCTTTGTAAATAAAATCAACATAACGTAGACATATCAAGCATGAATTCAATGGGAAGGGGATTGGTAACGAGAAACATGGCGGCTAGGTCGATCGGGCATTCAAGCAATCGAGTTCGAAGTCATCTAATTAGAAATCTTATCCATTTCTAATTTGGTTACTTCTAATTCAGAGTATAGCTTCAGTATTTTCTAAGTTAGTGCCGAGGAAAAGCTGAGTCGAATTAAGAATATTATGATTGAGGCGAAATCATATCCATTTGAAATCACGGCAAACTGAAACCAAGATGATCGAGCGAACTTCAGGCGATCATAAGCTTGTCAATGCAAGTCTTATCCACTACTGTTTTACTTAGTTACTTCTGACTCTTACTTCTCAACCTAGTATTTTCTTATCTGTTGTTTAGGAAAAGATAAATCAAGAATAGTATGATTTAGGCGAAATTATATCAATGATGATCGATCGAACACTTGTGAAGACGGCGACGTGTTAATACAAGGAATGTCAGAAGGAATAGCGTTACCGGGCATCGAATTAGTAGTCATCTATCGGATTAGAAGTCTTCTACATAATTATTTAGTTGCTTCTCATCAAACATTCTATGTATTTCGAACTTGTGCGAAATGACTAAAGATACTGTGCGAAATGACTTTTTTTGTGCGAAATGACTTTTGTGCGAAATCACTGGTATTCGGTTTAAAGTAGCTGAAAGAGCGATAAAATGCTTTGGAAATCCACTCAGTTGCTGTTTGCCTTGAGAACTCAACATTTTGAGCTGATCGTAAACTTTCTTTTCAGAATAAGTTGCACTTTAGGATGTCCAAAGTCATAAAAAAATGCAAAATATATTTTAATAATGTCCGAAAAATTACAAATAAAAGCTACAAACTATATTTTTGGCCAAGTTTTCATCCAAATATGGTCAAAAAGCGCCTTTGCCTCATTTGCATAATTTGAATATTCCAGAGCATGGGACCCATGCTACCACGTTTCAACTCCCTTATGAGTTTCTGGTAGAATTAACTTAAACTAAATTTTATCTCCATTTTTATTTACAGTACCGTATTGTTTTACTCTATTTTTGCAGATATTATCTTGCACCAAAGGTTGATGATGAAGAAGATATGCAGCAGCAGCAGGAGGATGATGAGTAAAGGAAACCAAGATGTTGTATTTAAAAAGTTCAATTTAAGAAGATGCACAGTGGTTGTGTAATCATCCTTTATATTATCAACCAAACTTGCTTGTAAATACATAATGCAAACTGTTGATGTGGGCACTAATGATTATAAACTAAAGCAGATGTTTTTACACTGTTTCTATAGTTGTTGATTTTGGTATTTCAAAATGAAAGGCTTGGTATCAAAACTGCTCTGCCTTGCTAAGCAGGAAAAAATGCATGATTTTGTACTTGGTGATGCTAAACTGATTTGTTGTTTTCATAACCTGGCCCTTCCCCAGAACTGTTGCAGGATTTTTCTTTAGGACTAAATTCTGTAGAAAAAGCAAAGTTTCTATGAAACTCTTTTTTTTTCTTTTGGTTGACCTCTGGGTGAATCTTGAGGTAGCCACAAAACCAATTTTACTTTCCACTATTAAGGGACCATTCATTTTTGTAGCTACAGCCTCGTTTCGAGGCGTAGCTACTATGTCATCGAGTTCATGTCCGTAAGTAACACCACAGGAAACCCATAAGTTCTAAACTGACCAATCAGAAGCAAGTACGAGTGTTAGTGTTCGACAAACGATCTGACAAACGATAAAAAACAAAGCAAAGTAGAATTTAATCTGAAACTTCCAAGCTATCAGAATTTCCGTGAATGGATTTTTACCCTGTATGAACAACATTACAATTTGCTCCTTGGTTCTCTCGTTACTGCAGCTTCAAGCCACTGGATTGAAAATTTCCAGCAGTTGCTGTCGGCTGTTGCTTCTACTGTCTTGCTGATCATGAATGAAGCGGTGAACTGTACTGTGAAGTTGTGTGAAGGAAAAAACGATGCCGAGAAAAGCTAAATATGATTTTGGTATAAGCTAAATCTTCGTATTATCAATTTTAAAATTGACTGACAGAAGTGAATAACCAAATTCCAATTAACGGAATTTTTCAGTGCATGAGTTTGCATAATTCTGAAAATCACTGTAAGGCTGTAGCTACATGCGCATTTTGTGCGCCTATTTTTTATCAGGGAGAGGGGGGCGGTGGAAATATGGGGGGGCCATTCAAAAAAATCAGGCCTATAGAGGAGGGGCCACATGTAGAAGAATCGATGTCAAAAGGGGGGGCCATTCAAAAACATCATACCAATGAGCTTTTATCAGTTATTTTTAAGTAAGGGAAACAGAATAGAACATTTCTGAGTTACTACTTTACTGCCTATCGCTGAGGGGCTCGCGCTTTGCGCTCGCAAATTAAAATGTACTGATATTACAAAATCCGAAACTAGTTATATGTGCTAACTACTCATTTACTGAATCAGAAATGTAGTACTTTTGAGTTACTTTCATGCCTTACTTTGACGAGCGGCTCGCGCTCGCATGTCATTATTGTAAATGGTTTCTGAAAATGTTTTTATTCTTTACAGAAAATTGATCCACTCTGATTCTGAAACAAATCCCCATTCAGAATGCAGCCTACGGGCCTGTAAATGATCATGAAAAACGAAATAATCTGACATTAAAGTACATGGATTGCTAACATTTATACAACTGCAACTGATATCCTTTTAGGGAACATTCATTTTTTATCAGGGAGGGAGGGGAGCGGTGGAATTTTTTTGGGGGGAGAGGGGGGGTCATTAAAAAAAATCAGGCTTATAGGGGGGGCTAGTTTTTCACCGCCCCCCCCCTCCCTGATAAAAAATGAACGGTCCCTAAAGTACAAACTAGTAAGCATGCAAACATGAATAACCCCAGCCGGCCCAGTGACCTAAATTGAAGTAAGACTACACAGTATTAAATAGATGAATTGCTTTATCCACAATATGAACAAAAACACATACTGAAAATGGATATCCAGAGGAAATTAAATTGTAAATGGGCTTGCTGAAGCTGGCATCATTTCTGTCAATGTGCTAAATGCTAATAATTCAGCCTGATCTTAAAATATGGTGAAATCATGGTCACAAGTAGACAAAACAATGGGAAATTGATAAATTTGTTTTAGAGAACAAAGAAAAACTAGTAAGAGTGATTGTATAGAGTATGAACACTAAAAGTGCAAAACGTTCTCTTAGGCCAAGTTCAGATGTCGAACTTTTGCCGTGTTGAATCTAATAGTTGCATTTTGTAAATGAGAAGTGTGGCGTCTGAACCTATTGTATTTGACAGATTTGATTAAGTATTAAAAATTGAAAAATTCAGTTTGAATCAAATTTGTCAAATTAATTTGGTTCAGAAGCTGCACTTCTCATCTACAAAATGCAACTATTAGATTCGACGCGGCAAAAGTTCGACGTCTGAACTGGGCCTAAGGTGCGCAATTGTAGAAACTTTATGCACACCGTCGTTCTATAAACATGGTTCGCACAGGCCTTGAAAAGTCCTTGAAAATGCATTGAGAAAATGTTGATATTTTTCCTTGAAAAGTCCTGGAATTTTTCCTTTCTACTTCTACTTTATTACTCTTCAACACTTTCGTATCAAGAAGAGAAACATAAATATACAAATATAAAATAAATAAATAATCTGTAAATAAGTAAATAAACGTAGGTATAAATTCTAAAAAAATATGAAATGTACTAAAATGTTTAAAGCTCATATAATAATATTCTAGTTGTCTGATATATACCCGTCAATCCTAATCAATATGTAAACTGATAAATGTGATAATTAAAGCTTATGTCCAATATATTCCTTAAATCTCTAATTAATATAGCAGAAGATATAAAAATTAAATTAAATACTAAGGGAGTGTTCATTATTTATCTAGTGGGGGGGCTATGATGATTTAAAATTTTTTCATCTGGATTTTTTGGAAGCCCCCCTATTATTTGGTGTATTTTTTTCCTGACCCCCCCTCATTGGATATCCCTCTACCATAGGTAAAATACCATGACCCCCCCCCCCCCAAATCCACTATTTCCATCTAAAAACCTCTGAAATTTTTAAAATGCTTAGATAGGGCATAATCATATGACATTTAAGTATCTGCTTTTCAAAAAGCAAGAATTAAATATTTACAAGTTGATAAGTGAAAAGAAATTACATTAATTTGCTGAACTACAAATTATGATCATTTTTATGTGTATAAGACAGTGGTTTGATAGTGGTGAAAATTTATCAATTCTCATCATTATCAAACCACTGCATACTGGCCATGCAGTATCATCTAAGAAATCTTTGATATAACGGCAATGTAATTTACAACCAAAATTATGTGCATAAGGAACATTTGTCAATTCAACATACAGGGACTGGAAAAATTGTTAAAATGCATGCAATTCTTTGTACCACACAAAGCCGGAATATAATCGTGTAACAGATGTATGCATAGGGATTGAAGTCTACTATGAGCTCATGTAGAAAAAATGTGGACATTTCTTGTGATGGAACCGCTTGTAAAAGTGTCAATAGTCGCTGGTACTGCTCTATACTATTCATCAGGAGCAAGATATGGAGCAGCGGATGAAAACCCACATGTTTCGTAACTTTTAGCACCAAAAGTCTTGCCCTACGTGTAACCAGACGACTGACAAGAAATGCCACAGGGGATGGTGAGTGGGTCAAACAGGATAGTAGGCATGAAAAGGGCATCATAATGTAATGGTTTGTGGAGCTGAACAAGTTTGGACTTAATTACTTGGAAGGTCTGTAGGTCTAGTAAGGGTAGCACGAATGGCTGATTCCTTTGGTAATTGAACTTGGCATGGCATGTAGTGTAGCTTGGCTGAGACGAGGGAGAAAATTTGAAGGTGTGGTTACATGGGAAGTAGTGTGATTGGATTTCCTGTGTAGCACAATGTGTGGTATGATTTTTCTGCATTTTTCATGGAGTGTAAGTATTAAGTGATGAGTGAAGATGACTTTTCTGGAATTTTTTGATGCCCCCCACCATACATTCTTCCACAATGGGAATAATTTTTGATAACCCCCCCTAAAACTTAACATGAAAAACCCATGGCCCCCCCTCTAAATCATCATAGCCCCCCCACTACATAAATAATGAACACTCCCTAAGCTTATTTAGTTGGGCACAAAAAGCTGGATAACTCTGTGCTCTTGTTTCAATTGGTAAACAATTCCAGTCTCTTCTAGTCCTTGGAAAGAAACTATATAAGTAGTAATCGTGTTGTGCCCTTGGTTGGATATATGTGGGACTTGAATAATTTCTAGTGTAACGCTCAGAATGCTGATAATAATCAGGGATAGGTACTGCAATGTTATTATTTACTGCTAAGTGAAACGTTTTCAAACGATGGGCTTTCCTTCTCTCTCTTAATGGATCCAAGGACAGTAATTGCTGCATCCGTGTAACGCTAGAGTTCCAGTCGTAATCCTGCTTTATAAATCTCACTGCTCGTCGCTGAACTGCTTCGATTTTGTCCACTTGTTCCTGCCTATAGGGATCCCACACAGCCGATGCGTATTCTAAATGTGGCCTAACGAGTGTGACATAGGCTGCACGCTTGGTTACTTCAGAACAGGAATACAAGTTCCTTTTTACAAATCCAAGAGTTGAGTTGGCCTTCTTTACAACGTTGTTTACATGTGAATTCCACCGTAAATCGGAAGACAATAACACGCCAAGATAAGGATGTTGTTTAACATCTGAGAGGATCTGATTGTATAAAGTGTAATCTTTCAATATTGGTGATCTATTCCTATGGACTGTCATCACCCAGGCTTACCATATTGTGTCGGTGTGATGGTTGGGCTTCCTGTGGATTTTAACGGTTATTTGCTGCTACGTTTAATTATTCCTCCAAATTCGCCGAAAACTTAGAAATATCCCTCAAGACTATGATTGAAATAAAGATTGACTGTTTATAAACACTTCTGGCGTATTTGTTTTTGATTTGGATGCGATTTAGGGTGGGTTTTGAGCGATCCTTTTTGACCACGCTTTCAACAGGGATTCCCAGACCTTAACAGTTTGGGCTTCCTGTGCCTTTTAATTTTACCAAAGAATGTATGAAACGATATTCAAGTAAAGATATCTCATGAAAAAAGCCTTAATTTATTTGGGATTTAGTTCAAAATTGAGGAATGTTGTATTATTTCTCCAAATTTGTGAAATTGTGGCTTGAAAAATTGGTTACAACATCTTAACTCCGAGGAAACTTTGAGCTGTTTTGCAACGGTTCAGCCACAGGTAGCCCAAGCTCACTATTAGTGGCTATTTATAAGAGAATGTATGGCACTCAATAACACTAAAAAATTCTGTCTTAATTTTAATAAAATTCCACGAGACTTCTAAAGTGTGTTGTTTATGCTTTCTTCTAACCTCTGAATGAGTTTCAGCGAAATTCGTCGATTTTAACTGCTTGCCCTAAGCCATTTTTGAGTGGCTTAATTAAGACAGAATTTTTTAGTGTTATTGAGTGCCATACATTCTCTTATAAATAGCCACTAATAGTGAGCTTGGGCTACCTGTGGTTCAGCGAGTGCATATATTTACACAAGGGAAGACAGCTTTTTGGGGGGTCGCTGAAAATGCCACTTAACGTCTATAAACTCTTCAGTTAACTGCGTAATGACATAAATATATACGAATTCTCTTTAGTAAAGAAGTATTAGCTTGAAATATTGAGAATTAGTAGGAGAAAATCGACGTTTTCAAAGCATCAATTAAGCTGGATTGAAGCAGCAGTTGGCTGATCACACAGGGGGTAGACGATGGGCAAATTTGTACTTTTTTGCTAAGAAGAGGGAGGGGCTGGTGCACATTTTTGCTAGTCAAGGTGTGAAGTTGCCAATAAAATCATGAACGTTGGTTCCAATATGGATGAAGAGCAGGAACTAGACAAATTTACAACAATTTTCTGGCAACAATCTGTCTGGCCCATAAAGTGACACCAGCCTGAACGTGACTTGTAATTGAATATGTTCAAATTCAAATAACTAACAGCTAGATGTAACGCATGTGCTAGAGGGCTTGCAGCAATGGTCAAATCAAGCTGGGACGGGACTCTGGTCATTGTAAAAGGATCAGGTATGCTTGTCGGAAATTTTAAAAGATACCCGAAAAATATACCAGAAGTCTTTTAAGAAGGGCGTGGCTGGACGATTTTTAACCCCCAAGAGATACCAGTGATGACAAGCGAATGAACATTCATGAGGATGAACATAAAATTGGTCAACGCGCTTTTGTTGGGCAAATTTCTTTCATTTGAGAACAAGATACTAAGTGATAAGCTCTTTTGATACTCTAAGAGAGACCAGGAAATGCTAAAACTCTCAACTTCAATTTTAACACCCAAAAGATACCAAATAATTGCTGATTTTTACCCCTAAGAGATGATACATACCCAATCCTTTTACAAGAGGGTCCTGAAGGGGGGGTCCAAATCCCATTCCCAGCCTACTTTTTCATTAAAATCCCAATCCCAGTCATAAATTTCTCAAAAATCCCATTGCAGTTTTTGAACTCCCCTTTTCACAAAGTAAGTCATAAAAAATAGACGTGACCAGTCTCAGTCTCTCAGATGCATAATATACCGAAAAGTCCTGGGTATGATTTTTTTCTTTTTCGTTTTTTTGTGTCGACTTGTAAATTTTCAATTTTTTTTAAAATATTTGTACGGTTTTGCAGTTTTTCAGCATCAAATCCCATTCCCATTTGATGTTCTGTTTCCCATTCCCAGTGACAAAAAATCCCCAAGTCCCAGTCCCAGTACAACAAATCCCATTTCCCAGTCAAAAAAACAGGCAAATCCCAGTCCCATTTTACCCCTTCAGGACGCTCTTACAATGCAGTTCCCCCCCCCAGTCATGACCATAACATGAAGTGGTCCACATGGCGGGTAGGGGACCAATCGGTGAACTGATTTTCATAGTCTGTGGTAGCAATGGGGGACATTGATCAGGGAATTTTTCCTGCCACACACCACCTCCCCCCTGAGAATTTTTTGATTCCTTCCTTGGTAGAGTATGGATATTTTATGGAAAAGCACAATAGCAATTTATCATGTACATGGAGTCCTTCATGGATAACACTGATTTTTGGCTCAAATCAAAATAATGTCCCACGAAACCCCTTTGCCACCCAGTGTTAGGCATATGAATGCCAAAATACGTCTGTCACTTTTGAATATGTACATGTATACACACTCACTTCTTTGATATATCTTTTTACATCAAGTTCATTTCAGTCTAGGCTGGCTTCTACTAAATGTTAAATGACTTGGGAAGGGTCAATGTTTGTGCACCAAATGCACTAAATAAAATGTCTGTTTGTCTGTGCAATTACCAGTAGCTAGAGTGATTGCACTTAACCTGTGAAATTATGCTAGCGAAATAATGCAAAATAGCACTATTAAATGATGGAAAACAAGAATTTTGTACTATCTAGTACTAACTATATAGATTTTGTATGTTTTCATGGGTTAAGTGCGATCACTCTATACATCTTAAGTAGTAAACCATACTTTCCTGGATGTCATAGAGAGAGGTCATTCCTATCCCTGGGGGGGGATCCATTGTAAAAGGATCAGGTATGCTAGTTGTATCTCTTAGGGGTAAAAATAAGTGATTTGGTATCTTTTAGGGTGTTAAAATTGAAGTTGAGAGTTTTAGCATTTCCTGATCTCTCTTAGCGTATCAAATGAGCCCATCTCTTATTATCTTGTTCTTAAATAGAAGATATTTTCCCAACAAAAACATGTCGGCCGTTCAATTTTATGTTCATAATAATAATGGTCATTAGCTTGTTATCACTGGTATCTCTTAGGGGATAAAAATCGTCCAGCCACGCCCTTCTTAAAAGACTTTCGGTATCTTTTAGGGGTATTTTTCGAAATTTCCGACAAGCATACCCGATCCTTTTACAATGGAGTTCCCCCCCCCCCCCGGATTCCTATGAGGTCATATCACACCCTTACATTAAAGCACATGATCATGGCAAGATCTTATCTGATAGAAATAGATAAATATTACAAATTCCATACAGTGGCTTTACTTAATATAAACGAATCTCAAAATAAAAGTGTACAAAATAATAATAATCCAGCTAAAACTATTCAAAACATTAATTTAACACATCAAAAACAATTTGTGTCTACTCAACAAATTTATCCCAAATTTCCATCACTGTAAGTCAAATAAGAATTAATCTAACAAAATAGTTTTACATGTTAAATTACCAGCTTTTATATGTTTTCTTTAATAAATACGTCCGTACTGAACAAAACTGAGGGTAATAATATTACACTTTAAAATTTGATTAATTATCCCTCTTCAAAGTGGAAAAAAAATAGGACATACATCAATGAGAGTTTTCCTTAACTTGTCATAAGTGCAGAGTAGTTTAATGCATCCTTCAGAACCCAGAGAGGCAAGTTGAAATCCAAATTTGCACTTTGTAAAAAGTATGGAAAAATGGGAGATTTTTCCATTTTGAACCTTAAATAACCTGTTTTGAAGCCTTTGTTCAGAAATTCCTTTTATTGAAAAGAAACTATTTTAGCAAGCAATCCTAATTTGATAAGAATTCAATGAAGATTTTATCAGTGCAAAAGTGCGAATTTGGATTTCGACCTAGCCTGTCCTGTTTTTTTTTGGTCCCAGAAAAGAAAACCCTGGGAATGGGTATGTCCATTAAAAATTGTTCTGGAGGTTAAGATGACTCAAAGTAGTTATTTTCCGACCATACTTACTGCTTTCATTGGGCTGCCTGGAAAACTTACTCTCCACCTACTGATTTGATTTTTCTACCACTTATGGAGCTTAGGTAAAAGTTTTAAATGATGACAGTTTTAGCTCCATTAATAAGCCAGTTCGGAGTTTAAGAATCGTTTTTAGTGCGCATGTGATTTTATCCCGAATGTCTCGCCTTCTTTTGTTTAAAACTTCTTTTGTTTTTAATCAAACAAAAGAAGGTGAGAAATTCGGGATAAAATCGCATGCGCATAAGAAACGATTCTTAAACTCCGAACTGGCTTATTGGCAGCGTGTATACAATGTCTGTGCATGTCCATGTTTTTGGTTTGAAATTCATTTGCATATATATATATATAAAAGTGCGACAAACCTTCTGATCGATACTGTTGAATTCACCGTCCGCGATGAAGATGAGGATTCCTCTGATGCCCATACGCCGACTTTTAGCGAAACATCAATTCGCAATGCTTTTGGTGAGACTGAAGAAGCAAGTGAAGACGCTGACGAAAAGAAACTCAAAGAAATCTCGTGGAAGACCTACAAATTGCGCGAGAAAATGTTAAAATATCATTTGCACAAGGAAACACTAGCAGAGTACCAAGACCAAAATTTAATCCCTAAAGGTCTCCAAATTTTGAAGAAGCCAGGAGTTGACTTCAAATCGAACGACCTACTCACTAGATGGAACAAAATTCTGTCTGATACATCTGAACAACTGATGAGCCTTTTAATGGAGAGCTATGATAAAGAGATTCAATCGATTGAGCATGATATTAAAGAGCAAGACAAAGAAATTGACACTCTCCTAACCAAGAATGACAAGGAAGAATTTATGACTGAAGTGACAGACCTTCTCGCGGATAAAGAACAAGAGATCCTTTTAAGAAGAAAACGTAAATTACAGAGAGACAGGATGTTGAGTTCTAATGCTAAACAAACGACTGCAATGGTCCTCAAACGCCACCTCCAAAAGAAACTACAAGGAAATAACAGACGTGGTACAAAAAGAGGTAAGAAGCAGGAACAGAAAGCTAAGGACTCTTCTGATAACACAGCCACCTCTCAAACGAGCGAGAACCGTTTTTTTAGACGGAAGCACCGGCCCAAGACCAGGCCGACAGAAATAACAAATGACGATCATAAATTCATCGATGACTTGTTATCTAAACGAGTTGTCAATCTTTCTTCTCATTCTCTTTCTCAACCCGAAAAAGACTTACTTTTAAAAGGACTTAGTTTTTGCCCAACTCCTATTTCTTCCCAGACTTTGTTACATAACGATATTAATGACTTTGGAAGGAAACTCCGACTAAAAGAACATTTTTCAAAGCGTTCTTCTGACACAGAATCAGACAATGAAGACACCGTTCAGACTTATAAACCATCTATTCTTCAGAAGCTTAATAAGAGTAAAACCAAGAAAAGCGTTAAATGTGAAAAAGTACCTGCTATCGATGCCTATATAGATATAATTCGCTATGAATTTCGAAATATACGGAGACAAAATAAATTATCAAGGAACAACCTCAGTAATGCCGAGCGTAAAACATTGAAATCACTACAGAACAGGAGCGACATTGTTATAAAAAGGGCTGACAAAGGTGGAGCAGTAGTCATCCAAGATGTTGAGGATACCGTTATAAACTTTTTAGACGTGAGTGTATTAGTCAATTCTGATCGCACATTAACAACAAACGTTTACCAAAAGCCGACAGACACCCACTCTTACACTAATTGGCAATCTGCTCATCCACCACATCTAAAGAAAAGCCTTCCCTACAGCCAGGCTTTACGTTTAAGGAGAATCTGTAGTGATGACAACAAATTACGCGAACGCATTTATGAATATTGCCTATATTTCGTGGCCTCCGGGTATAAAAAGGAGTCAACATTAAAACAAATGAATAAAGTGCTCACTATGACTCAACGAGAAGCACTACAGCCAAGAGAACGTTCAGAGAAAGGAGACAGAGTCACTTTTATCACCAAATTTGACCCCAATATTCCTAAGGTAGGAACACTACTGAACAACAGATGGGACTTACTCCAGTCGAAGAGGCAACTCAAAAAGATCTTTAAAAATCCGCCCCTTATTGCGTACCGTCGACCAACTAGCTTAAAAGACATTTTAGTTAGCGCAAAATTGAAGCCTGTTACACAGGCCCCCAATGTGGGCTGTCGACCTTGCGCTAAATCTAGATGCAGTTGGTGCGCGTTAATCAACAATAGCACGACATTTAATAATAATAATAATAATATTTATTACTTATAACGCGCATTTTCCATGTGGATATGATCAAATGCGCGAGTTCGTCTAGGGGTACGACGTACAAAATGTTCCATCATGTTAACTGCCAATCATCTTGGGTTATCTACATCATTCAATGTCTTAAATGTGACAAGCAATACGTAGAAAAAAGTGAAACCGCTCTGAATATTCGTCTTAATAATCATCGCAATCATATAAAAACAAGATTTGAGTCTTGCGAGCTAGCTGAACACTTTATAAATAGGACAGACCACGACTTCAACAAGGACATTACCATCATGCCCATCGAAAAGATCAAGAAAGACAATATGGACAAAGATAGAAAAAAGTCAATTCTGAAAGATAGAGAACGTTTCTGGATATCTAAATTAAAAGGTTTCCAACCCCATGGGCTTAACAAACGGATGGGCTAAAGGTTTTTGGAATCTCTCAAACAAGTTCATCATTTAAGTAGTTTTTAACCTACATTTTTGGGTTCCAGTCTCCTTACGCCCGCTCGTCAAAAATCAAAATTGTAATTGCTCTAATTAATCGATTGTAACGTAATTATTGCACTCTGACGAAGGCGCAAGCCGAAACGTTAGTGCACAAAACAATAAAATTGGATCTGACCTTGGTAGTATCTTCTGTTCGTTCAATTTATATATATATATATATATATGGTTCAACCCCCCGTACAACCAACAGGTCCAAACCAACATCGGAAAGCTTTTCATACGACTTGTTAGGAAACACTTCCCAAGGGACCACAAGTTCCACAGAGTCAGAAAGGGTCTAGAAAGACTCCATGAATTTACGGAATACATCAATTCTCTATATCCCACAATTAAATTTACTGTTGAGTACTCCAAGCATAGTTTGAATGTTCTTGATTTAACTTTGCATCTCAAAGAAGGTTATATTCACACTGATGTTTATGCCAAACCCACGGATAGTCATCTCTATTTGCCTTTTTCAAGTTCACACCCTCTTCACTGTAAGAAATCGATTCCTTATGGGGTGGCCCTTAGGTTAAATAGAAATTGCTCATCCGCGGACTCTTTGAATGCGCGTTGTGTTGAGTACAAGAGATACTTAACCCACCAAGGTTACGCTTCGGAGCTCGTTGATGAGCAATTTCGAAAAGCACGAACCAAGAAGCGCCAAGATATTTTAAAACCTACTAAAAAGAACAAAAAGAAAGTCTTTCCATTGGTAATGGACTATAATCCCAGCCTACCAGATATCTCTAAAATTGTTAAGAAGCATTCACATTTACTAAATACGGCCTCTTTGAAAGAAATTTTTCCACCTAGGTCAATAATGCCAGCTTATAGAAGAACAAAAAACTTAAAAGAAATTTTAGCACCTTCTAAGTTGAAGTCTGAAAAGAGCTCTAATGAGCCGGGATGCTTTAAATGTTCAAAGAAATGCGACCTGTGCAAAAACTATTTTGTAGAAACTCCAACGTTTCAGAGTTTTTCCACAGGCCGTATTTATAAAATTAAAGAAGCCTTAGGTTGTACTTCTTCAAATGTCATCTATTTAGTATCTTGTACAAAATGTAAACTACAATATGTAGGATCAACTTCTAATGAACTTAAAATTAGGTTCCGCAATCACAAGTCTGCTATGTTAAATAATAAAAAGACTTGTGAAACTGCGATACATTTTAACAATAGCGCACATTCTTTAACTGATTTCCAATTCATTGCGATTGAGAAAATTAACTCTATTATAGATGTAGATAAAAAGCTTCTCACTAGAGAAGCTTATTGGACAGCTCAACTCCATATGTTACGCCCTTATGGCCTTAATAAAAGGCAGGAGTTTAGGTCCAAAAATAGAGTTAATTTTTAATTTTAATTTTAGCTCCCTTTGCAAAATAAGTGGTTCATTCCCACGTTTTTTTGAAATTGAATATTAATGACTTAATTAGTATAAATAGACCTTGCATTTTGTGCCATTCACCATCCCCTTCTTTTACCTTGTACATATTTTTTAATAGTTTTATTTTACCTTATTTAATTTTACTTTTACTGAAGAAGACCGAAGGTCGAAACGTCTTTATTAAAGCTTTTGTAACTGTAATGTCACGAACCTGTAACCTTATACTTAGCGTCGTTAAAATTTGAATTTGTACTTTATGTAAACCTTAAGTGATCTAACGATCATGTAGTGTGTTCGCCTGATGAGTGTGGTCTTTTTAGACCATACGAAACAATATTGTCGTGAAAATACACTATGGTAATACAGTAGTTTGTTTCTTTATTTTTCATTATATATATATATATATATATATACACCAAATCCCTAAAACTTTGATATTGTTCTGATATTTATACATATATATATCCGCCATTTTCCATTGTCTTTCCTTTTGTTCTGAAGGTTGTTCTCAAGGGAAAAACTTGAGAACAAAAGGAAAGACAATAGAAAATGGCGGATATATATATGTATATATATCAGAACAATATCAAAGTTTTAGGGATTTGGTGTATATATATATATATATATATATATATATATTTATAAAATATTTGAGATATAACGCGCGCGCTGATTGGCTGGCTACCATGTTTATATCAGAGGACAGAGACATGGCCCACTCAAAAAACGTCGAAAATATTTTATAAAAGCAATATAAAACGATCGCTTATGTCTCTGTACTGTGATATAAACACTCTGGAAGATGTAGAGCACTTGAAAAGCAAGAGAAACACTCGGCTACGCCTCGTGTTCCTAAGCTTGCTTTTCTCTTGCTCTACATCTTCCATCGTGTTTATATCACAGTACAGAGACATGCGTGCGCGTTTTATATTCCTTAAATATATATATATATATATACAAACAAAACATACAATCCACAGCCCAACCAACGTGGAAAAAACAGAAAAAGCCCCAAAAGAAACATCACGTGGTATAACCCTCCCTGGGATTCAAATGTGAAAACCAACGTTGGAAAGAAGTTCTTAAATGCTGTAAACCAATGCTTCCCGAAGGATCATCCATTGCACAAACTCTTTAATAGGCACACGCTCAAGCTAAGCTACTCCTGCATGCCAAACATAAAGACCATCATCTCCACTCATAAGAAATTAATATATAGTATGTCCTGATCCTATTTTTATAGTCGAGCACTCTTTGGAAATAAGTTCATGACAATTTTAAAGTATATATATATAATATATATATATTCTCAATAAAATCCCGAGAAATCACTGCAAAACACAGTTCAGCGTTTTGATCCGCCATATTTTTTTCACTACTAGTAGTAGGCTATCACAAATTAGACCTCTAGTAGATCGAGTAGCCAATCAGAATGCAGGATGTGTGATAGACCTTTAGTAGGTTCATACTGTCTAACAATTATAATATTATTATCCACAGTGAACTTGAGGTAGGTAGACTGCTTAATATGTCTTAGTATTTCGGTTATTGAGCATAATTTTGAAGAATGAGTCGCCAAACAAATGTTTGACAAAATTTCTTGTCTTCGATATGCAAATGAATTTCAAACCAAAAACACAGACATACGCAGACAGATTGTATACACGCTGCTTGTTAGTCCAACAAATTGGGTTCATATATTTTAGCAGTACAAAGCCCTATTGTATGACCACTTTGAATGTAAGTAATTAAGAATATAGTCTCTAGCTACAGTATACTTGTGTCCAGTATGTCCCCTATTGCAAAAGACCTCTGGATAAAAGAGAGTCTTTAAGCTTGTTGAACACAGCAATCTGTTGTTCTGGCTTCAGGGACAGAATTTGCTGAAGGATCTTAGGTGGCTGTGGAGCCCTAAATACAGCAAAATGTTGATGATAAACAGGTTAACATCACATGAAGCAATTTGTTTCCCTACGCACAGCAAGTTGTGTTTACTAATCCTTCAATAAGTTTACTCCTAAAGTAGTTTACATTAATACTAGAGATAGTTCCTGAATGTGGTGTTGGACAGATACAGATTGCAGTCTCACGCAGACTAGATAATGATTATATATCTTGTAAACCACATAACTAGATGCTTGTATGATGTAAATTGATCAAGGTTGTCCAGTTGCTACAGTCAGTACAACCATCTCTGATTGGTCAAAGTTTAGTGGAATTGATGGACATAAACCAGTATTACTGACCAACCACTGCATTGTAGGAGGTATGTCAGACAACAACAACAATAACACAGTTGTACTAAAATTTATTTGACGTATCTACATCAAAATCTCATTTTTTATATAATATTCAATCATTATCTAGTCGATCTGCAGTCTGCGTCTGTCCTACACCAAACTAATAGACCACAAATAAATTACTTTATTCAGTCCACTGTTTGCTGGGATGTGTTTTTGAGCACTGACCTGATAAAAGTAAAGTGATAGACATGTACAAATGTAGCCATGATAAACTGACAGTCAAACCTATCCATAATACCACCATGTCCAGGAATAGTATCACCAAAATCCTGAAAGACACAAGAAAACAAGATTAGTTAGTTTGGTTTGAGACAATCCCCATCTCATTCTTTTAAGCATCATCATCATCATTTAGGCACATTTAGGCACATTACTGGCCTAGGGGCGCTCCTGATGGAGAAAGCCTTTTATCCCCCAGTCGCATAAAGTTTTGTCCATCATGATTTTCCATGCTTGGAGTGTGTTGATGTCTAACTACTTAATATATACTTTCCTTTACGAAACATCAAACAGTACTTGTTTTTTAAAGGGTGAATGGAAACTTGTAACACCATAAAAAGAGGAGATGACTTACTGATCGTGACACTTTGAGCCTTAGCCCTTCTTCAGAGTCAGTACTCCACTTACATCTCATATTTACAGTTTTCTACCTAAAATTCACAAGCCTAACAACCCCGGTGATCCCATCGTGTCTGCTTGCACTCTGGGCACAAAGGACCCCAAAATCAGCATGGTTAAACATGACATTTTTGCTCTAAGCTTTGTATCTTCAACAATCTGTGGTCAATTGTCAGTGGTGAAATTTTCAGAGGTGGCTCACTATAAGTGGTGTTTTATTTTGCCATGTTAAAAGTCACCATTGAATATGTAATTTTGATGTCATAGCAAATTGTTACATTTCTCGAGAAAATCCAGATCACTTCAAGAGATTCTCAAAACTACACAATTTGAAAGAGAATGCTATTCTCCAAAATCTAATAAAGCTCGGAGACCAAACGTTTTAGCTTAGTCATGTAGAAACATGCTACACGACAGTCATACATGTTCATTGGAATGTTAGTTGCTGTTTCCAGTGGCTTCTAATAGCTCTTAATGGTAATTAGTAATTATAATAATTATTATTATCATTGTAATCTTTATTGAAAAATTTCAAGCAACCAAATGTACCTGTATTACGTGCCTGTATTATGTGCCTGTATTAGTGATGTCACTTTTATGATGTCATTGTGAAACAGTTCATCCCTGACAGTTGTATCTTATACACCAACACAGCCCAAACTAGTTCCCTTGCTAGTTTCCTTTTGTATCTCATATTTTATATGAGGACAAAAGCCAGACAATTTTCTCTTTGTCTGGACAAATGATGCAATTTTTCACAACATACTAACATTGCGCCATGTTTCCATATCCTTGCAATATGTTTTGTGCAGTGTGGCAGAAGTGAAATCATTTACAAAATTAATATAATTTGTAGGGATGATTTCACTGTGCAGCTCTGTTGCACGTGATGAAAAATGGCATGAAAAGTTGTATTGTGTGCCCAGGGCATAATTAAGTAGAATCAACATCTCTTTGGTTGGCTTACCTTAACTTTAAAGGCTCTCTTAAATCCACTTGCAAAGAATCCACCAAATGGAGCAATAATAGAACTAAACAGTGCTAATGCCAGGGAGTGAAATTGCATTGGATACACCCAGATAACACTGTCCTGGGATCCACCCTATAGAAACAAGGACAACCTATTAATAATGTTCCATTGACAGGACAGTTCATTTTGGACCAATTCTCCAAATGACTCCTAGCCATCAGGTGGAGTAGATCATGCTACAGTCACAGTCAATTATTTGGACATTGTCACTGATTAAATTGTTGTACAAATGTACAATCATACTTTTTTGGCAGTACCTTCATCTCAATAAGAATAAATGTCATAGTACATGTTGTACTTACAAGGTTCAACAAATACTTGAAAGGTGCAGGTAGTTTGTATGGAGTAAGAACATATAACGATGATGGTTTACATGACATGGCAAACAAGAATGGAGAGTCTTTTACATACTGAAACAACAAACAATTTATTAGTACTCAATCACTTCATTTAATCTGCCTTTCTTTAACTACTTACAGCAATGTCACAAGGATTGTAACTAAGAAAATGAGACTTCTAATAGTTTGGTCATGGGAAGCAAGGGTGGCCGAGCGGTGAGAGTGCCGGTCTGTCACCGCTGTGGTCCCTCGTTCGATCCCCGGACGGGGCATCACATGTGGCTTGAGTTTCTTGTTCGTTCTCTCCCTTGCTTCGAGGGTTTTTTCTCTGGGTTCTCCGGTTTTTCCTCCCTCAATAAAAACGAACTAGTTTCGATCTAAGCTGTGCTCCGTGATCAGACATGGGTCGTATATATGGTGGCTGCTACGTGTATGTGTATGTAAATCTGTATGTAAATGTGTGATTCTTCAATTGTCTCGTAATGAAAGCGCCCTTGTAAACCTTCAACTCGATCATGTTGAGCTGCGCCCTCGTAATTCAGCACTTAGCTGCAAGGAAGGGTGATGAGCTACTCCTAATTTAATTTAATTTTAATAAATTTATAGAACTAGCAAAGGATTTGTTATGGTGATGCACAGTATATGCTATATTGTATTATATGTATATAGTCAATTGAAGAAACGTTGTCGGGTTTAAAAACATAGAAGCTGAGACCGAAATGGTGTATGGGGTGTCAATAATTTTATTCTGATTTACTCATTTAAGCTGCAACCGATAAAAAATCGATGCCAAACGGCCCGCCAACGCAGGTCCTGAACACGCTTTTGGCATTTTGCATCGAATACAAAGCGTAAATGAATAAATCAGAATATTATTATTCACATTCCATGCACCATTTCGGTCTCAGCTTCTATGTTCTATGTTTTTAGACCCAACAACGTTTCTTCAATTGACTATATGGATTGATTCGCGGTAATGGAACTAGAGATATTGAAAGATCATCACGGAAATGTGAGCAATTTAGGCAATTGCTTTTAGAAGAGCCCGAAAAAAAAATTCGGGGCTTCAACAGGATTACATTCCTATATGTGGTATACAATGAACCCAACAAAATGACCTGCTCCCAACATGTGGCTTCATAGCTCAGTTGGTAGAGCATTGCACCGGTATCGCAAAGGTCATGGGTTAGAATCCCGTTGAAGCCCCGATTTTTTTTTCGGGCTCTTCTAAAAGCAATTGCCTAAATTGCTCACATTTCCGTGATGATCTTTCAATATCTCTAGTATATACTGTATTATATAAATATCAATAATGTTGAAGGCTACTTACTTCCACAGGGCAGATAAAGTATTGGAACTGACACATAAAGTAGCAGGCCTGTACAGAAATAAAAGACAAAACAGGATGAATTATTATTATCATCATAACACAAACTGTAAAAGCTAAGGTAAGCAGACTTATTTTACATTCCTTTAATTGGTTATTTGTGACATTCAACTTAATCCCAGAGTAACTGATAAACTATTTGAGGCTAGTGGTGTACACTTTACACTCCTCTTCCCACCAGTGCTCTAGCTCTGTTTGTCAATGGGTATTTAAGCTAATAAAGCCACAGCATTGATTAGAACTGAAGTCAAAACAAGTATGCAAAGTCACTGGGTCTTGTATATACACCTATTTAAAAAAACGTTGTCGGGCGAGAGGCTTCAAGCCTACGCGACTAGACCGCAAAGGAGTATGGGTAGTTGAAAAAATTACGCTCTTTTTGGCTTTTGGTCTTTATTTTAAGCATCAATGAATAAAAGACTTCGTTGCATAAGCTCAACACCACTGGTTGAGAATTGTCGTGCTGATATTTATGTGGTTTAGTAGTTCCTACCCATACCCCATTTCGGGTGAGTCGCGTAGACTTGACTCTCTTTGCCGACAACGTTAATTGAAACAGGTATATCTAGAAGGCCACACATTAAACCTTACCAAGCCATACTTGCTTCAAGTGTGAATGTTTTGCACATGACATGGCTACTTTATGTGTTACACAGCCTCATTGTAAACAAATCAGCTTTTTTAATTCTGTGTCTAATAAAGTTATTATTATTATTATTATTATTATTATTAATATTATTAATATTATTATTATTATCATTATTATTATTATTTTCAGTATCAGAGTCTATCAGTATCAGAGTCTATCAGTATCCGCACGGTGTAAACTGCAGGTTACGGGTTGCAGGTTACGGGTTGCGGGTTGCAGGTTGCAGGTTGGAATATAAAGAATCCACATTATTAATAATATTAAAGCTTTTCACCTTGAGAGATTGATGTTTGGTTTATTAGCACTTCTGAATTATCAATGGAGTTACCGTAGTTCGATCGATCCGTGGTTAAAACTAAACCCGTATGATGATGAAATAGTGGTAAATATTTTCTTTTTTCAATGCCTTGATGCTTTCAAATGTATTTATTTCGTACTTCGATTCACCTCGAACTTAGTCATAAAGACTCTGTGATGAGAATGCTAGGTAATCCGAGTACGGTTGATAATCACGCCACGTGAACGTAATCTGGCAACCACAAGCTGAGACCAAGAAGTCATTCTCAGCGAATTTTGGAAAAGACGTGATGATTTTTAATGAATATTTAGTACTTTTTTCAATATTTTTTTAAACGTGCTTACATTTCATTTTGCTAACTTTCTGATGTGATGATGATTTTCGTTGGGAAAAGACCAACCGTGTCGTCACGCGTCATGCAACGGCTGCAAGGGAGCATTATTGATCGAAGACTATACCGGCATTTTCAGACTTTCATGTCGAATGGACAAGGGAGAAGTAGCCTGCATAGCGGCTCTTTTGGGGGAAGGGGAAGGGGAGGGGAGGGGGAAGGAGGGAAAGGGGAGAAAGAGCCGCTACGCAGGCTAAGAGAGAAGAGTTTCAGTGACTACCGCTGAACATGTTCAGTATCAATAATTTGACACTTCTTGCTTGTCATTCCCTCGCAACCGTGTTTAGCATTGCGTGACACTTGACAATACTAAACACTTCTTGCTTGTGTTGAGAAATCATCACCACATCAGAAAGTTAGCAAAATAAAATGTAAGCACGTTTAAAAAAATATTGAAAAAAGTACTAGACATTCATTAAAAATCATCACGTCTTTTCCAAAATTCGCTGAGAATGACTTCTTGGTCTCAGCTTGTGGTCGCCAGATTACGTTCACGTGGCGTGATTATCAACCGTACTCGGATTACCTAGCATTCTCATCACGGAGTCTTTATGACTAAGTTCGAGGTGAATCGAAGTACGAAATAAATACATTTGAAAGCATCAAGGCATTGAAAAAAGAAAATATTTACCACTATTTCATCATTATACGGGTTTAGTTTTAGCGACGGATCGATCGAACTACGGTAACTCCATTCATAATTCAGAAGTGCTAATCAACCAAACATCAATCTCTCAAGGTGAAAAGCTTTAATATTATTAATAATGTGGATTCTTTATATTCCAACCTGCAACCTGCAGCCCGCAACCTGCAACCCGTAACCTGCAGTTTACACCATCCGATCAGTATCAGTCTATCAGTATCAGAGTCTATCAGTATCACAGAGTCTATCAGTATCACAGAGTCTATCAGTATCAGAGTCTATCAGTATCACAGAGTCTATCAGTATCAGAGTCTATCAGTATCAAAGTCTATCAGTATCACAGTCTATCAGTATCAGAGTCTATCAGTATCAGAGTCTATCAGTATCAGAGTCTATCAGTATCAGAGTCTATCAGTATCACAGAGTCTATCAGTATCACAGAGTCTATCAGTATTAGAGTCTATCAGTATCAGAGTCTATCAGTATCAGAGTCTATCAGTATCAGAGTCTATCAGTATCAGAGTCTATCAGTATCAGAGTCTATCAGTATCAGAGTCTATCAGTATCAGAGTCTATCAGTATCAGAGTCTATCAGTATCACAGAGTCTATCAGTATCAGAGTCTATCAGTATCAGAGTCTATCAGTATCAGAGTCTATCAGTATCAGAGTCTATCAGTATCAGAGTCTATCAGTATCAGAGTCTATCAGTATCAGAGTGTATCAGTATCAGAGTCTATCAGTATCAAAGTCTATCAGTATCAGAGTCTATCAGTATCACAGAGTCTATCAGTATCAGAGTCTATCAGTATCAGAGTCTATCAGTATCAGTAAGAGTATCTTGTATGTACATGTACAATCAATTATGTAGTATCATGCTATACAGAATACATGTTGCAGTGGACAAATAAACTTACCAACCAGCCATATACAACAGTAGCAACACCCCCTCCAATGAAACCTTCCCATGTCTTCTTAGGAGAAAGCTATAATTACAATAAATTAAAATAAAAAATCGTTGGATTAAATAAATGTAAAATATTAAATGAAAGTTATCAAAAAACATGCATGCATACCTTTATAAGTGGAGTACGGCCAAAGAAAAAACCTAGAAGACAGTTTTATAATTATTACAGATATTGTTACATGTATATTCAAAGAAGAAATTCATGGACAAATAATAAAATAGAGAGAGATAATTGCTGCGAGCCATCAGGCGAGCAGCAACACTAATCGTGATGGTGGGATCCCTGTGTAGCATATACCAGAAAAAATCTTGATTTTGAAAGTTCTGAAATTTGCCCCCCCCCCCTCCCCCCTCCACAGCTGCAATCTCAGGGGCAAATAGTTAGAAACTAGCTTGGGCTTTCTGTGTTGAGATTTTTGATGCCCTGGGAATCACTAAATCCACTGCTTTTATACTCGTGAAAGTATTCAACAAGGTCATGAACTGTCAAGAGATATTTCTCAGGAAAGAAATGTTCTTTTATGAGTTTCGCATTGCTGTTGTGTAATCGATCGAAGCAAGACGATAAGCTTAATATATAGTTGCATTCGACGAATGTTTTCCTCTTCAAAGAGGTAAAATCTCGCATTATATCGCTAAAATTTCTGATGACTTGAAACTTTGCTTATGGAGACTACTATCTGACAGTAGTTCAGTTAAATCCACATGTATTTATCCACATAATTCAAAACAACAATTTTTTCTCTTACGACTACATTACAGGGATTGTGTCAGATATTTATACCAAGCTTTTAGGACTTTTAGCTACTAGGAAGCGATTCACTTCTTTTCCTAAACATATTTTAATCAGTTAGTTTTATAATCATTGCTAGCTAACTTGCTGTTTGTGATTGTTTGGAAAAACAGCAGCCTTGAATAAAATGTACTTGTACATTTCTAAAACTTCTGTTGTTGTATCAAACCCTGGTCATCCCGTTTGTAAACAGTTTTTTCAAATCACTCGCAGCACTTCACTTTCTGTTAGAAACGGCTAGTTTACAAATTAAGTTAGGTTGTTCTTTTGATGACATAGGTGGAGATATTAAATGTAGGGAGCTGACTGAGAATGTGTTTAGCATGTGCATGTATATATGTATTTGAAATATTAATTAAAAATAGTTTGTATTTGAATGAAATTCCTACTTTGAAAGATTTCATATTAATGTGTGTAGAGTTGCTAATGACAAGGCCATTCACAGGTAGAGAAAATTGCTGGTGGACAGTTGAAAAGTGTGAGCTTGGTATATTTATTGATAAGGTAACAATGTACATACCAAATATATAGGCCCAGATATCATTGCAAATAACCATACTCACTGGCAGTAAGAACCTACATTAGGATACAATAAATGACATTTACAGCAGATTTCGTATGAGTGTGACAGAGACCACGCTGTGCTGTGGCTGTATCTGTGCTGTGTTGTCTATGTGTCTATGTGCTGTGTTGGCTGTGTGGTGCCATTTTCACAGTCATACAAAATCTACTCTATTTGCAGAAACACAGGTAAATAGGTAAATTTATTAATGAAAAATGAATAAATGGATGACTGACTGACTGAAAAGATGGATGGATGCATGCATGCATGCATGCATGCATGCATGAATGGTTGAGGAAATGAACAAACGAATCAATGAACAAATAAATGAACAAATGAATGAATGAACACCCTTGGTAAATTCTGGTGCTTATATTCAGAGACCCAAAACAAAGAGCTGGAGGCCCTATGTTGTACTATTACCACAGATATAACTCACCACATTAGGCCTTCAAAGAGAGTCTGCATGATAAAGTGTGACTGTGTGACAACTATAAGAAGTGTGACATGGGTCCAGCCAAACTGAAATTGACAAGGATCTAAATTAGTTACAACTGCAGCTGCAATGGATTCAGTTTTTCTGTCTGTACTTTTACGACACATGTGGTTCTGTCAATCAATTCTTGACAAATTTGAACCTCCTTTTACATGAGATGTATTTCCAGAAAATGTTACAATGTGCACTATGGAGGGAATTGAAAACTTCTGGATGCAATACTGGTCAGAGAATGAATCAAATACCAATGTCTCAAAACTCCATGCTGTTATGATGTAAATGATGGGAGAGCAGACTAGCTGGTGTTTCGAGACCGTTTATTAGTTGATGTTACACTGACACCGCGCGCTTACATTCTTACGTCACAGTTAATTAGTTAATTATGATTTATGAATAACACAGGGAACCCATAATTCACAACACTCTCCCGGGCGGCCAAACTGCCCGAGCGCAAGATACAGACATTTTACAGTTCTTACAGTTGAAAGGTTATGCTTAGTCAGTATGTTCATTAACTTCATCTTCAACTTGCTGCTTTATTCTTTCTGAAGCCTTTTGCGCGGCAGCTCTCTTGGGTCCTGCATAGGTTTCAACTTGTTCGGTCTTGTTGCTCATAGGCTGTTTTTCAAGAACTTCAGATAATTCCAGCGGGTATAGCTTTTCGATCGGTCGTACAAACTCGTTCCCCTTGCTCATGCGTAAAGTGGCGGCTCTAACTCGGCCGTCTTTTCCGGGAAGAAGACTTTTTACCACTGCGAGTTTCCATTTGTTTCTTGGAAGATTGTCATGCACTAGCACCACGTCTCCAGCTTTCATTTCTGTTGGACTTTTGTCCCCTTTGGACTTGTGGAACTCTCTTAGGCCCGTCAGATACTCTTTGCGCCAGCGTGCCCAGAAGGATTTCATTAGTGTTTCGTGATATTTCGCGCGTCTCCTCAGGGACTTGGCGGTTTCGAAGCCTGGTGGTACATACTCGGTGTCATGCGGATCTTCTCTTGATTCTTCCTCTGGCAAGTTTAGCAGACGCTGGCCACACAGGAAATGCGATGGTGTGAGGGGAGTTCCATCTTGGATGTCTGAGTACGTGTAGGTTAGTGGACGACTGTTGAGGACGGCTTCTACTTCAGCGATAACTGTATTGAGCTCAAATATATTTAATGATGATTTGCCAATGCTCTTCTTTAGGCATCTTTTCATGAGTCCGATAAGTCTTTCATAAAAGCCTCCCCACCAGGGTGCTCTTTCGGCGATGAATTGCCAGGTGATTCGTTTTTTGGCGAGGAACTCTTGTGACATGCCTGCGTTGCACGGCGGATGATTGGTAATCTCCTCGGAGCCTGACTTGAAATTTTTCGCATTGTCCTAGATAATGATCTCAGGAACTCCACGCCGACTGATAAACCTTTTGAAGGCTCGTATAAACGCCTCTGCTGATAGATCCTCTACTACTTCGAGATGTAAAGCTCTCACGGAGGCACAGGTAAACAGACTTATGTAGACTTTCGTCGGCGCTAATTTCCTTCCAGTGTCCCTTACATACAGAGGTCCTGCGTAGTCGACGCCAGTTACTGTGAATGGGCGACCTTCTAGAACACGGGTTTCTGGTAGTGATGGGCTGATTTTAGAGTGATAAGGACGACCTTCGTGTTTTCTGCACGTTACACACTTTGATAGTATATGTCTGATGCGTTGTCTTCCTTGAGGTATCCAATACTTTTGTCTGATCTGAGTCAACGTGTCTCTCACACCACCATGCAAAACAGTTGCGTGTGCCTCACGAACAATGAGCTCTGTCAAGTAAGTGTCTTTAGGTACAAGAATGGGAAATTTTGTTCGCTTTGCCAGGGCGGCATACTCTAATCTACCACAACATCGAATGAGTCCGTCCTCATCTAGATACAAGCCCAGTTGATCAATGATTGATGGGCGCTTGGTTTTAGGCGGATTACCCAGAAGGTATGGCATTTCAGAGCGATTTGAATGTTGTTGGACCGCTTTTATAATTGTTTTCTCGGCTTGAACTAGATCTTTGGATGTTAGGGCTCTGCCTATGTTGGTTTTACGACATCTCGCAATGAAGCGAAGGACAAGTGCCATGATCCTCACAGCCCGATTCAGGCTACTGTACCTTGTGAGGTCAATAGCCGAGAGATTTAGAGAGATTTCGCTTGTTTTGGCCATTAGTTGTAAGTACCTGTTTGTGCACGTTTCCTCTTTGGTTTGGGCTGGCCAGTTATCTTCTGATGCTGACAGCCACGAAGGACCATCGAGCCAAAGGTTTTGTTTCTGGTTTAGCGTTTTTACGGAGATTCCGCGTGTAAGAAGGTCTGCGGGATTGGATGATGTTGGACAATATTTCCATATGTGTCGTTCCGCCTGTGTCATTTCCTTTATCTTCCTGACTCGAGTCTCGATGTATTGTTGTAGACGTTTATCTGACGACAGCCACGATAATACTATTTGGGAGTCGCTCCACAGCACAACTTGGGATATGGCTACCGCAAAAGCGCTGCTTGCAATTCTAGTCTTGGCAATGTTTGTGTCCTGATAGGGGCCACTTTGCTTTTAGCAATTACAAACGCTGTTTGTGGGCCAATTCTCATATAGGCGACTGCTCCATAGGCTTGTTGACTGCTGTCGCAGAATATATGTAGCTGTAGTTGCTTGTAGTCGTTGAGTGATGGAATGTATCTTCTTGAGATTTCGAGGGAAGTTAGATCTTTCATCTCTTCGAACCATGTCAGCCATCGTTATCTGTGGTTGTGTGGCAGTTCACAGTCCCAGCCGATGTTAAGCTTCCATAATTCTTGCATCATAATCCTAGCTCTTATGGAAAATGGTTCAACTGTACCCAGAGGATCGAACAGTTTTGATGCAATGCTCAGCACTGATCTCTTTGTGATCGTCTTGATCTCTTTAGTAGCATTCAGTACGTTTTCGAGCGATAGCGAGAGTGTATCGGTGGCAGAGTTCCACTGAAGTCCAAGCACTTTTACGGTTCGTGCTGCATTTGTGCCGTCTTCTCGAGTCTTGTGGGTTAGTTGTGAGGAGTTCAATGATGTCCATTGGCGAAGGTTCATGCCAGCTTCGGATAGATACTCTCGTGAACGAAGGTAGTACTCGATGGCTTTCATCTCATTGCTAGTTCCTGTCACCACATTATCCATGTACATCGAGTCTTTCAGGTCCATGGCTATTTTATCATTGCTTTTTCGGTCGAGATGGTATCTAATGGTTGCACTTAGCAGAAACGGTGAGGGAGCAGCTCCGAACAAAACACGACGAAATCTGTACACTTGTAGGTTATCCATGTTGTTTGCTGGTTTGCTTGTGTCCTTAAGCCACAGGAAGCGGGTAGCGTCTCTGTCTATTTCGTTTAGTTCGATTTGTAAAAATGCTTTCTCGATATCAGATGTAAAGGCTATTTTGTGGAGTCGGAATCTAAGAAGAATGCCCATCAGCTCTCGCATGAGGTTGGGACCTTTGTGTAGGCAATCGTTTAAACTCAGTGTGTTCGAGTTTCTAGCGGACGCATCATACACAACTCTCATTTTTGTTGTAGCGCTTTCAGCCTTAAAGACTGGGAAGTGAGGGATATAGTGCACGATACCTTCGAATTTGCTTGGATTGGAAACTAATTCGATGAATCCTTGTTGAGCTTGATCTTTGATATATGTGACGTACTTATGGATGAGCGTAGGATCTTTTCTCAGTAGACTTTGTCGGAGGCTGTTCAGCCTGCGTTTGCTCATTGCGAAGTTTGTTGGTAACTCATGGTTGTTGTCTTTCCAGGGCAGTCTGACGACGTATCTTCTGGATGCTGCGTTGAATTCTATGTTTTCGTTGAAGGTTTTTAAGACTTTAGCCTCCACATCGTTTTCCACTGCGTCCAGATCGTTGATTTCCCAGAATTTGGGCAGGATGTCGTCCAATGGTTCTTCAACTGGCTTGATGTCTATTCTGTTGCAGACAGTGTTCGGTTGTGGATCGCTGTTATCTTGCTTGACAGGACCAGAAAGTAACCAGCCAAATTTGCTGTTCATTGCGATAACTCCTCCGTTCGCGCATTTGACAACTTCTCCTGTTATCAAGTTGCCGTAGAGGTCGTTTCCGACAATGATGTCTACGTCAAGGAGGCCCTTATTGGGTGGCGGGTCGGCTAATCTGAGTCCTTGCAGTTCTTGATGGTCTAGACAATCGCGATTGACTTCGTAGGATAGCGGAGGGCATATGATAGGGGTGACCAACGCCGTTAGGTCGATGTTTTCTTGTTCTGTCTGTATTTGGAATTGTACCACTTGGTATTCCTTTCTACTACTACAGCGTGATCCAAACGTCGTCACGTCCAGCCATTCTTTTCTTAGTGGTTTAAGTTTTAGCACTTCTTTAAGATGCTTGGTGATGAAGGTTCTCTGTGATCCCGAGTCGAATAGAACTCGAGCTTGGTATTTGTTCTTTTCTGATCCGACGACAGTCACAAGTGCAGACTGCATGAGTATCGTTGCATCTGGGTGAGGTACTTGTGTGGCACCCATGTGCGCGCGCTGCTCTGATGAGCTTTTGATTGCTTCGTTCTCTTTCTGGGTGTTTGGTTCTCTTTGAGATGGTGCCTGGGACGTGATTTCTGACTCACACAGCGAGGTGTGATGTCTCTTCTTGTAACAGGTAACAGAGATTATATATATATAGAAGAAAATTAGAAGTCCCAGGGAATAGGGGGGTCCTATTACAAGTTTCATCCCTGGCCAAGTTTATATATTTTTGGAACCAAACACTTATTTAAAAAAATGTTGCTTGGCCTCAAGCCTACACGACTTGACCGAAACTAGGGAGTATGGGTGGAAATCACTGAGATGACTATAAAATGCATAATTATCTAATTAGTCACACCGAGGACCTGAACCATTCACACTGCTCACCAGCGGAAGATCTGCACATAAGCTCAAGGCATGGCTGATTAGATATGCATTTTATAATTGCCTCAGGGATTTCTACCCAGACATACTCCCTTTGGTTGAGTCTCATAGGCTGAGTCAGCATGAAGCCCTCTTAAAACACCACAGTGACTGGTTTTAAAAAAACAATCTTTTTAGAATGTCGAACGAATTAAACATTGGATCCTACTGTCCTCCATTGGCTAATCAGAAAATGTGTTCAAATGCACTTCATGCTATCCACATAAGCTTGAGACTGATCAGTGACAACGTTTTCTGAAATGACTGCATGTATTGAAATCAGACATTATCAACAGAGTTGAGTGTGATATACCAATTGCAACAAGTACATGAAAATGCTTAATATATTTTATAAAATTATATTTTATAATAGTTCTATAGAAACAAGTCTGATTTGAGCACATTACCAACATAAAACTAGCATTCATTTCAGTGTTGGCTTGAATTTATGCTTGTTCTGAACTGCAACAACATTCTTTGAAATCAAAGTAAATATACATACTTGATCGACTTACCAATGAAAATTGAACTTTGTAAAAATCTTTCTTAAGACTTAACACAAATAAAATAATGCCTAAATACAAAGAAAAAGTTCCTTCGTTAATACATGTAAAAATCAGCATTAGGAATGTCACACTTCAGTAATAATACTGAGATGATTCCTACCAATGATGTATAAGATGAATGATATAAATCTGTGGTAATTGAAGTATGCCCTGACAACATCCTGCAAACAAAGCATAAAAGCAAAGTATATAATTTAATTTCAGAACTACAGACATTCAGTGCAGAGTACTGAATGTACACTGTCCTCTAACTGCATGGACAATTTCTTCATGTATAAATCATTAACCTGCTCTTAAGAGCAACGATCAGCAAAAATCAAAGAAAATCATAATTTTCGTGGCAACAGTGAATCCTCCGATTTCGTTCATATTACAGTGTTAGATAGGCCTTTAGGAAGTATGAATCGTGGTATATATTATTTCAAAAATAATCTCTTTGTTTCGGAGAAAAACAAGAAAATCGAATTTGCCCCTAATTAGCGCTAGATTTAGACCAAAATGTAGCCCAAGTTTGAAGCTCTCGTGAAACTTTGGAAATAATCTACAGCCAAGAATATTTCTGTGCATTTTAGAAGGGTATACCAGCTATGGCCTGAAAGCATTTTTGTTGAATTTACTTGATATTTTCATTGGAAAAAATATTTCTTTGTAACCCTTGTTTTTCGCCAAGGTATGTAAGTATGCTAAGTGCAAAAAATTATTTCAACACATGCTACACAAAATAAACAGTCCACATTACGAATTTAGGAAGATTTAATATTGTTCTTTTCATTTATGGAAAAATTTTTTTGGGTATTTTGTTATGCGATCGATAAGAGTGATTTAAACTTTGACAAAATTAGCATTAATTTCACTGTCGGTAATATCAAAGGGAAAAGCAATTAGCGTTACTCATTCAAGTTTATTTACAACCAAAAGCTCGTAAAATAATCCTCTGATATATTAAAAAAAACTTTTTCTACTTGAATAAATGTTCTAAATTTTATTCTAGATTTAAAAATCTTACCACAATTTTCTATTTTCAAGATTAATCTCCTACTTGTCATATAAACTCAGCACTTATGCAGACCAACACATAGGCTATATTGGTAAACATTTAGGTTTCCATGGCCTTTTCCAGCACATCCACAAAAACTATAGCAAACTTTAGATTAACCTTTCTTTATTGGGAACCCGTATTCAGCGTACTTCGGGCCGGGTTATACAGCATATATATACATGTGCTATTTAGTATGTGCTACAATACTTTGGATCAGGAGTTAATAAATATAAATCTCAAGCTAAGCAGCATGTACCTCCCTATCCAAAACTTGTTTAAGTGGTTGTTATTGTAAACTGAAAATAATATACATTATTGTGAGTGTACCAATGATTAGAAGAAAAACTTGTTTCCTATCTTGTGACCTGTGTTTTGAAACTGAAATTTCTTCGCGACATTTTTCTTTGCCGTAAAGAATTATAGATGAACGCATAAATGCTATATCCCCTTGCAAAAGTTTCAACGTAGTAATTCACACCGATTCCTTATAATACAAATAGGTACATATATGTAGCAAACGCGCGCGACGTAAAAAAGGACGTAAGGTTGCAAACACAACACAGTCTATAATTGCGCGACTGCCATGACAAAGTCGGGACGTTATTGCGGATATCAATGCCATTTGGCTTGTTTTCGGGTCCTCCTCAATTAATGTCGGTGACGTTTAACGTTCGCTTTTAGCATTCGCCAGTACACGCTGCCCTCGGGCTTGGGACCTTCTATTTATAGAAGGGTAGGGATGCTCATTCGAAATATTGAAAATGACGCCGGAATGGTACATGAGTCTCATCCAGATGGGGGTGGCAACACTTGATTTTGTGCTTTTTTCAGTTTTAATAGTATTAAAGACAGAATCTTTGAACAGCTACTTGACTGTAAAGTTTATGAGGGTATCTTATTCATTGAAAAACTCCCTTAAAGTTACCAGCTTAGTCTCTGGTAGTCCAGTTAAATGATATACAAGGTTGTTTATTTTGACCCGTAGAAGTTACAACAAGCATCTCCACCCAAAGTATATGGGAGTCCCCCAACCCGGACTGCTGCATGATCTTCAACGTCACATCGCATTTGATACGTCTACCTATTACTGAGTACAGGAGAGCATAATTATATAGGAGACTGAGACATACGCGTCAGGTGATGTGACGGACTGCCCCGCATATTGGCTATTATTAGATCTGACACTTGAGCGGGCTAAGAAATATATTTTAACAGAAAGCTTTCGAAAATAATCATGTGACGGGACGGATTTTCGAAGGTGGTCTAAAAAAAACGTATCCTGACCCGGATGTGCGCGCGTCTAAAAATATGAAAAAGAACCAAAAAGACTCATATAATAAAATACTTATTGCCTGAGTTTGGTCGGAAAAGAAGGGAAAATATTTGGGAAAATATTATTTTGGCTCTTAGTCATTCAACACGGCCATGACCTCGAACCAGGTGTCTTACCTTTTGCCCTTTCCACTCAGTCAGTAAGTAGATAATATTTGGCATGCATTCACTTTCAGCGTGGGCATGATGACAGTGTTAGAAAAAAATCTGGGTCTATGTATGAAATTAGGCTGCCGAAGGTTTTTATAGGGCACGTACCTGGTTTATGCCCTCCTACTGCATACTGTATAAAGAAAGGTCCCGTCTTAGTGAGGTATTGGAAAGGGTGAGGACCTTGGTGCGGAACCTTCTCTCCCACATCCTTTGCCAATTATTACAAGAGACCACGTCAACTTACATAATTCAATGTACACAGCTACATTTGTTGATAAGTTCGATGTAAGGCATCTTGTGTTTGACTTTTATACCAGATGTGTCAAGTTCCATAGATGAAAACTGAGAGAGTTTGGATTTTTTAGCGATTTCGCAGATGTTGTAAGAGTCATACATGACGGGATGTTGAAGAGCAATGGTATTCATCACTTCCTCTGTCAGCTCTTCGATGAACTGTTCAGCGGCGTCTAATTGATCTTCATGACTAGTTTCTTGTTCGTCTTCATTTTCGTCGGAGGGGAGAGTTTTCCCTCGTGCCAAGCAAGAGAAATATCCAGAAATTTGTTGAGGTGACAAAAAGTCACTTTTTTTGAACAAGCGAGAACCATCTGGAGCCTTTGCTCTTCTCATTGATTTTGATACCGTAACCGGGTCTACTTTGTGTCCTGTTTCTTCTCCAGCTTTGTAAATCAGATCTTTTTCCCTGTTGACTTTAATGCCCAGCCCATTGGTGGTAACGAATCCCTTGCACTTTCTACTGGTTGTTGAACTAGAATGTCAGGAATATCGCGAATCTCACTCATTCCATGCTCAAGCATTGAAGCGTAAAGTAGCATTGACTTATCATAAAGTGTTTGGTGTTCGAGGGAGTACTTATGATCTCCATAGTCAAGGTGTTTCTCAAGCAACGAATATCGTTGAAACGATTTGATACATCCTTCTTCTGGGCAGAAAAACAACCTTTTGGCATTTTGACCTTCAATACTATTTCCCTTCTCATCTTCTTCACAATCGTCGTAGTTTTCCTCTTCTTAGTCAACACTATCACATTCATGGTTCTTTTCTCTGGAAATTTTTCTGGCCTTTACTGGAACAAACGAAATATCTGGACTTCGAGGTCCTGCTTTAATGTTCAATTTTGGTATGTTGTCTGGAACACTAAGATCACTCCAAAGGAAGGACTTTCCAGCACCGATACCGTATGCTCTCCAAACGGTCAAACCTGTCTCACTAAACTCAATGTTGTTGATGTAACTGACACCATCCCATTTCACAGACTTGAAGCCTGAAGTAGACTGTGGGCCACTCAAAGTCACTCTCACTCCTGGTACTCCTCCATATGACTCAATTGCACTCTTCATTTGTTCTGCGGTGTCGATGTCATGGCCCGAGTGCAGATATCTCCTCATGTGGCCTTTGATAGTCGCCGCCTTTCGGTCGCACGCTGCCTTACTACCTTGTGGGTCCGAGAAATTGATTTGCGATAGATTCATTCCATTGTTGGTAGCAATTTGGTTGACTGCGAGCATTGTCGAAGCAGAGTGAAAACAACCTGCATTGTCTTGTTTCATGTAGATGAACTTTACATCCAGAAAAGTACCCTTCAGCTGGCGCAAAACATCATCAAAGATAGCTAAGACCATTGGGCTGTCCTGATTGCAGTTTTCAAAAATGTGTACAAAAGTTAGCATTTGTAGTTCTTGCTCGATGGTTTTTCTTAAAGCCACCGTTAGGTGCCAGGATATACCGTGCTTCCCAAACCAATCTCACTGGCTTTCGCGATACTTTTGCGGTAAAAACTTCATCGCCAGACTCTGGTGTCTGGTGTTTAACTTTTTTCCTGATGTTTCAATGGAAAATGATTTGTCTTCAGTGACAATCGTTGAAGAGGCCTCAAGTATTTCATACGAGCTCATGGGTGTGTCTGCCAATGTAGTGCTCAGGAGAGATTCGCCGGATGGGCTTGGTAACAACACTGGTTTAAATGTCACCTCGTCATCTTCCTAGAAATACAGGAGTTCTTGATTATTAAACAATTTCTGTCAATTGATGTCATGAGGGCCCTTATTTCAAAAGTACGGTGTTACATAATTCACGGCTCAACTCCCCAACCCCCATGGGTCAACCTGCATTCTAATGTAAATAACTATATAACAAATTAAAGTACTTTTTCGTAAAAAAGGGCCGTCGCTCCATAGAGATAAGCTTAGGGGGCATGGTTCCTTTCGAACAACTAGTCAATTTTCATTTCCCACTTCCCACTTCTTCTAATAATCTCTTACCAGACTCAAATCACACATCTTTCCCATTGCTTCATCTTCTACAGTTTCTACGATTGGATCCAGGTTCTCCGAGTTCATGTGCATCAATTTCTTTCTGCAGTTAGTACAAATCCCTGTTGCATAGAAAATCAAAGCATTTTCTAAATTCTAATTACATAGGTGCGTGCAGCCCTTTATTTTTAGCCGACACGTCCTTGCGCACACACAATTATGGCGTCAATTATCAAATCCAGAATCCTTCATCGAAGTTGCTCGATTCCATAAACTTGATCGCTCAAATAAGAAAATAACAAATAGATCAAACATAAAAAAAAACACTGAGATTCAAAATTGAAAGCAAAAGAAACATGGATGTGATTCCGGAAATAAACCAGTATTTGTAACTGACCCAAAACAAGACCCGTTGCATTTTATATTTCTCTAATAAACATTGTGACATGAAGAGTCCTACCTGAGCCAATCTGAACAAGAATTCCACTTTTTGATAGTATAAGATGGGAATCATTTCTTCCCATGCCTCTTTCGTACTTCGGCCACTTTGTTTTTGATTTCCCATGATTCGAGATCAATGTGGGCACTTGACACCTTGTACTCGATCCTCTGGTCCAACCTAATCCAAGTTTTGAGCGATGATGTGGACAGATTGTCCGGGTATCAATGTCTGCCGGGCATGAAAATACACCAGCACGATAAAGAATCAATTCTACTTCACTTTCTGGTCCGGAAAAGCTAAAAGTTTTCTTGTGTGCACGTATATCCTTATTACAGGCCAGAAGAGGAACTGTTCGATTGTATTTAACCCTCACATCTTTTCTATCTTGCCCGCAACAATCTCCGAGCAACTGTTTGAACGAACAGCACACTTCTTCCATGATCAACATTAATCAAAACTGTTCAAATAATGTAGTAATCATAGAGCAAATACACCTAAGTATGCATGTAGATTTCAGTGTCATTCTCATCTTCAATGCAACTTTAAATGTCACGCGATTGTCCATGTAGAACACTAAAAAATGGTGTTTCATTTTAATCTTTATCCTAAATAACATATTTATTTGAGTAGAAAAATATTCTAATCAATTTGTGGGTTATTTTACGAGATTTTGGTTGTAAATAAACTTGCGTTATACTAATTGCCTTTTCCTAGCTTTGATATAGCGACATTTTTGCTATTTGTTGCTAAGTTTAAATCGCTCTTATCGATCGCATAACAAAATACCCCAAAAAAATTTTCCATAAATGAAAAGAACAATATTAAATCTTCCTAAATTCGTAATGTGGACTGTTTATTTTGTGTAGCATGTGTTGAAATAATTTTTTGCACTTAGCATACTTTTACCTCGGCGAAAAACAAGGGTTACAAAGAAATATTTTTTCCAATGAAAATATCAAGTAAATTCAACAAAAATGCTTTCAGGCCATAGCTGGTATACCCTTCTAAAATGCACAGAAATATTCTTGGCTGTAGATTATTTCCAAAGTTTCACGAGAGCTTCAAACTTGGGCTACATTTTGGTCTAAATTTATAGCGCTAATTAGGGGCAAATTCGATTTTCTTGTTTTTCTCTGAAACAAAGAGATTATTTTTGAAATAAAATATACCACGATTCATACTTCCTAAAGGCCTATCTAACACTGTAATATGAACGAAATCGGAGGATTCACTGTTGCCACCTTTTCTTTGACCGATCGTGACCTCATCTCTTAAAGGGAAATCCCCTAGTCTCCAATGCATGTAAGCAGCCTGAGGGAGTACTGTATATGGTGCCACTGGCCATGGATAGTGTATGGTTTTTGGGCTGGCTGTCTCAAGTGTATGTACATTTACACAAAATTGGTTATCTGTCAGCAATTCATTATGGTTTTCGATTGCCTTATAGGAATAACCTTGGTCTTTATTACAGTGAAATCCAGGTATATGAACACCATGGAGACAAGACAGAGTGTTTGTATTGATTAGGTATTCATATTAAATGGTTTACAGTATTTTATAGGCTGGGACAAAATTACATTAAATAAATATTACTGTCAGTAACAGCTGGGTGTATATGTTAATGGGGTGTCTACCAGGCTCTACCATTAAATGCCTTGGACATTTGTGTATAGTTTCAGAAAATATCCATATAGCCCCACCATAGAGGGAATTTTGAATTACACCCTCCCCACTCCTGGAATTTCCATTTTTCAAGTTATAATATTTGATGACGACTGGAATTTCTGTGATATGTTTAGTTTGAAGAATAATATATTTTTTCTTGCAAAAATGGTTGTGTCTTATCAATAAACTCGAATTTTTCCTGCCCTCATTTGAGTTCGGTGCTATGTTGTCAATCTGTACTCGAACTGGTGAAAGTGCCGTCAGATTGAATTTTAAACGAAGAGGCTTGGATTTTACAATGTTCCTTGATTGAGCCTTTATATTTCTTTGGTGGAACCTCTATAATTACATTATTTTACAGTGTAGGTCATTGCTTTTGTAATTATTCAGCATTTCAGGAAGAAAATCAAACAGAATTAACCTCAACATTTTTTACTTTTCCAAGATGGAGAAGCTTTGAATGAACAGATCATGTACATAGCCTTGTTTTATGATCATGTTGGTCCGTGAAGGCTGATCTGGATAATTTGGCGATTTAGACAAAAATGAAAACCTAGAGTCATGCCAGCCTAAAGGCCTGGGCACGAGTAATGTTATCATGATTTATCTACATTGTAGCTGATACATGTGAAGCTGAACTACAGCTTGATTAAATTGTTTTGACAAATAGTTTTTACCTCAGGGTCATCAATTGGTTTACCACGAATAAAATCAGTGATACTTTCACCATAGAAGAAATAGTTTGAACAGCCAAGAAAATACCTAAACAAACAAATAATATTATAAGGTGTACTGACATATAAAAATTTGAAAATGCCCTTATAAAAGCTTCTAAATAGTCAAATTGCTTTTACATTTTATAGTTTTTGTCTTCCTTGAAGGGACCTTAACATTTTGTGATGTCACTGTGAGAAATCATCATATGACATACAAAAAAGCTATTGATATTTTAAATAATTTTTTTTAGCAATGTATATTGGAGAATTTGAAATACATTAAATAAATCTTGCAAGATCAAGATGCATAATGCCAATTCAAGCATGCATTTTGAGAATCACAACTCCAAATACATTTAATATAATAATGATTTTTTGAACATCAAAATTGAGCGAATATACATCAAATATCTTTTGTATTTCTTGTTTTTTTGTAAATCCCATGCTTGGCTTTGAAGAAAAGGCTATGAATAAAATAAATATTGAAGGAACACTTCACGCCAAATTAAATGACAGCTTTTTAAAGAAACCAGAAGTTAAGTGGCAGAGTCCCGCTCATGCTCAATAAGAACAAAAATGAGTCCTTTTGTCAGGTGTGTGTCGCTCCACCAGAAGTCAAATGATTCCCACCAAAAATGTGTGGCAGGCACCTATTAAATTTTGCTGGCCAAAACAAGGCCCCGTTTTAATTTGCAGCAACCATTGCACCTTAACAATATATGTTAGTACACCCTTAATTAAGTACACTTAAATGATTTAAACTACTGTTAATGGTCCTATTTGTTATAACTGTACAATATTCATTTTGGTAAAAATTTGAGAACCAAAACAATTTACCATCAGACAGTGATGGGCATATAATCCAGTCTTTGAGGGCAAATATCAATGTTTGATAGCCTCTGACGTTGGTTACTCAAATCAAGATGTATACACATGAAATAAGCTACATCAGTATATATAGACACATGAAAACAATCACCAATGGTTTACAACCAAGGGATCAGTACAGCATTAGCATTTTCAAAGCATATCAAATTTCCAGTTGACTGTCTGATAGTAATAGTATCTCTTTTGGAAAGATAAGATAGTGCCCCCCCCCCCAGTTTTTTTTGAGAAAGAGGTGTTTGAAAAATAACCACAAAAAAGAATTACATACCAACTAAGAGATCTAAACCAAGGTAAATTGTATTTCTTGTATTTTTGATGACCGATGGTAATGACTTCATGAAAACACTTGATTTGTAGACACTGGACCTGTTGAAATATGGAGCAAAAATGTGTGTCTGCAGTGTTGAAGTCTTGCATATTATACACTAAAATACTATAATAATAAAGGGAAGCACAATAACTGATAAACTTGAATGTGGTCCACTATACAGAACTAAATAACTGAAAATTAAAACATAGGAGAACAAAAATTAATTTTAAGAACCCCAACTGACCAAGATCTGATCTGGCAAACCTGCAGTTGACAACTTATAATTACAAGCATGGCCAAGAAGTTGAATCTGACCTAGGGGCTACCAAGAACAATACAACCTCAGCTATTGTTGTAGCCAGAGCAAGACTTGAGCTTGAGGCCTCTGGATTATCCTACTTCCTATATGTATTTGCTGTGGTGTGACATTATTTTCGAATCAATTTGATTTTTATTTTACATTGTCTTATATAAGGATAATACCAGTAGCAAATAGAAATCCAACTGGTTTGATCAAACCAAAATAATTCAAAATAATACAACATATCAATATTACTACTATCTTACCAGCAGTATAATGGCTAAAGGTCCTATGTACATAACTACCACAAATCCACCAATCATTACAAGTGTAAATATTCCTCTGATCCACCAGTTTCTCCATCTTGGCTGTAAGTTTGTTAACACTCCTGGAAGTTCTTGTTCTTTTGCTGGTGTGGGTTCCTCTGGTTTCTCTTTTGTATCCTGAAAGATAATAATCAATATTGATTACAACCCCAGCCACTGGTTACATAATTTATATTATTACAATTATTTATTAAATACCTATATTTCTTAAGTTTGAAAACTTGTTCTTTTCACTAGTGAAAATAACATGACTGTTCTTTTCACTAGTGAAAAGATCGTTACCATGGTTAATTGAGCGCATTTACTCTAAAGATAGTTTGTTGTCTCTTGATTTGATAATTATATGATAAATAGAATATTGCATGTTCGCTTGGAGATACGGTTTTATCTTCTCTTGTTGAAAAGATCTCTCACGAGTGAGCGCAGCGAACTCGTGAGAGATCTTTTCAACACTCGAAGATAAAATCCGTATCTCCGCGCGCCCATGTAATATCCTCTATTTAATATATATTGTGCAATGGATGATCCTTCAGGAAGCATTGGTTTACAGCATTTAAGAACTTCTTTCCAACGTTGGTTTTCACATTTGAATCCCAGGGAGGGTTATACCACGTGATGTTTCTTTTGCGGCTTTTTCTTTTTTTTCCACGTTGGTTGGGCTGTGGATTGTATGTCAGCTTGTGATCGTATCCGCTTTCATTCAATGCTTTTTGGTATGGTTCTACTGTTTTGTTAAATACTTCTTGGTTAGAGGAGATATTTGTTAGCCTCTTGTTAATGTTAAGTGGAATGTTTTTCAGTAATGAAGGAGGATGGTTACTTTGTTGGTGTACGTTTAAAAGTTTGTTATTGGGTTTCATGTAAGGTTTGTAAGTTCCGTTTGTTAGGTTAAATGTTACATCTAAGAAGTTAACAGTTTTTTTGTTAGCTTCTGTTGTTATTTTTAAATCATTAGTATTAAATATTTTGCACATTTCTTTCTTGATCTTTTCTGTTTCTCTAGGGCTAGCATGGCAGGCAATTAAACCATCGTCACGGTAGAGGCCCACTGAAACATGAAGCTTTGGTGTGATCAACGATAACATGTATAAGCCAATTAGTTCACACGTTTCTGCTCCATCGTATGAGCCCATGGTCACGTCAAACATGTTGTTGTTGTCTTTCTTTATCCATGGAGAGTCTAGATGATGCAGTAATGATCGTTTGGCATGGATTATGTCTTTCTCCTGCTGAGTTATAGGGGTGAAGTTAGCTGTGAAATTGAATGCTTTGGTTAAAAATTTTTTAGTTATGGAGGGGTAGAAGTCACAAACATCGAAGGTGATAAATACCCCGGGGGGGGGGGGGGGGGAATCCGATCGTAAATGGACGGGGATGCTCATCGTACCTTTTAGGGGTCAAAATCTGCAATCTGGTACCTTTTAGGGTGTCTCAGACTTAAGTGGACTACCAGAGACATAGCTGGTACCTTTTAGGGACTGTTTTGGGGTAAATAAACTACCTAAAATCAGCATGAAAGGGACGATTTCGAGATCTGAATTGAATCTTCATAGCACATCGATAACAAATGTTTCATTACTTTTAATTCTTTGTTATTGTTTTTGAATTAATTGGTACCTTTTAGGGGTAGAAATGAATTGTTGCCACTCCCACACAGGTACCTTTTAGGGGTCATTTTCAAAATTTCCAACGAGCATCCCCGTCGTCTAATATATAGGAGTCCCCCCCCCCTCCCCCCCGGGATAAATACATGGCTGTCCTTATTCTGTATGCTATTAAACCATTGGATTGTGTCGTTGGTACTTCTCCAAAGATTTGCTTTAGTAGCTTGCATTATTTTCCCATTGATTCTGTCAAGGATTTTCTTGCTTATTATGCCAATTTCTGACTTACTTGGGTCGATAGATCTACATGTAGGTTTATTGTCAAAGTCAGGTTTGTGGTCTTTTAGTGTTACAAATGAATCTCGGCGTGAAGATACCTAAATTCTATCGTCTAAATTGAGAGATTCTGCTATACGTTTGTCTTTAGCTGTAATATCGTTCGGTACGGTTGGATTTGCTTTCTTGTATGATTTTGTCACGTTATTATCTACCAGTTTTGTGTAGTCATCTTTGTTTGTCTTGTAGTAGTTGGTAGTCTTGTCGGCTTTTACAAATACATGGCAGTCGTCCTGAATTTCTTTTCTCAACTTTTTCTGGAATACGTTAGTGTTGTGGTTCGCTTTAAATTCTATAGACTGTATTAACGAAACAGTAGAACCATACCAAAAAGCATTGAATGAAAGCAGATACGATCACAAGCTAACATACAATCCACAGCCCAACCAACGTGAAAAAAAAAAGAAAAAGCCGCAAAAGAAACATCACGTGGTATAACCCTACCTGGGATTCAAATGTGAAAACCAACGTTGGAAAGAAGTTCTTAAATGCTGTAAACCAATGCTTCCCGAAGGCTCATCCATTGCACAAACTCTTTAATAGGCACACGCTCAACCTAAGCTACTCCTGCATGCCAAACATAAAGACCATCATCTCCACTCATAACAAGAAAATAACCACAATGCAAACAGCCGATGAACAAAACAAAGAATGTAACTGCAGAAGAAAAACAGAAGGAAAATGAAGGAAAATGTCTCCAAAATAACGTAATTTATCAAGCAACTGTAGAAACAACCACATCGACAGAAACCTACGTAGGATGTAATGATAAGTGGATAATAAAAGGATATAAGGCCTTGTGGTGCTTGCTCTTTTATTGCTTGCTTGCATGACGTGTCCATACAACAGACTGTAACCCGATACACATTATATACTAGCTATTTCTAATAGAAAGTGAAATGCTGCGAGCAAAAAACAGCTGGTGTATCCACGTTAGCAGAACTGTTCCCCTAAAACTTACGAAAGTACACCGCTTTGTCTGATATATCAAATGTTTCTTGTTTATCTCCTGTGCGTTGTGTGACGAACACTGCTAGTTGACCTTCAACATTGAACTAGACGCACTCGTGCGTTCACTCGTGCCCATGTAAAAGGGAGCCCAAAATCGGCCGTAAATAGGACATTTAGATTAGCTGTCGCTACAGTAAGAGCGATTGACATGTTGTCGTTAATAAACTTTTTAACAAGACGCACCTTGAACCGTACACTGGTTGCCTGTAGTTCAACAAGCCGCAGTAGTAAAGACCTTTAATTTGTCTGTCAACAGCCATTCATGCAAAAATTTTGTACCGCTGATCGAATGTATCGCGTGCTCGTCTAGTGACATCCTTGAATCGACTCTCGATACGGTATGGACTTGAACCGCTGATCGTATGTATCGCATGCTCGTCTAGTGACATCCACAGATTACACTGTGTTCCGAATAGGAGGCTACTCGCTTCGCTCGCAGCAATTACATAACATCCCCTCTCCTTTGAGAAAGTCATTCAAATATTGACTAAATATAACAGATTCCAAGAAATGGTGGTCGGAATGCAGACGACTCTGTGGTATGAAGAAATCAACTCTGATCTAGTTACCAAACTTCTATCTGACAACTCACCATCTAAAGATAGCATGCAATCACTTGCTAACAACATAAACAATACTTTTTTAGAGCCTCAACAAATCTTTCAACCTCTGCATTCTGATTTCTACGTAAAAACAGATGGATTTTCAGCCCCAGTATTTAAGGTCCTCAGCTCTGTGATCATTAGTAAAGCTGGAGGACCTGACAACATACCTAACTGGGTACTTAAGGAAATTTCATATGAATTAGCACAACCGCTATGTGACATCATCAACTCTACTTTATCTATGGGACTTTACCCGCTATCTGGAAGTGCGCAGATGTAACCCCTCTTCCAAAGGTAACCAAAGTCAAAGACATTAATACTGATCTTAGACCAATCTCACTCACCCCAACACTGTCTAAAGTTGCTGAGGATCTCATCGTACAATACCATGTAAAACCTGCAGTACTTCACCACCTTAATCCAGACCAATTTGGTTGTATACCTAAATCGTCAACAACACATGCTCTTATAAACATGGTCCATAATTGGTCTCAGTGTACAGACAGTCAAAGCAATGACGTATGCGCATTTATACTTGATTTCAAGAAAGCCTTCGACCTCATCGATCACACATTACTAATGGCCAAATTACAAAGCTATGACATCAACCCTTGAGCCAGTTTGGGTAGGAACTTTGCTAAGTAGTTAACGAATCCGCAGAAGCGGCGTATGTCGTGTACGTTTTCAGGCTTTTGCATGTTGATGACAGCTTCTACTTTCTCGGGGTCAGCTTTCAAACCTTGGTTTGTAACAAGGTGTCCTAAATATGGTATTTCTGTCAGTACACCTCAGCTTCAGCTTTGACTTGTTGAGAGTGATATTTTGTTGTCTGCATCTCTCGAGGAACTGGTGCAGCTTTTCATTGTGATCTTCATGGGCTTCTTCATCTGTCTCACCGATACCGTAGATAACCATATCATCATGGACTGTCAGTACTCCGTCTAGTTGCTCTAGTCTGAGCTTGATTGAGGCGCTTTTGGAATATTTCTGAGGCAACTGACAGGCCAAAAGGCATCCTTTTCTATCGATACCTCCCAAATGGAGTATCAAATGTTGTCAGCTTGCTGGATTCATCATTGAGCACGACATGCCAATAGCCATTCCTCTCGTCAACTTTTGTAAAGAGCCTTGCCTTGGCCAGATCTGGTAGAACATTGTCAATAACCGGAAGTGGATAGTGTTCACGCTTGAGAGCAGCGTTAAGAGGATTTGGGTCAATACACACTCATAGGTCCCCTGATGGCTTTGGTGTTACCACAATGTTGCTGACCCAGTCAGTTGGTTCGTCGACTTGTGTGATGACACTGAGGTTTACCAGACGCTGGAGCTCATTCTCAAGCTTTGGCTTCATTGCAAATGGCACCCGCCTTGACGGAGAGACCACTGGTGTTGCGTTGGGATCCACCTCCAGGTGCTGTTCACCAGGAAGTGTTCCAAGTTCACCATCAAATACGTCCTTGAATTGTTCGAGAATGTCTGTCAGAGTGTTCATGTTTGACTTGAGTTTTGTTAATTTTGGTGGACCTTTCGTGGTGTGCACTGATGACACTTTCTTAAAATTTTATCCCATTCACTTAAACAGGTTATTTTCCCTTGACTTTCAATGCAGGTGGCAACAATTCCTTTCTGAGTGGCATGGTGTGCCCTTCTGGCTGTTCCCAGGCATGTCAATTGAGCCAAACCTAGAAGCTTGTCACATCCCATGCGGCTGGAGTGATTAGCTACAGGGCATACATGTACTTCAGTAACAAGTGGTTCAACAGCTTATGGTTGGTGGGACAAAGGCCGATGTTGATAGCAAACAATGAATTGTCCCCCATTGTCATTGCAGCATATGTCTGGGGCTGAGTGGTCTTAGAAGCATGTCTTGTTCTGGTCAGACAACGAGGCAGTAGTTGCAATAATTATTTTGAACTCAAGTTCCCGTCAGCAGCACCTCTACATGTATAGCCCAGCATCTCCCGGGCATCCAGAATTCAGTTGCTGATGCTTTGTATCTTTTTCACTGGCAGGGGTTCCAGCACTTGATTCCAAGGGCTTCGACTTCGCCTGTCCCATCCTACAGTAGCTCCTGAGGGACTTAAGGTAGTTCAGGACCCTTGCTACTGCGCATCTCACGTGCGCATTTGAACGCGCGCACTTTTATTAAAGAACATTCGCTTGTCACATTCGTTTTTTGGTGAAGAAAAATAGTATTTTATCGACCAGATTCTGCAAACAAATTTATCAAAACATGTGTAGGAGAAAAGCTCGAACTATAAAATTTAGCAAATATTATGAGTTGAAAAGGAGCAGAAAACAATGCTAAAATGGCTGATTTTTTGTGTTCCTTTTCAAAGATTTTTACCCTTTGTTCTTCTCTTACTCTTTAAACAATATGGTGACCCCCTGATTTTATGAATCATTTATGCTCACAATTTTATATCCTTCACGCCGGGCACAAAGGACCCCAAAATCGGCATGTTAAATGTGCCATTTTTGCCCTAACCTTTGTATCTTCAACAATATTTGATCGTTTGCAATGCAATTTTCAGTGATGGCTAACTAGAAGTGGCGATTTATTTTGCCATGTTTAAAAGTTACCATTGACGTGATTTTGACGTCATAGCGAATTGTTACACTTTTCGAGAACATCCAGATTACTTCAAGAGATTCTCAAAACTACATAGTTTGAAAGAGGATGCCATTCTCTAAAATTTGGTGCAATTTGTATCTCAATCCGACATTTCGTTGTCGAGTTATAAGGGATTTTTGTTTCACGATGACGTCATAAAAGTGACGTCACTAATAACCATTAAAAGCCATTAGAAGCCACTGGAAACGGCAAGTGATGATGCAACTAACATGTATCACTATTATGAAGTGTTTCTACGTAACTAAGTTAAAACTTTTGGTCATCGAGCTTTATTAGGGATATTTCAAATTATCGGTGACGTCATTGTGACGTTAGAGGATTTTGCTTTATATTCTTATTAATGTTTGTAATACTTATCTTCAAAAAATCAAAAATCTAAAAACATACGATTTTGAGGACTTCGAAGCTCTTTCACTATGCAAAGTATAAGAACAACCAAACTTCAAACAAAAAAGTTGAATGAAGAAGTAATTTTCATAAATTTTCTTTACTATTTCCCATATGATTATTAGATTATTAGACAATTACTTCTTCTTCATTCAACTTTTTTGTTTGAAGTTCGGTTGTTTTTATACTTTGCATAGTGAAAGAGCTTCGAAGTCCTCAAAATCGTATATTTTTAGATTTTTGATTTTTTGAAGATAAGTATCAGAAACATTAATAAGAATATATAGCAAAATCCTCTAACGTCATAATGACATCACCGATAATTTGAAATATCCCTAATAAAGCTCGATGACCAAAAGTTTTAACTTAGTTACGTAGAAACACTTCATAATAGTGATGCATGTTCGTTGCATCATCACTTGCTGTTTCCAATGGCTTCTAATGGCTTTTAATGGTTATTAGTGACGTCACTTTTATGACGTCATCGTGAAACAAAAATCCCTTATAACTCGACAACGAAATGTCGGATCGAGATACAAATTGCACCAAATTTTAGAGAATGGCATCCTCTTTCAAACTATGTAGTTTTGAGAATCTCTTGAAGTAATCTGGATGTTCTCGAAAAGTGTAACAATTCGCTATGACGTCAAAATCACGTCAATGGTAACTTTTAAACATGGCAAAATAAATCGCCACTTCTAGTTAGCCATCACTGAAAATTGCATTGCAAATGATCAAATATTGTTGAAGATACAAAGGTTAGGGCAAAAATGGCACATTTAACATGCCGATTTTGGGGTCCTTTGTGCCCGGCGTGTTTTCGTATAAAGAAAAAAAAAGAATACTTCTATCATTTCGATTTTGAGGAAATTTATCATTTTTCTGTCTGATCCTCCAAAAACGTGTATTCTGGAAGGCCATTTTTCATATAATTATTATTGTTGATCTTTCGCTTCTTTGCAAATTGTTCAGCAACAACTTAGTTCCAAGTGTTTTTCTGCATCCCAGGCTATCATTTTGTTTGCTTTTAAATACATTTGGTTGTTCCAAAATTCTTATCATTTGAGCAGATATCGCAAGGCCATTTTTTTTCGTAAAAAGATCCCCAAACACCCCACATCTCCCCCCCCCCCCCTCATATCTCAAGAGTGACCTCGGTGACCCCCCCATTTTTATTTTACATTTTATTTCCTCCTATATGTGCCTCTTTCTTTGTAGGAATTTGAAGGCAAGTTTATCATAAAAATTCATGAATCCCGAACTACCTTAACTTCTCCACTCTGGAGAACCAGTGCAGAAACCTCCTCACTAATGGTCTAGATAGTGCCCTCCACCAGATGGCCTTATGCTTCTGGTCAGAGTTCACTCCTTCTGTCAACTACTTGGCAAGCTGAATGCCTCTGGTTCTCCCACACTGCAGAGGAGTGGACTCTGTGTCTCTTGTAAATTGTAAATAAGATAACTTGGTTTCCATGGAAACATACAGTATCATCATTTGATTCTCAGGGCGCAGTTGCTCAAAGGTTGGGAAGCACTAACCCAGGTTAAGTCAGTTTTAACCCTGGGTTAGTGTCAGCCTGCCCCAGAAACACAAGCATGAAATATTCATTTTCTAAGACCCTGTTCAAACGAGAATGCAACTAGTTGATGCAAGTTTTGACTTGCATGGACTTGCATCTTTGTTTGAACACCAACTTGCATCAATTTGCGTCTACTTGCATTGACTTGTGAGCAGTTTGAATTTGCTCAAATTTGATCGCAAGCTAATGCAAGTTTTGGCTCGTTTGAACAGTCACCACGCTAAACTTCACAAGTTGTTTTTCATATTTTTTCGTTGGAACTTCTGCACATTTCCTCTCCTACAAATAATTCACACCAAAACAAAACTGATTTTCTCGATGTCCTTCAGCTAGCTGATTTTCCTTGAACGTTTTTGAACATTTTTCATCGACTTGCGTGGAGAGGTGTTCAAACGAGGATGCAAGTTGCAAGTCAAAACTTGCATCAACTTGCATTCTCCTTTGAATAGGGCCTAAGATTTTACATAATTATGATAACGTGAAACATATTGTAGGTACTGTAGTACTGTATATAGGCCAGTTCCAATTATGCTACTCCTAATTGCTGAATAATGTTCAGCAAAAAGAGACCCAATTCAGTATAGCATCTTTTACTTGGATTGACAACCATTGCTGACCAGGGTCTATCGTATTATACAGTAGAGCAGTGATTGGACATAATTTTAAAAGTATGCCACCTGAATCGCCTTTCACTCCAAAGTCAAGCTCCAATACTATTAAGTACAACACATAAAAGGAGTGGCTTTAAATGGAATGAGTCTTAGTATTTCTACATCTTACTGATACTAAAATTGCATATTTTTCAAATAGAATATATTATTTTTGTAATGACACTCTTTCTGAATCTCTTCCTGATACTCACTGATATTGTTGCCATATTTTTCTCTATTTGATCTTGATCCTGGAAGCAAATGCAAAGGATGATATTTAAAAAGGGGGAAAGCAACCTTAGGAGCTTTTTATATGAGAACAAGTTGCTGGGTTAACTTGTCTTCAATTGTAACTCACTTTCATCAACAGTCCCTAATTCAAGACTGCAAATAAGTGCCAATTTTACTGGCAAATATCTCGTAAAAATTTATGCTGATTTAACTGACAAATGATTCACCTAGTTGGACATTTGATCAAACATATTTTACCACATTGCAAGTTATCAACAATTCTTTTTTTACTTTGATTTTTCTTAATTATTGTTTTGCCTTTTGCTTGCCAAATGCAGAGTGACCAACCACCCCCAACAGGCCCCTTCTGAACTGGCAGGTTATGGCAGTACTGAAAGAAATATCAATCTGTTGACATTCCTTAAATATGTATGTCACTGTTACAAGTGAAATTCCCTTGTATGTCAATGACATAATTATACACAGAAAGGCACAGCACAATCACAGTAGGAATTTCAAATGTTTTTAATAGACAATATGGCACTAACACAGTCACGATATGGCACGGTTTCCCACTGATATGTCTATTAATACTGCCCTAGCTACTAAGCTTTACTTTTTTTAGTTACATAGTCACCCTGTAAGTTCAGAAATGAAGTAATTAAATGACATGGTGTAAACACAGTTTTCCAGAATAAAATCAATCCTAAAATCGATTACCTATAAAATGAGATTAATATGTTTTTTTCCGGAATATCAAAAATTGTCTCTTGACATCCAAAATGTAAATGAACCTAGTCTTATTTGAAGTGAATTAAGCTGAATATCATTAAGCTTACTAACTTGTAAGAAAATTTGGGTTAAAACAAATGGCGGGAAAAAAAACATAATAAAAAAATATAGAAATAGAAATAGACTTTAAGACAAGAACAATTCTAGATTAAAATTCAAATAACATACTTTGAAGTCTGGAAATTGCCAAGCAATCAGTTGATGCATTATGTAAGCTTGTATATGAGCATCAGTCAATCGCTCTCTGTGGCCAACCAAATCAACACATGATCTTCGATACAAACACCACAATACACATAACGCCAAAAACACACTGCTAGATATCAACGATTAGTATAATTTTTGGTCGATATTGTGTACGATTTTCAGCGACTAAAATAGTTTAGATCAAGAAAAGCGACTTGATTTTGACTAGAAATGAAATCGACGTTGCCTTTGACAAGTAAACTTATGTTTGCAGAATGTCATTTAGCGATTTTTACCCCCCAAATTCATCAGAACATCAATTTAAAGACCTCAAATCACTAATATACTAAAATAAAGAGTGCCTCACTTATTCCGAGGATAAAATCTTAAAAGATTGTGAAGCGAAGCTTCAAAAGATCGGGGAATCGCCAGCGTTTACCTTTGGACCTTCGTTTGGGCCATCGGCGTCTTTCGCTCTTCTTCTTGCACCGTTTGTACTTGTAGCCATTCCTAAGAAAACGATTTCTTGATTCGCTTGCTTCTCTTTTCTGCAAAGCCTAGTTTAAAGACATATTTTAGAGCTTGAACACTCTACATGTACATTTACTATTTCATACACTTGTTGTGTTTGTATAAAAGGAGGGTGGGGTGCATTGAATCATGGGAACGCGGACCAGGTGCGCCTCGAAATTTGAAAATGAAGTCTATCTGGAATCAGAAAATACATACAGCTATTTCAAAAAACGTTGAATACTGGATTCTGCATTCTGCATACTGAATAGTGCATTCCAAGACTTACAAATTGCATTTTTGATCGTTTGCGTTGTCGTTTTACCACCTATTTGCCTAGTTATAGCTGTTATAGAGGATTTTCACCATGCCATCTCCAAAACATACTGAACTACAAGACATTTTGGTCTTTTAATGCACTATTCAGTATGCAGAATGCAGTATTCAGTATTCAACGTTTTTTGAAATAGCTGTATAGGTCGTATATCAATAAAAAAGGGAAATGATCCAAAGTCTCCAAACGACATGGGGAACTGAACCAGCGTTTGAACTAGACATCAACTTTCCCATCTCTATCCCTCTAATGAACAGAACCGAAGGAGCGAGAAAAAACAAACGAAAAACAGAGATTATCTGAAAATATTCACGCCCAATACTAGGAAAATCAGGCCTCTATGGCCTCTATGGACAGTATAAAAATCAGGCAAGTCCCTTTATGTATTTTGCGACATACAGTACAGGAGTGGTAATCTATTCGAATTTCATTAAAATTTCAAAACATCATCCTTCGTTGGAAAAAATATAGTTGGCCTAGATCTATCCCTTCTCCCCCGCGCCGCACAACCTGTTCCAGAATATCACACAGGGTGACCAAACTCTTGGTAAACCCTTGATGGAAACCAAAGTAAAGAAAAATTTAAAAAACGATTTTTCGTCGCATTTTTAGAGCAATTCACCTTGTTTAAAAAATATATTGAAAACAGCACAGACATAAAATATCTTGCTTTTTTTTACCTTAATTTAATTTTCATTTTTCATGCGCACTTGCTAGATTCTAGGACCTTATCTTCTATTTACGAACGCGGTTACAATTAAGGGGAGGGCTGGATCGAACGCGCTTGACAAACGTGCTGTAAAAATGGCGGCAAGTCGTGGTAGTTTTTGTTTTCTTCTTGCTCTCTTCCCTCTTCTACTAAATGCACAACGACAGCACAATACCCTCAATATGCCTCAGTTACTGCTTCCTTACTTAGCTACGGGTTCACAGTCTGTGAATTTCACTCTGAAAGCCATGGATGGCTGTTACACTTGGTAAGCTGCATGTTTTCAAACACAAATAAGCTTACAACGTGCTTATAATATTCAGCTTGAATAACACCAGAATGTTTCGTGCATTAGGTCATCGAACAGACCTGAAATAGCAACAGTAACTCCCCTGTATTTGACCGATGAAGATGAAAATGGTGAGAGTAAACATGTAAAATTTTAATAAGTTGATAACTTATTATTGATTTTAATATTAATAAGCTATTATGGATTTGAGGAAATTATGTTGTTGTGGATATATCTTTTATATGCATTATCAATATTAAGCCTGAGGGGTTATGGCCAGGTATATACAGGTATTGTCTGTAATTATCGCCCCTGCTACTCAGTATTTAACCCATTTGACAAATTATAGACCATTTTACAGTTATATCATGGTCAACCACAGCCTCAACTGCATGTAAAGGCCCTTTTCAAACGAGAACGCAAGATAATGCAAGTTTTGACTTGAAACTTGCATCCTTGTTTGAACACCGCTCCACACAAGTCTATTGAAAATGTTCAAAACTTTCAAGGAAAAAAAGAGCTAGCTGAAGGACAGTGAGAAAATCAGATTTGTTTTTGTTTGAATTATTTGTAAGAGAGGAAAAGTGCAGAAGTTTGGACAAAAAAACATAAATGACTGCAAATGGAATAACTTCTTTTATTTTAATAAAAACTTACGTGAAAATGTTTTACACATTTTCATCAATTCTAAACAATTTTTTTCCTTTGGAAACAATAAATTGAAGAAAACAACCTTTGATGAATCCTTAGATGCGAACTCGAAGACAACATGGCTGCCAACATTCATATCCAGTCCCCAGACACAGGAAACCCAACAACTAAAACGCTTTGGCCGCGAACAAGTTTTCGTATAAAATAGTGGTGAATCTTTTGAGGAATTTTATACTTGTCGATAAAAAATGGCCATTTTTTCACAAGGAAACCATGACATCCTTTTAACTAAACAAATCAAAGAAATTTTTGCATGCCGCTGTTGAATGGCGTTCAATTGAGAACGATCGTAAACTTTGCTTCATCGGCATAGAGATACGGTAAAATTTTCTGCTTCATTCAAACTGAAAGAGTTTTAAAATAAGCCAAATGTTAACTAGTCTCCCAAATAAGTGTGGTATAGCCTTGGAACTCATCAAAAGTCCGATTTTATGGTTTTAAAAATGATACTTTACACGGCACAGCGGCTGCACATGGCCAGGTGATCGATTACGGATTTTGTTGAACCGTTAACTTTTCTGTTAGCTCTAAACTACTAAATTGTAACAAAAAGATTTCCAGGGGGTATTGAAATGTGGGTTTTAAATTTTTGGAAATTCCAGAGGGGTGGGGGGTCAATACCATAGCGTCAAAAATGGAAATTCCAAGGGGTAGGGGGGATGCAATACAAAATTCCCTCCGTGGTGGGGTATGGATATTTTCTGGAACTACACAATGCAAGTTAGTGTTCAAACAAAGACAAGTCTGTGCAAGTCAAAACTTGCATTGAATTGCATTATCATGTGAACAGGGCCTAATAATATTCTTTGGAGTTTGGCAAAAGTGCACAGAAAGGTAGGAAATGCACAAAAATGAACTGGGGAGGTGTAAATGAACAAAGCAAATACTTTCGATTTTGACCAGCTTTTGCTTTGTTCATTTACACCTCATTGGTTCATTTGTGTGCATTTTTTGCCTTTTTACAAGGCAAACGGAAAAAAATATTACATGAAGCCGAGGCTGTGGTTGAGCAAGATATAACTGTAAAATGGTCTATTGACAAGGTTCAGGGATTTCAACTATAATATTTATAACCTAAGGCATTTCTGCAATTTGATTGTCTGAGAGGAGTGGTATGTCAGCTTAATTCTGAAATACCTACATGTATGTGAAAATTACAGTTTCCGTGGTAACTACTTTCTTTGCAAAGAAAGGCTAAAAGGAAATGGTGCCAAATGGGGAAACTTTCTTCTGCTAAAAAGAAACTTGTGATGTAATCATAGAAACAAGTCAAAAAGCTCAAAAATGAATGGTTGAGGGTTTTTTATGCTTATAAAGATTGCATTTTTTGCTTTTTCTGCAAAAGATGAAAAATGAGCATAGTGACATGTGACACAAAAGCCTGTCAAAATAGCTTGAACCTGAAGGACTGACATGGCTGAAGAGTTAATGAAGGTAATATAAAGTTATTCCACACTTATGCATTTATTGTTTACCTTATTTAGAAAGTGTTTGACTGTGTAATCTTTTTTCAAACAATACTGGTTTTAGGCTTCACAAATGGCAATTTGTTTGCAAGTCTGTTTTTCAGTGAAGTCATTCAGACTAAAAATGAAGACAAAATTACTGATTTTACTTCTCATTGCAATTTTTGACTTTGGATGATTTCTTTTTTTAATACTACTTTTCTTATTTCTTTTTTTTAATACTACTTTTCTTGGATTTTTTTATTTTTATTTTTTCATTAGTTAAGGCTCGAAAGACAAATATTTTTCACTTGTCAAAGTAGTCGAGCGTACAGCATAATAATTAAAAAGCAATTTGACTTTGTGGCTGTATAAAAATTGCAGAAATTTCTTAGGTTATATTATTAACAAATATTAGCATGTTTTGTACGTGATATTTGACATTATGAATACCTCTTAATTGTTCCAAATTTTACTCACCTACAGTTCATGAAATTTTGTTTAACAATTTTTGGAATATCACTTGTGGTATTTATGCCAAATTATATCACTACAAACCATACTATTACCTATAAAAATTCTCCTGAAAAGGTCAAATCATCCACTATTTCCAGCAAATTTCTTCCCCTCAGGTTTAATATTGACAGGTACATACATTCAAAAGTTTTATTTACATAAAAAGAATACTATCATCTTGATAGTCTAACATAGGTACATTCAAGCATTATCAATGCTGATAGGGAGGTGTAAACAAGCTAAAATGATGGATTTTGTCTTCATAAGTTTTATCCAAGATAGATCCCAACAATGGTTTTTGCTTTGCCTTCAATATAGCTCAACCATATGGGAAAATTTGCTCTCGTTCTGCAATTGTCACCGTACAGAGCAGGCATCAAGAGAAACATATGGCAGAAATTATAGCTGCTGAAGAGGGTGAGTGTTTTTGAAATGTCAATTGTAATAAGCAAGCAGATATTCGAATGGTATCCAGTGATTTCGCACAAAAGTCATTTGGCACAAGACATTTTGCACAAAAAAAGTCATTTCGCACAATATCTTAAGTCATTTCGCACAATATCTTATAATAAGTCATTTCGCACAAGTTCGAAATACATAGATGTTTGATGAGAAGCAACTAAATAATTATGTAGAAGACTTCTAATCCGATAGATGACTACTAATTCGATGCCCAGTAACACTATTCCTTCTGACATTCCTTGTATTACTAGTAACACGCTTAAACATCGCCGTCTTCGCAAGTGTTTGATCAATCATCGTTGATATAATTTCGCCTAAATCATACTATTCTTGATTTATCTTTTCCTAAACAACAGATAAGAAAATACTAGGTTGAGAAGTAAGAGTCAGAAGTAACTAAGTAAAACAGTAGTGGATAAGACTTGCATTGACAAGCTTATGATCGCCTGAAGTTCGCTCGATCATCTTGGTTTCAGTTTGCCGTGATTTCAAATGGATATGATTTCGCCTCAATCATAATATTCTTAATTCGACTCAGCTTTTCCTCGGCACTAACTTAGAAAATACTGCAGCTATACTCTGAATTAGAAGTAACCAAATTAGAAATGGATAAGATTTCTAATTAGATGACTTCGAACTCGATTGCTTGAATGCCCGATCGACCTAGCCGCCATGTTTCTCGTTACCAATCCCCTTCCCATTGAATTCACGCTTGATATATGTCTACGTTATGTTGATTTTATTTACAAAGCTTCAGACATGCTATTTACATTATTGACAAATATCCTATACTACAAAAAAGTTCTCAATCAAGAGCTTGTTACAATTTTGTGATTCGTCAACAAATGGAATCCGATTGTCATTGCCCGATACACGGTACCGTAATTATCTGTTTTTATAATTGAAGCCAACTATCATTTCAGAGAGAATTGAACAGCTCTTGAGTAATAACATTTTTGATTTCTATTCAACACTGACACCAAACTAAACCGGCAATAGTGAAAGCGCTTTACGTTAGAGCAATAGTTATAACAACAATTATTTTATTGGATAATAACAACACACTTGGATAACAACACTTTTTCCTTAGTGACCAGTGAGTGAATAAAAACTTGACTCAAAACTGTGCGAAATGACTTTCGGTTATTTCGCACAATTATCAGATTTTTTGTTTTGCTTCTTTCTAGACACAAATACTTTGAAAGTTCTTAGGCCCAGTTCAGACGTCGAACTTTTGCCGCGTCGAATCTAATAGTTGCATTTTGTAGATGAGAGGTGCGGCTTCTAAACCAAATGAATTTGACAAATTTGATTTAAACTGAATTTGTCAATTTAATTCTTAATCAAATCTGTCAATTACAATAGGTTCAGACGCCGCACTTCTGATTTACAAAATGCAACTATTAGATTCGACACGGCAAAAGTTCGACGTCTGAACTTGGCCTTATTTACACAGTAAATAATGAAAGCCTTCAAGTTCATGATTAAATGGACACATTATATTTGGAATTCGGCCTGAAGATTGACTGATATTGTCATAAAGTGAAAGAGTGGTCTGCCTAAACTGCGAGGCAGCGAGCCGACGAGGCACAGTGCGAGGCAAGCATAAAATAATAAAAAACGCAGCGAGGCATGCCAAAAAATCAATTTCTACCTTTTAAAGTTGAAAAACATCAAGTTTCAAGTTAAATCTCTGACTGATAAGGTAGCCGCCATTTTGAAAAGACAAGACAGGAATCCCGGTACGAAAAAGAATCCGCACATGCTCTGTGCGGACGAGAATAGCACGCTTCGAAAAGATGGCAGCGTCGATTTGTTCTCTGTAAGTATTCTTCTTTAAGTAATTATATGGTCTATAATGGTTTACTTTGCCATGAATTGAACTCATTCTGTAAGTTAATGGCATCTCTTTATTCACTCTTTTCCTCAGTGTCAAGCTCAATCAAAGCTACAAGCAGAAAGAGTAGTCGGCGATGGCCATTTTCTTGTATGGTCGGTTTGCCGAAGTTTGGCAAGCCAGAGAAATGTTTTCATATCTACCAAACATCTGTTCAAAAAATGTGAAATTGAGATCAGAGACAATCTAAGATTTTATTCATCATTTTACACTGGAACTGAAAACGACTTTTATACTCTCGCGGGAATTCAGAAAACATGTTAACACTTTCGCTCCTACAGCGCCCGAAACCGGCAGTAAAAATTCTACTCGTCTAAAAAATTACTTCTTCCTAAAAAAGGACAACTCAAACTCAACTTTGGTACGAAAGTAAACTCTAGTAAATGAGTCAAGTTTTGAAAATCAAACATTGTGAAACAACTGGCGATTTCTGCAGAAATTCGTCATTTCAAGGCAAGGAAAGGAAAAAATCACCATTTTGGGCTCAATTTTCATCCTCGAAAATCACACATTTTGGACCTCAATTTTTCTCAACAAATTATCCTTTCCTGCACACGAAACACCATTAACAACCAAATTCAGTCCTAGTCTTGTGTTCTCATGAACTTTTTGGCCTTCTTTTCCTTTCACGGACACAGCTGCGGCTGATTCATTGTGGCCATTTTGCAAGCACGTGTTTTGGGGCTTTTACGACCTAAATGCATTCTGGGTAATTTAGCTCCTACGCGACAGCCACAGCCCTTCCCTCCATCTTTTAGAGTTTTTAGTAAAGTCTCGAGCCCCCTCGGAATTCTGCCCAAATTTCGCGCTTGCTGTGTTCCTCAATCGTCACAACTCCCAAAAAATGCCATGGCAGGTCCGAGAAATTCCCCTTGGACGAGCTTCAAAGCACACTTCGTCTTGGCGCCACTCAAAATTCACCCAGTCAAAGCTACGAGTCAAAATGCCAACGAAGTGTTACACCTTGACGAATTCTTACGGCAAGTAAGCTCTCTGCTACTTCCAGGCTTAATGATGCCCAGCCAGTAGGAACCAAAGGCGAAAAAAGGCTTGAAAATTCACAGAAATCCAAGTTTTCTGGACTTTCAAACGCCAACATCACTCGACCAAAAACACTACCGCTTCAAACTGGTTTCAACCGGTTAACTTGAGCCCTTAATAGTACAAAACAGCAGAAGTTTCTATGGTTACTCCAGTAAGCAGGCGAAAAAATACACAAATCGATTATGACCTCAAAATCGCGTAAAAACCTCAAAAATCCCCAGTAGCGAAAGGGTTAACCGAGTAACATTTACGATCTACAAATTGTCGACATAATACTTCAAGTACTTAAAACCCTTCAGTCCAAATCAGTTTTCAAAGATTATGACCAGTTTTTGTTTTTTCTTCCTAAAAATAACTCTATTTGGCATTGTCGACTGATGGGCAAAAATGATTGACATGTTGAATTAAACTTGGAAACTCAAAGGACTTTGAGCACATACACACAGGGATGCGAAGCCAAACAAGTGTATTTTTTCAGGCTCATTTGCCACTATCTGTTGCAGTAGTATATCGTTGTCTTGAAATTATATATACGATATTACTCAAGCCGTAACTCATTGTGAAATTATTTACAGGGTGCAATCTTACCCTAGAGTAAACACCTAGACAAAGACAGAGCAATCTCCAAGCAAAAACAAAAATTAAATTAAAAACTTGTTTTGAGTTGAAACTTTAGGTACTCTCAGCCTCTTGCGTATTAGGGTTAATAAAGTTACCATGTTATGTTGATACAATCAAATAAAGTTGTAGTTTAAATTATGTTTTTATTATCTTTATTTTTATTTTTTATATATTTATTTATTTGTTTTAATTTATTCCTGCCTCGCATGCCTCGCACCATGGCTCGCATGCCTCGCTGCCTCGCATATTGGTATCACTGGTGAAAGAGTCGGCTCTCATGTTGCAAGTCGATCGTGCTCATTCAGGATGCAGTTGTCAATCAGTGAAGTCCACACACCGTCAACAATCAGTTTTTTTTCAAATTTATTATACTGTTATCAACCAAATATGCAACCATGTAAGTACAGAGTTTACTTCTGATAAACATCGTCTTCTTCTTTGGGGTGAGTTGTTTATACTTGAACTTAGTGTTGGTTTGTTTACAAAATGGTTGCTATGATATGTCAAAACATTATGCTTGATGTTCGGTAGCATAAATGAAGAATAAACTTTAAAAGTCGACACTTATTTGGTTTCTTTTCTTTCTATGATAAACTTATACATATTAAGATCAAACTAAACTTTATGACGTTGATTATCTGGCGAACTCTCAGTGTACTGTCTTACAAGTCTAACGACAGCTAGACAGCTGACTCTGCCGGCTTGGTAACGTACCAAAACAACTCATAATTATTCTTGACTTTGCAAAGCGAAAGCATATTGAAGTTCCAGTCAGACACATCCATAAAAAAACATTTATTATAAAGTCGAGAAGTCAAAAAGTCAATGTGATATCAAACAAATATGTTATCAAAGTTAATATCGAAGCCAGTTCAAGTTCCGATCAGTGGAAACTTACTCATTGGCATTGGACAAATACATTTGCCGATCGCGATGCCAAAAGTCGAATATAAGTTTTAATGGAGATAGAGATACTTTATTAGACTATATTTACTTGTTCTTATTACTCTGTGTATATTCAACTTGGACTTGTGCGAAATGACTAAAGATACATGTACTGTGCGAAATGACTTTTTTTGTGCGAAATGTCTTGTGCGAAATGACTTTTGTGCGAAATCACTGGTATTCTTCCAAATACATGAATCAGATTTGCCCGGTTTGTGACCTCTCTCTTTTCTACAGATACCATTGCTTCCATTCATTAAGGTCATGCCAGCTCCCTCAATAATTAAGGTGGCGGTGCTATTGAAATGCCAACATTTTGTGGATATTCTTGTTAAATTATGCCAACTGCTGTGTACCCCAGCAAAATGCCAAATATGAACTGAAGTTGTTTTAATATATAGTTCATAAACAAGGTGTAAAATCTCTATTTCTGGACACTAAAGTCTGTTCTGTTCGCTTTTATTACGACTTCACTCTGTCGCTCACTACACTCGCTTGTATACAACATACACACGTGATTATGCAAATATATCAATGTCCCGGATATTACATTTCTCCCTTTTTCCAGAAGATTCAATGTTCAGTCTTAAGTTTGTAATTACATGTATTGATCACTCTCACAACTCATTTACAATTACAATAATATCTCAACGGTTTCTGGTGTTAAGCACAGTTCCTTAAACGTAATCTCTGAGGTACGTTGGTTTCCTTCGGTTTCTCTGTGGTCTTGTGCTTTGCTTGGGTGGTGAAGATGGTGGTTGTTGTCCTTGGGTCTTTTCTGTGTCTTTGCTCTGTTCTTGACTCTGGTCTTTGCTGTGTTCTTTCGTTACTGTCGTTGCTTGGTTGTCTCCAACCTCTTCTTTAGCTTCTCTTAGGGTCTTTTCCCTCCAGTCTTCCTCTTGCGCACATTGTGTTAGGTCTTGAGATTCGTTGTTGTCATCCAAGTTTTGCACAACTGCATTAGCTAACTTGAAGTAACTTGAGTCTCTACGTATCTCACGTCCATCGGTGACTCTTCTGGTTGAGATGGTAGAACCTTCGACTCTGTAAATAGCTGGTTCGTATGCCGTGGTCCATTTGTTTTTCTTTGTCTGCTTCAGTAAGACATAATGCGTAGTTCCAGAAAATATGGATCCATACCCCACCACGGAGGGAATCGGAAATTCCAGGGGGTGGGGGGGGTCAAATACCCTTGGAAAATCCAAAGGACAGGGGGGTAAACAAATCAAACAAAATTTCCAGAGGGTTGGACTTTTATCTGGCTCACAAATGACTGCAAATGGAATAACTTCTTTTATTTTAATAAAAACTTACATGAAATAATTCAGTTTTACACATTTTCATCAATTCTAAACAATTTTTTTCCTTTGGAAACAATAAATTGAAGAAAACAACCGATGATGAACCCTTAGAGACAACATGGCTGCCAACACATTCGTATCCAGTCCCCAGACACAGGAAACCACAGGAAACCCAACACTTAAAACGCTTTGGCTGTGAACAAGTTTTCGTAAACTTTTGAGAAATTTTATACAAGTCGATAAGAAATGGCCATTTTTCACAAGGAAACCATGACATCCTTTTAACTAAACAAATCAAAGAAATTTTCGCATGCCGCTGTACGAATGGCGTTCAATTGAGAACGATCGTAAACTTTGCTTCATGGGCATAGAGATACGGTAAAATTTTCTGCTTCATTCAAACTGAAAGAGTTTCAAAATAAGCCAAATGTTAACTAGTCTCCCAAATAAGTTTGGTATAGCCTTGGAACTCATCAAAAGTCCAATTTTATGGTTTTAAAAACGATACTTTTACATGAATTGCCCGGCACAGCGGCTGCACATGGCCTGACATGGCCGGATGATCGATTACCGATTTTGTTGAACTGTTAACTTTTCTGTTAGCTCTAAGCTACTATATTGTAACAAAAAAAATTTCCAGGGGGTATTGAAATGTGGGTTCTCAATTTTCGGAAATTCCAGAGGGGTGGGGGGTCAATACCATAACAACAAAAATGGAAATTCCGAGGGGTAGGGGGATGTAGTACGAAATTCCCTCCGTGGTGGGGTATGGATATTTTCTGGAACTACACAATCTCCGACTACGTAATTGTGTTGTTTAGTGTTATTGTTCTCTGTATACTTCCTTGTCTTTTCTTTATATTGCTCGTCTCTCTTGTTCATCTCCTCTTCTTGTTCCTTGTGATCTGCTTGTGGCTTTGGGTATGGTTCAAACTTTGTTCTGATTTGTCGATTCATCATCGCTTCATGAGGTGTGACACCTGTTGCAGGGTGTGGTGTAGAACAGTAGCCAATAAGCATGTTCTTTATGGCTATGGTATTGTCCTGGCCTTGTAAATGAGCAATTTGTTCTGTTTTGTTGAGCATCTTCATAAAGCTTTCTGCTTCTCCATTTGCTCTAGCATGGTGTGGAGTTACTTTGTGGTGATGAAAACCTTCTTCTGCAAATTTTGCAAATTCTTTGGAGGTGAATGGTGGACCATTGTCGCTCTCGATCCTTTCGGGTGTTCCGTGCGTTGCAAACATATTCTTTAATTTCTGTATCGTAGATCTGCTAGATGTGGTGGTGACTCTTTCCACTTCAACATATCTCGTTCTCTTGTCAATCGCAACAAGTTAGTAATGACCATCTGGGTAAGGTCCTCCAAAATCAATGGCGATGGTTTCCCATGGTTTGTTGGGTATTGTTGATGATTTGACTGGCTCTTGTCGTTGTTCCTTAACTGTAACTTGACATTCAAAGCATTGTCCTATTATCTGTTCAACTAAACTGTTCATGTTTGAAAACCAATAGAGAGATTAAGCATCACGTACATGAGAAACGGCAAACGGCAAAGAGGATCACGTGACCTGCTTTTTTTGCGTCTGGCGTTGCTGTTTCAACACGAGGATGGATCATTTGCCGTAAACATGAAAAGTCGCTCTTTCGTTTGAGTACCAAACGCGCAAAGTCAGGTCCGAAATTTGTAGATCACGTGTTCCTCTCTGCCGTTTGCCATTTGCCGTGTACGTGATGCTTAATCTCTCTAATATCTCCCTCTTAGCATCTGCTTTGTTTTTGTAATACCAAGGTGTCCTAGTTTGTGGGCTGTTTTCACAACTTTCCTCTGTAGATTTGTCGGTACTACAATCTTGTAGTCTCAAGATGACTTCATCAACTTCGTAGAGTTCCTGCCTGATGTTGTAGAAGGGTGCAATGCCTGCATCTTTGCGGTACTTTTCACAATCTTCATTGATCATCCGCTGATGTAGTTTCTGTAACTGTTCATCTTGTGCTGTTTCCTTACGTACCCTGTCAAGGATAATAAATTATTGCGTGGTCTGCTTCTGTAACCTGCTTGATGAAAGCTGCAGTGTCCTTGTCTGTCTCTGGAAGTGGGTGTCTAGATAGAAAATCTAGTGGATCTTGCTCGTCTTTACCTGGTTGGTAAAGAAGTTCAAAGTCTACGTCCTGCATACTCATGATCCATTTTTCAATCCTTGGTGGTACTTTAGCGGTTGCTTTGTTAAACATCGGTAGAAGTGGTTTATGAGCTGTAATTATCTTGAACTTTGGTGCTCCAAGAAGGTACATACGAAATCTGTCTTTGGCCCATGCGATTGCTAAAGCGTCTTTCTCTGTCTGACTGTATCTTTTCTCTGTCTCGGTCATCATTCTACTGATGAAGTGGACTGGTTGTACTCCTTTGGGTGTCTCTTGGAAGAGTCCCGCAGAGAGTCCCTCGTGGAAACTTGCTTCGGTTCTCACAATGGTTGGTCTTCTTGGGTTGAAGTAGGCTATTGTGTCTTCATTGGTGATGCTTTCCTTGAGTTTGTTGAATGCCTGCTCTTCTTCCGCACTCCATTTGAACTTTGTGTCACTGTGAGTCAGTTTTCGTAGTGGTGCTGTAAGTGTTGAGTATCTTGGTATGAACTTTGATAAGTATCCTAGCATTCCTAGAAAGCTTCTGACTTCTTCTTTAGACTTTGGTTGTTCTGCTTCTTTGACAGCTCGGACTTTTTCCGGTGTTGGTTTCAAGCCTTCTCCTGTGAACTTGTATCCGTAGAACTCGATCTCTTCTACACCAAACTGGCATTTCTCATGCTTGAAGGTGATCCCAAAATCAGCCGCTCTTTGCAACAATTGTTCAAAGGTTTTGTTGTGTTCCTCTATGGGGTGTCCTCCAATCAGTATGTCACCGCGTTGATTGAGGCATCTTGGGATGTCCCCAAATACTCTGTACATGGTCTGGTCGAAAAGGTCTTGTGAAGACTTAGTGCCAAATACTACCCGTTTTGGTTTCATGTTTCCCCATGGTGTACTGAAGGTCGCTATAGCTCTTGAATCTGGATGTAGCTGTAGCTGGTGGTACCCTTGTCTCAGGTCCAACTTAGAGAAGATTTTGCAATCGTGGAACTTGTATGTGAAGTCTTCAACGATTGGTCCTTGTGTTACACTGTTTCGGTTCATGTATCTGTTTGGTACTCTAAGGTCAACACTTGCTCTGATCATGTTTGGCTCTAATTCCTCGTGTGGCGTTTTGCTGAACTTTGGTTTGGGTTGCACAACTAGCGGTGAACACCAAGTAACTGGTTCCCCGGGTGGTACTTTTTCAAAGATGTCCTCCTCGATGCCTTGGTCGAGCCATTTTCTCAACGGTTCTTTTAGGTAATAAGCTACTGGCCTCAGCTTTTGAGCTATTGGTACTGCGTCTGGTGTCGTGCTGAACTGCGCGTAGAGTTCTTCATTTCCCTTGTTATCTCTGATCTTTCCGATGCCTTCGAAGACTTTACTGTGTCTATTCACTATTTCATCTATGACATCCTTTGGCTGTTGGCTCTGTCCGGTTGCAACTGTTCGGACTTGAGGGTTTTCTTGAATTCACGGGTTGTTGGTCTCAGCTAGAGTGCCATCTGGGTCAATCTTTAACATCCCTAGCTAGGTCAATGAGGGTAGGTCTGCCAATGAGTGGTGGTGAGTTGATGCGTCCTTGGACTATGACAAATGTTGTGGGTGTCCCCCTAGTTATATTTCTCACGGTCGCGTTGAATTCACCTTTCACGGGTAGCTTGTTTTGTAGTGTGTTGAGTTTGATCGTGCTTTTGCGTAGCTGTTGTCTTGCTTTGGATCTGTGTATCAGCACCTTGAACTGGTGCTCGTCCATGATGTTCAACTTTGATATTAACATCGTCGATTCTAAGCGTTACCATTTTGGCTTGTTTGTTGTTACTCCTAACATTTTGGGCTTGTTTGAGGTGTTCGAAGAGCTCATCATCTGAGCTTGTCAAGCTCTGTTGTTCCTCCTCAGCTGTAGTTCTTCTCACTCGTCCCCTCTTTGATCATCTAAATTGTCACCAAATTTGCATTCGTTTGCACATGCTCTTTAATAGTCTTGCAAAATAATTATGCCAATGTTGTCTCGCCACTGTCTGGCTTCATAGATAGAAATTTATATCTTGCATGGTGTTTATTTCACTTTGGCAGAAAATGTTCATTCAATTTTGCTTTCAACTTATCATATACATTCATGCTTGCTTCGCTAGAATTTGGTAAGCTTTTCTCGAGTCTAGCGATTTCTTTTCCGCCATAAATAATCAAAGCATCTTATCATTAGGATCTGTAACCTTAAAATACCTGTGTACTCTCGTTCGATCTCTTTGAGCCATTCTTCCAAGAGTTTTCCAGTTGCAATTTGGTCCTCTGTTCTCACAAAAGGTCAGGCTTTCAGGTTTCTTGTTTCAGTCACGACGATTGCTTGATTTGGCTGATTGCCAGCCTGTCCTGAAGAAGCACTCAGTGAACTCGCTGTGTCTGGTGGATCTGATGGCATGTTTACGGGTTTTACTTGACTTTTCTCTTCCTTTTCCACGGAATCCGGTTCCTGATTCCCTGAGTTCGATTTGGGAATCCGCTGAATCTTCGCCGCCAATGTAAAATCTCTATATCTGGACACTAAAGTCTGTTCTTTTCACTTTTATTACGACTTCACTCTGTCGCTCACTACACTCTCTCATATACAACATACACACGTGATTATGCAAATTTATCCGGATATTACACAACTGGCACTAACAGTGAACTCCCTTTAAGGTGGATGCTTTTGGGACCAGGTCTTAGTATCCACCTTACAGGGATCTATGAAATTTGATACCACAAATCTGATACCATATACAACAACAAGTATTTACTTCCATAGAGTAATTACACTGTGACTACTGAAACTAAATAAAATTATTGACAATGAAAACAAAAACATTCCAATTCGGGGGCTTAAGGGTGTACTGACATATATCGTTGCTGTGCAACAGTTGCTATGCAAAATAGGGTCTTATTTTGGCCGGAAAAATTGAATAGACGCACGTGCGCGCGTTTTTGGCGCGAATCATTTAACTTCCGGTAGAGCGACGCACACCTGACAAAAGGACTCATTTTCGTTCTTATTGCACATGTGCGGGACACTTTACTTCCGATTTCTTTAAAAAGCTATAATCTTTGGCGAATTTCATCAGAACGAAGTGTTTTTTTCAATATTTATATTCTTTACAGCCTTTTCTTCAAAGCCGAGCATGGGATTTGCGAAAAATTGAGAAATATGAAAGTTATTGGCATAAGTCGATCATTTTTGACATTCAAAAAATCCTAAAAAGCTTATTTGGAAACCATTCTTAAAACCCATGCTCGATTCTATGCACCTTGGTCTCAAGATTAAAATAATGCATTTTAAATTCTCAAATATACAGTGCTGAAAAATATTATAGCTTTTTACTGTATCTATGACGTCACATGATGACGTCATGCAATGGCGTCATAAAATGCGAAAGTTCCCTCAGGGAAGACAAACTACAAAATATAAAAGCGATATGACAATTTGGTGGCATTTTATAGAATTTTCAAATTTCCCTAGCAACGGGCCATTTTTATATGTCAGTACACCCTTAAGCCAATCAAGGTGATAAATAAATTTGTTATATACCAACTGTCAAAGTCATTTTTTTCCGTGCTCTGATTGGGCGAGAGCGCATCACGTGAACGTCAACAAATTTTGCTGTTTTCCCAGCAACAACTCTCAGCGGGCAACAGTGAGTTTTATTCACCGGTAATAACAAAACCGGAAGTTGATTGAGCTTTGAAGGCAGCAGCGCGCGTTTACAAAATAATTCATTCATGAGGCAAAATTCGTGTTAATTGTCAAACTTTTAAGACCAATACCGGTATACAACATTTATTCTGAGAAAAAGATGATATTAACCAACCAGGAATGTCACCAAAAAAGCTGCAACAATTCTCCGAAAAACTGTGTAAAAAAAGGTCAGTTTTGTGTAAATTTTGATTAAAAACTTTAACTGTAGGCAGCGACCCTTTGCTTTTTATTTTGTTCTTTGACAGTTGGAATATAACAAAACACTTATTGACTGGGACCTCGGGAAAGCAGTATGTTTCGTGGTCCCTCGACCGCCAATGTTTCCCTCGGCTCCCTCGGCATTGCCGGTCTCGGGACCACGAAACATACTGTTTCCCTCGGTCACAGTCAATAAGTGTTAATTATTTTTTGAAAGAAATGGCATAGGATAATTTAGTACAACTACGGAATAAATGAAAGTAATATTAATGCTTGTACATCCAGTTTGAGAGTTTTATCTGGATAATTTGGCATCATGGAGAATGTAATTACGGCTGACTTTGTTTGCTATGTTTCACGGTACTGGCTTCAAATTTGCATGTTAAACTCATCACATGTAGATGAGCTTGGCGTTGGTGCTTGGGTGGGAGGTGCCTCGCAACTCGGTGGTCAGCAGTCACCATGGCAACCCTGTCACCTCCCCCCCAGCACCATCACACTGACACGTCAGTGGAATACCTACCAATACTTACCTCAGAGGCGGGCGGGAGGGCGACCAAATAGCTTTGCGTATAGCGTACAACTGCGAAAGCTAGCGATAGCGAAATCGGATAACACCCAGCTAGGTGAAATTGAATAGTGACTAGCGTCAGCTCTCTTCTTGCGTGACTCGCGTGAGGCGAAGAACGCTAAGTGCGTTACCGCCGGCCTCGATGGGCAAGGCTATTATCGACATACGCTTGCGATAAATGGCAACTTGGTTCAGGTTTAACTTTGCTTAAATTTTATTTAACCACATTTAAACTGTGGAAAAAGACATTCAATTGGTTCTCCTTTCACTGGATTAGGATTAATAATTATATTGTCTGACTATCTTTAATAGAGAAGATTATACACTTTTGAAATTTCTGAAACAGTATAAAATTTTCAATCGAAAGCTGAAGCAATCAAGCGTGACTGTTATTGACAGCAATTTGCATTTCCTCCCCAAAAGCAACTCACCAAAATATCAATAGAATTATACCTTTTGAGTGAATTGAAGGTACTAACATTTTTCATAAAAACATGAGCATTTTCGTTAGTAATAAATATCATGTTCTAGATAGCCATTTTTGTGGCTACTGCCTTGAACACCAGGATGCCCAAAAATATACTTCAGAACCAATCATTGATTGACTTTGAACCAGCAGATAATGATCGATCGTGATAAACAAAAGGCAAATTTCATAACCAATCCACTATGAAATAAAAGAATTTTGATTCTAATCAGTTTTAAAATAAACAGGAACAAAAACATTTTGAGAGCAAAGTGGTGCCTGAAAAGGTCATCAAGTCTGTCAAGAAAACAGCAACAAAAAGGCATATTGAGTTTACCACCGATTGCATTACTATGCACCCAACAGATAAAAGATCATGGAGGGAATAAATTTCAGGTGATTCAGTGGGCGAGACTACTATAATTACTTGTGGCAAAAATTTACTGTGAAAATTCTTACAATCACGATTCAAAAAGAGTTAAATTAAAATTGGCAAAGGAATAATTTTTGTGGACTTTTTTCCATAACTTAGACATAACAACATAACTACTTAACTGTTGCTCACGAGCTCTTTTGAGTCTAAGATGTCCTTTAGGTATCGCATTACATGTTTTATTCCTAGCATCTGTTTTGAGGGGTATTTTTGACCTAATTAACACTAAAAAGGTGTCTGCCTTGGAGGGAATTTTGTTATACAGAATTTGGGGAAAGTGTCTGCCTCAGAGAGGTGTCCACCTTATAGGGGTGTCCTTATTGAGGGAGTTCATTATATAGTGGAAAAATAAAGGGTAATGTCATGATTGTACAAGCTTCTCCCACAGCAGATAACTGTGTATTTGTTTTGTTTTCAGTGACTGGTATACTGTTAGAGTGTGATGTCTTTGTAGCAAAGATACAAAAGATTGAAGTTATTTCAACAAGTAGAGAACTTTTCTTGGGTGAAGCTCCCACCGTACTAGAAGTACAAGCTTTTGATGCTGAAGGTAATCTATAAGAACGTTTTCAAATTTCCATAATGCCATATACTGTCACACGTTTTCAGATTGCATAAAAACATAATTATTTTGCACAAATTTTTGTCAATCGATTGGCCAAAGAATAATCTTAATTGTTTTATGAATATTTTCAGCAAAATAAATAGATTACCCCTGGTTATAATATCATTTTGATGCTTGGTGTTGTGGGTGCCATATTGGTGTTCCACCAACCTCGTTCCCAGGCTTTTTTTTCAAAATGGCGGGTGCTCGAAGGGAAGACCCTGGTGTTGGCTGGATTGTCACGTGATAAATCTCCAAAAATCTTGGAGATTTTGATCACATGGCTTTCATGTCAAAATGGCGGTCACAACACTCTTGAAATGTGGTCCGAATGAGAAGAAAAATGGTTCTGCGTGTTTATTATGGTTTCCAATTTGAAATCTACAATGTAAGACAAATTTTACTTCAAAAGCTGATAAATTAGGTCTTTTCTCGCCATCTTTGCTAGTACTTTCGAACTGATGTCAGCTCACTCAGTTTATGTAACAACTTTGAATATGTAGCTGTTAAATATATTGTGTTGTTCTCTTGATTTTGTTTCCCAAGCCGATATGAGTAAAATCATGAAGCTATGATACGATTGGATTTTCACGGTTGGATGAGGACAGTTAGCATATGATTCAATGCCAAGTCCCAGGTGAAACTTCCAGTGCACAAATAAAAGTCACATGCAAGTGTATCATAGAGAGAAAAAATAGTGATAATTCACATGAAAGATCAGTTTAATGGCATCTAAAGTATATAGCACACGAAATGGATTTGAACTCTTACTGGAACTACCAGTCCATAGTCTAAGTCGCAATGATACGTTTCATAGTCTTACTCACTCGCACGGTAATCCAACTGAAGGTATTTGAGTAAACTGGCTTCTTTACTTCCTCTTTGATTGAAGTAACGGTTCGGTAATTTCGCCAAGATACAGAAAGAAAATCGAAGAAAATTATCATGTAAACATAAATACCGTCGAAAGGCAAAACAGCAGTCATTTTTCAAATTGAGATATCAATCAATCAGGAAACCTGTAAGAATTTTTATTAGGAACCAATCAAATCACGTCATAGTTCTGCCAACACCAGGGTCTTCCCTTCGAGCGCCCGCCATTTTGAAAAAAAGCGAGAAGGGAGAGCCTGGGAACGAGGTTGGTGTTCCACAGTAGTACACTAACATAGATGACTTTCAAAAATGACGGGCTCATTGTTCACAATAACGAGGCCAGAAAGTTAAGGCCTCCAAAATCAACATCGCATCAAATGATTCTAAATAATATATATAAAAATTATCCTGTAAATTAAAATGCACATAAAATAGGTATTTTAAAAGGAAAAGGAATACATCGTCTTTGATAGCAATAGAAGTGTCGCCACGTTTATTTTCTGGTAACAAGGCCTTTGTGGCCTCGTTCTCATGTACTAGGCTGCCATTTTTGAAAGTCGTCTATGGTGGCAACATACATTCTTACCAAACATTGAAGCAAAGTGAAATATTCATATCTTAGTAACGAAAAAACATTTTGACTTCAACTTTTGCATACAAGCATAGTTTTGGTTGTTCTTTCAGATACAATTACTTTAATTTTGGTTAGAGCTCTAGGAAGGTGTAAAGAAATTTTGATTACTTAAAATCATGTCATGTGATTGGAAGTGAAAACACTTTATAAATTAATATTAAAAGTAAATGAAAAATGAGTTTCCAGGATTTAACCCTTTAAAGAAGATTATTCCCCTCTATTAAGCAGACACCTTCAGGACATTGTCTGGTGTCTGCTTAATAGAAGCGTCTGCTAAGCTGAGGTTTGACAGACGGTAAATGTGCATTATAAATTTTTTTTGCTGAGACCTGAGCTAGTGCCTGCTTGATAAATGGTGTCCGCTTAGTAAGGGGTCTGTTTAATAGAGATACCTCAGTCTGAAATCTAAAAAACCTATCATGACAAGAACTTGCCTCTGTAACAATATTACAACCTGGACTTTTTTCTGTGTAGCAAATATATTTTCTTCACTTGGTGCCTTGTCTTTTACTTGGGATCTCATATCTGTTGAAGGTGTTGGTTCTGTCAATGCTAACTCTGTGATCAGGTAAGATAATTGCATATTACAGGGCTAAAAATAACATCCGGTCAGTTGCCGGACACGATGTCCAGCCAAATCAATTTTAGCTCGGTCATACCCCGTTTCTGTATAGGCAACCCTTTTTTCCAAAAAATGTACATTTCAAACATTTCATGCACTGGGAGTCTATTTTTTGTGTATTGTTGGAGTTTTGTTGTTGTTGTTGTTTTCTTTTTGTTTTTTGTTATTGTTTCCTTTTTTTGGGGGGGTCTGTTTCTGTGTTTGTTATTCTGAGACTTTGTGTAGCTTTTAATTACAAATGTTGCTGTACACTTAATTATTTTTATCGCGAACTTTACTGTGGTAAAGTGTAGACCGCTATACCCATTGCATTTCCATGTACTTGCATTTCGTCAGTCAAACAGCAATGACATGTTATTATAATAATTTTACTCGGACTAATGGTTTATAATTAGGCTCATAAAATATACACTCTTTTGTATATAAAAGATGAAGTGAAGAGTCGAGACCATATGATCGTATTCAGTATGCCACCATATTGAAACATACAGGAACTCAATCAATAAAACACAGGTTAATGATAAAACACAGGTGAATGATTAGTAAAATGTTCAAAGACAACTGAAATTGTTGATTTTATTTCCATTGTCATTTCTTGTACACTGTATCTTTCAGTAAATGGGAAACCGGAATGTAATATGCTAAGAAGTTGCCAAACATTGGTAGAAGTGAAAACTTAGGCCACCCTTTGTCAATTTATGGACTATGCCTATTAGTTCTTATTTACTTGAAGCTCAATGAAGCTCTTTTCAGTTTTCACTTATCTGAACTTTTGAATTATAGCAACAACCAAATAATTATTTTTAGACCTCACAGGAAATAACTTTACAGAGAAATGAAATACTATCAGCAACACCCAAATGCACCTGAACGACTTAAAGACATTTTGAGGATTACTGCTAAATGCTGTATATATATTAAGCCATCATAAATATGTGAGACTTGGATTTCATTTAGACCTAATAATTAATGGACAGGTGAAATTCACTTTCATGTAATCCAAAACAATTAATAAATCTCAGTGAATGGGAAACAAGCAGTCTGCCTGTCACCCATTGGGCGATCACGTTACAAATATCGTATTTCGAAGGTATTTTGTTCTCTAATGAAATGTTTCAGAAACTTGCCAAGAAGCCTCAATTTGAAACCTTTGTTCATCAGTAATAAATTGCATGGTTATGTCATAGAATGTAGATGTATAAGTGTGTTATCAGATATTTCCTATTCATTATTTCCACTATTTTACCTTTATTACTCATTTATGTTTGACAAATTGTTATAAATTTCAAATTGATACCTAGAATTATACAATTTGAAGACAGCACATATGAGACAAGGCCAGAGATCTACAATTTAGAATCAAAGGTAACAGTGTTATTTCAAATAACTTGCATGCTAATAATGAGACCAAAGGTAACCTGCTTGGTACTAAATAATGTGCTTGTTATTTTGTTTAGAATCTTAGAGGAAGTGAAGTCATTATTGAACCCATAAACACTGGAACTGCTATTGTGAGGGCAAAGCTAAGAGGAGCTGCCTTTGAGGTAAGCAAGAATTACATACCTCAGTCTTTTGTTTTTATGGTGTCCCTAGAGAAAGTAGAGTTATCATCATAGCAATGCATCAAGAATGTGACAAATTGTTTTGTAATACTAATAGCAAGAGTTCTTAGGATGTAGCTCCATCTTCTGTCAAGTTGGTTGTTTTAGACAAGGTTCTTCTTAGACCAGCTTACGACATGTACATTATGGCTTACACATGTGTTACATACTCAGTTATAAGACTGCGTCAAGGACAGGCTACCGGTAAGTTTAATAACATAGAAATTGTTGCAAGGAAAGGTTTTGTGTCTTAGGCCCCCAGTACTGTTTACTTAAAAACACATTTCAGTTATGGTAATGTGCAAATCCTTTTAACTTTTCAGAGTTTGCTTAATTACTCGTGCCCAGGCCATAGGCCGGGCAACGAGTCTTAAATTACCTTTGTTTTTTTTTTTTCTTTTCCTGTCGTCTCGCGAAATGGCCATTCTTGCGCAATACTGTACGCGCGCAATGCATTACTGGGTGCTTCAACAATATAGAAGCTCCGCCATTTGAGATGACATTTTGAAGTAAGTTTTTAGCCTTTTTCTTCGTGATTATTGTTGTTCTTTCCATATGTTAGATAGAATTACCGTTTACAAATCTAGAGGAGATTTCTTGTTGAATATTTTGCTGATTCATAGAAGATTTTAAATCTTCATCGATCGTACTTGAAATAAGACCCGGCGAAGGAAATCAAACTTCAAATCGGTCCTCTCAAAACCTAACCAAAGCATTCTACTAGAATCTATCGAGAACCACACACAGTTCCATTAGACATAGTACTTTTATTGTCAATAATAAATTTAAGAAATATACATGGAAATAAAGCCTTTTGTTTTTTTCAAAGTCTTGTTTTTTGAACAGTGATATTTTCATGTGCGTGATCGAGAAAGAATACCAGTCAAGAGAATTAAATATTTAAATAATAAATCCAGGAAAACTACAAGTCATCTGTTAAAAAAAAATTGAATTACCATGCACAGAGGAGTGAATCATTCCAATTTTATTCTGTCAAGTGGCTAACTAGAGTATCCATGCAGCTTGTAGTCAAGACAATGTGTTGTTGTTTGGGTTGAATGCAGGTGTGTAGCTATCAGTCCCTTACATCACCAATATTTGCCCACAGAAATAATGGTATTTCATCATCAGTGAACATAGTTCAAATAATGAACATTGGTAATGAACTGTATGGTAGTTTCATCTAGACTGTACCGACAAGGCATTTTTAATGTTATAAACAGAAGAACCTGAAATAATTTCCATATTCAATACTACCTTTAGATAAAATACACTACAGTCCAAGCTACATTGGTATATTATATTCATGACTGTTGTACACTAGAAATGCAGTCTTTAATCACACAAAATTATATCTCATTTCATAATAACAATTGGTTACAACAATTGGTACTGTGGCCATGTACTGTACCTCAGATGGTAAAAACTATTTGATTCGTATGCTAGAAATGCAATTGCTATGCTTCACCCTCAAGGAACCTGTGCCCTTAATTAGAATGTTGCTGTGCTATATCTTTGTATTCTCTTTGTTTTTCTCTGATAAAATCTACCCGGTATTGGAATTCAGAAACTTTAAGCTCAATTGTTCAGACATGGAACAAAATTCCACAGTTCACTTTACTTCTGCTGAACAGCCTACAATTAGATGCACATATCTGTATCGGGGAGGGGAGGGGGTACTCCCATATATTTGCTATACAGGAATGTGCCGCCCTCCAGGGTATTGTATTGGAGCTCCTTGTCTTAGACAGGGTATATGTTTTTCCCTATCTGTCTATTTGTCTTGAATAGGGTATGGCTTTCCAAGATTTTGCTGTCTTAAATAGGGTCAGGGTTTTGAGTGTTGGGCGGGACACCCCTATCAGATTTATGGCCAAGAACACCCCCCCCTCCCCCCCCCCCCCCCGGGGCTTCTAAGGCATTCAATCATCAAATAGTCAGATGATGTTTCCAGCTGTCGACGAGCGTTATCAAACTATACTAAAAACTGCTTCATTTCATTTCGTCTTTAAAGACATCTTAGTCGGAACGTTGGACCGAGTGGTTTGATTGGCTATCAAAAAAATTTTGAATGCGGATCGGCAAAATTTACTATAGCCTTGTCCACGTAAAACTTACAACCGAGAGCAAATCAACTTGAACCGACTGCTTAGTCAACCATATACAACAGGGTTGTCATACCATTTCTCAGCAGGGCACGAGTTAACCCTGCTAACAGGGTCTAGTTTATAAATTAAAACAGCCTGTCATTGTCTGTTTGAAGCATGAATGACACCATTGTGCCATTATTGCATGCACAAGCTTGTGAGATACTTTTTAAAGGCTAAAAGTTTGAAAGTTGAAAGTTAAAATTTAAAGCTTGACTTGGAGCAAGGAGAGTGTTGTCTGACAAAGTCCTTTAGCCAGCCATTAACACTGCTGAAAAACACTGCACCTATTGTTAAGCCTGGATCACACCAGGGACATACATTAGATATAAGGGCAAGCACCATACACAGACTCGAATAATGTACTGCTCATTAGCAGTGCTTGTCTTTTCACTAGAGTGGATTTCGTATGACTTTGAAAAACTACGGCACAGTCACGGCACGGCCACGGTACGGAACCTCGCCTGCTGATTTCTTTGTAAAAAGAAATTTGTAAAGAAATCAGCAGGCGAGGTTCTTTACCGTGGCCGTGCCATGCCGTAGTTTTTCAAAGTCATACGAAATCCACTCTAGTGACATAAGTATAAGCACAAGCAACATACACACACTCAGTAATGTACTGCTCATTAGCAGTGCTTGTCTTTTCACTAGTGACATAACCATATTAAGCGCTAGCAACATACACAGACTCACAGACTCAGTAATATACTGCTCATTAGCAGTGCTTGTCTTCCCCCCCCCCCTTCCCCCCCAGCTATATGATAATTTAAAATGCAATATTGAGTCTATGTAGGTTGCTTATGTTTATATTATGTGAATAATGTGAATCAGGCCTCAGTCAGTACTTATCCTAAAACTCTCCTTTGTTTTTGGTTTCAGAACTCACTATGCCATCCAATCAGTTCAAGTTTGAACTCTCCAACCACTCGGTTGGATACTTGGAAGTAATAAAATCAAGCGTAACAGGAATTAAAGCAGGCTACACCAAACTAACCCTCGTAGACAAAAGTATCCTTAAACCTAGTAAGAAATAATGAATTGGCTTAAAGTTAATACTTTAAATTGAATATAGATGTTGATCTTGTTATTATCACTGCCAACATTGATAATGTTGTGGATGATCATGATGATGATGTTGATTGTAGTAGTGTCAATGTGATTATGATGATGATAAAAGTGGTAATGATGATGGTGATATAGATCATGATGATAATCGTTACTATAAGTAACAATGTTTAAGAACTAGCTTGGAATATTGGTAGATAATAAGGAATAAATGGAAAACTTTACACCATATATAAAGAGTACTAATACATAACTGGTACTGTTTTGAGTGTAGTCCCTATAATAGCAATTCTGATGTAGGTTGATGAGTAGATAACCAACCACAAATAATAATAATAATAATAATAATAATAATAATAATGAACATTTATATAGCGCCTATCCAAAATCTGCTCTAGGTGCTTTACAAAAACATATAACATGCATGGTAAACTGTGAGCATAGGATGGCGCCTTGAGCTGCCGCTACACAGTCCTTACCATTAAAATTAATTTTAAAATACACTACAAATTACTGCACTACAAATTACTGTTTAAAATTACAATCAAAACACATTAAAATAAAAGTTCACTGATGCATGATGGCATGATGCATGATGTAACACGTGAAATCAACAAACCGAAATGACAGCCGAGAAGGACTGGGAAGGGTAATTACAGCCAATCAGCTTAATGTAAGAAAGAGCCAATCGCAAAGCGTACTGAAATCCAGGTATGCTGGAACACGGTTTTGTGCTCTGTTTCGCAGACAGACTTTACGAGTAAGGTTCGGATGCATCAAAGGCTAAGTGTGCGCAAGCTCGCACATGGTAGAATCATGCACAGTAGAGCGTGCTCAATGCAAAACTATGGATGAATTACCTTTAGTTAATTTCATTAAAATAATGTAGTCAAAGATCAAATGTTTCATTACTAAATCAGTAATACTCCTTTTTGGTGTAGTTACATTGGGTCTGACATCCTTTTTGAAATAGGTATATATATCAACCAAACTACTAGATACTCTGCCTTCATTACATAGCCTTAATGATAATGTAACAGATATGGAGCATATAGAAGCCAGTCATCAACCAGCTGCTGCTATCTACGTAGTAGTACCACTTTACCTTGGGTTTAGTATTGTCTGTGATAGTAACTGGGTATTGGAAGTGGGTAAAGAATATGCAGTATCAGTACAACTTTATGATAACAACAACCACAAGATTAATATGGCAGAGGTAAATGTATGCAATGTTTAGTCTAGAAATCTTCTCAGAACTGCTTGGGTAATGGCTTAACATTCAGCAGAGGATTCATTGACATTTTCAACTGAGAGGAGCATGTGACAAACAGACAAGACTAGAGATACTAATAAATCAGATTGCTTTGAGTTTCTCAAGACAGCCAGGCACAACCCAAAATCATTAACAGCCAGTCATTAGGTGTCTGGTCATTAACAAACCCACTGGGTTTGAGCCTCCTTTGGGAGGTGGAAACCAACCTCTCCTAAACTTTTGGCTTGCTTTTCCTGTACCAAAACTGCTCTTTGTCAACTACTGGTGAATTGTCAACTAACAGTTGAGTGACAGTCAACATGTGGTGATAAGTTGGCAAAATATTTTGTGGCTGACAATCGCCTGACAGTCGATCGCTTTTCATCAAACAACAGACAATAGTTGCATGATCACAGTGTATTGTGTATTTAACAGTGTTTAATTTTGATACTGAAGGAAAAATATTGTTTGTAGGAAGTTTTACCTTCTGTAATGTTTTTAATTTCAGAATATTGAGATTCAAACATCATTCAGTTCATCCTTCTTTGAAGTGGTGTGGTCATCTCAGAATGGTAGTTACCATATTGTTAAAACCATCAAAAAGGGCAGTAGTGTAATCAAAGCAGTGTTTACCAGTATCAAGACAGGCCACTGTTCTTATCGTGTAAGTAACAACATCATCAAGCAGTAAATTCATCTTTAGTTAGTTTATGATGTGATAATTACTCAATATATATTGAAACTGCTCTTATTGGTTGAGAACCAAGAGAGCTAAAGAAGTACAGATCACACAGTGTAATGCGTGCTCATCAGCTGATTAGTATCTTTTTTGATAAATATGTGCATATACAACAAACACAATCAATTGTTCTATGTCTGTACTCCATAGAATGATGTGAAGAAGATAGCAAGTGTAATGAGAATAGCAGTCATGCTACATGTATTTGACTTCTACCCCTAGTTTCTTCCTAGTATATAAATTTAGTTAAAAGTGAAGCCCCATGAAAAAAGTTTGAATCTGTTTTTATTCTTTTTTTAATTAAACATACAGCATAACTGCTTATTTGCGTTACTAGGATGGTAGAGTTGGTGATCCCATTACCCTAGAATCACCCATATCTGGTCAGCAAGACTTGGAGATCTTTGATCCTGTGGTTATTATACCAGAAGTAGTAGTATTCCCATGGCATCCTAGTGCTGGACAGAGAGCTGTGCACCAATATCACTATCACCTCAAGGTAGCAAATACAGTTGCTTTATTAGTCTAAGCTATGAAGAAAGAGGGAACATTGTCATAGGGAAATTATAATTAATGAAGAGTTACCCATGAAAACAGCATATTTCTCAAGTACCTCAAATGGTCCTAAATGGTAGTGCTGGACTTCCATGTGGTAAAATATATCTGGTCCTCAGTCACTTATAAAGGCTATTTTCAGGTGTAACCCTTCAATAAGATTATTTAATGTTCAGTATTAGATTTTGCTTCCCAAAATAATAGTCAAGACCAAATCGGCTAACATATTATCTAATCAATTCAAAACCTCTGGGAATAAGATTCCTTTTTTTTTTTTTTTGGCATTTTGATATCGCATTGAATGTTTTGGAACAAAAGTTCTTATTCCCAGAGATTTTGAATTGGGTAGAAATATACATAGCAATCGTATTCTAAAGAGTCTTGTTACATAAATTGCTTCTTGGACAAAAAAAGATCAAAATTGGAAACTAATTCACTGATTGGCCCCTAGCTGTCACTTGGAGTACTTCATGTTATGGTCATGAAATTGTTCAGACATTGTCACCAAATTTTTACACAATGTACATACTTTTCCATAATTTATCAACTTGATATATAATATTATATACCTTGATTTACTGCAGCTGTTTTTTTAATATAGTTCTAACCTTAATTTGAAATATTATTTTGAACAATTCTTTCGATAACTAAATGACTGAATCCTGCCAGATAAGTTTGTACATTTTTATGACAATTCAATGACAATGTCCAAACAATTTGGTGACTGTAATACGAAGTATGCCACGTGACTGCTAGGGGCCAATTGGTGAATTTAAGCATAACCTGCACCTAGATTTTATATTGCAAATGATGCTCTCTGTAGACTCAAAATCCACTCAAATTAACTTTTCTGTATCCTAAAATTTCTTAAAACTGATGACATTGAATGTGCATGTTTTGAGAGGAAATAATGATTGATATCCAATGTAATGCTGTTAGTGTTTAAGGTTAGTCATCGTCTCAATCGGCAGAAAGAAGTAAACCTCAAGACTTGATTTCTTGTTAACAATATTCTTTTTCCAGGCAACTGGTGGCAGTGGATCATATATCTGGACATCATTTAATTCCTCTATTGCATCAGTTAATACTAAAGGAGTTGTAATGACAACCACCAATATTGGCCGCACCCAAATCAAAGCTGCCGATACCAGAAATGTTGACCACTATGGAACTATGGAGGTCAGTCTGTTGATGTCATCTCATTACCTGGTTTAATTTCCTATGGTAGCTTGACTAGTCTAGGTTTAGGTTTTTTATCAAATGAATGTTGAGAATCTGCCATGAAAATGAGGTAATGCATATTTCCAGCAAGTTTTGAGCTTTCTGAGCAGAACGTAATATTTTCACAAGTCAGGAAGGTTTTGTAACTTAAACTGTATTATGAAATAATGCAGTCATTGCATTGTAGCAGCTTCATATATTAAGCACAATGGGCATAAATTACCCTAAAAGCGTGCAACTTGAAATTTAATCGAAATTTCCAGATTTTTTTAAAAGTCACATTATAATTATTGTTCCTCTTAAAGTAATGGTCTCAAAACTGAAATCCATTTTCAAATTGAAAATTTGATAATTAGAATTATGTAATTGAAAGCAAGGCTATCATACATTAATGGGCCACAAATCAAAACAATTTAGCATTATTTTAAAGAAAATAGAGCAACTTACTAAAAAAGGCCATGAAATTATAAAGTGTTATAGAAATTGAAACTCAGGCCAAAGAACAACCATAAGAGAGCCACAATAACATTTTTCATTGTTGTAATGCTTTTAAAAAATATCTTTTTTTTTGTACTGATACCTCAAACAATTATATTATATTTCAGGTTTATGTCTTGCCACCGGCCAAGATGAACTTCATTCCATCAAAAGTGGAAACAGAAGTTGGAACTGAACTGTTGTTACCCTTGGCAGTGGCTGCTCCAACTTATAAAGGTGAGTGACACTAGGACCCATTTGTTCATTTATTCATGCATGCATGCATTCATTCATTCTTTCTTTCTTTCATCCATTCTTTCATCCATTTACTGTAGTCATCCTTTCATTCATGCATTTATCCATTCATTTAGTTTGTTTGTTTATTCATTCACATTCATCCACTCATTCATTTTCCATTTATCCATTCATTCATTCAGCCATTTATTCATTCATTCATCAATTCATCCATCCATCCATCTATCCATCCATCCATCCATCTATCTATCCATCCATCCATCCATCCATCCATTCATCCATTCACGCACTCACTCACTTGGCAACATTTTTTGATTGAATGACTGGGGAGATGTGTGAAGCATTTGTTGGGTGCAATGAATAATATTTTCCTCTGGCTGAGGAAAGAAAGAAGTGGAAAATGTTTTCTCACACATCACTGGGGCCTGGGCCCTAGGGGCCTTATTGACATGTTCAATTGGCAAATTCAGTAGCTTTTTTGTTGTCCGCCATAACTGACTTGTAAGTCTGAGCCCTTAAGTACCCACTCAACCCTCAGTCGACATTGCTAGAGTATCATCTTAATTATAGGCTCTGGTTGACAGTCTTATCTAGTTTGTTATGTGTTTACCATGCTTGATGTAAGTTGAGTTTCAGTTTTGTTGATATGAAATATAGAAGTCAATTGGCGGTGGTCAGCTTGACAATAGTTTCCAGTGGTGTGTGAGAAATGACTGTGAGTGCAGGAAAAAAAGGAAGTAATGCAACAACTGCCTAACAGATTTTCAAAATCAACATAAGATTGTCTTTATTAATTGTAAACCATAACTGACCCAAACCACATTTAAAATCAGTCTGACCTTCTTAGTAGAGAAAGTACTGAGTATTTGCTAACTTCTGAATTAAATCATATCCACATCATATTTACAGGTTCTCAAGAGCTACATGTGTTCTCTGACTGCAGGGCTTTAGCTCTTGCATTCAGTTTGTCAGATCCTTCAGTTTTCAAAGTTGCAGAGGGAGATGGTAAGTGTCCTTGTCCGTATTAGATGTAGTCTTTAGTTGTGATTACATCAATATAACTACAACTATGAGTTTCATTTTTGCCATTAGTGTCACACCACGATACTGTTGTGCTCACTTGAAAACTATGCATGAATGATGACAAGTTTTCAAGCAAAACTTGTACTCTAAACTGGTTGTTAAGTGAGACATTTCCATTGAAATATCTCAGTCTTTTATGTTAAGAGCACTCAAGACAATGATAAGCAGAATTATATTTCTGTCAAAATTTGATATGGTTGAAAAGGAGGAGGTTTCGGTGGAGAAAGTGACATGGTGAAATTTTGAAAGATGATATCTTACCATCTAAAAGTTATGTTATATATCATGTATTCCCTAGCTAGATGTGCTGATCTTGGCTGGCTACCACTCTAACCTCAGTGCCCTAGGCTGCCCTTGTATTGAAGATCTATTTTTGAATAATTAGTTTTTGGTTTATTTTATTTATTTATTTATTTATTTTTAGATTTTTGCTAAGTGCTTTTAGAATATTTTAATAATTTAAATTATACTATTAATAATTATATATTTTATGTAATAAATTTATAATTTTTTATATCATCATCATCATCCATTGTACTAATCTGGTCTATTACAGAGAACTATGAAATAGTCCCTGGTAGTTGCATGTCAGTCAGGCTACTTGCCCTTAGATCAGCATTTAGTACATTAATGGTCAACTATCAGTATAAAGATATAATACTCAAGGCTTCTATCACTGTTGGTGCATATCTACCACTACAGGTATGGAGGGATGGTACAACAGCTTTAAACACAGCTTGTGCCTTGTTGATCTTGTGACATGTTAGCAAAATAAGGTGGGGCTATAGATGATATTTTAGACAGTTTCATTGGGGGAATTAATTTTTTGAAAGCCCTGTAGGGAAGTTTGGATGAAGTATTGTGAATTTCAGGAGTGGATTGTGAAAAGTTTGTTCTCCGTAGAGGGATTGGGAATGTTTTGTAGACATGTCCATTGATTTTACCACCCCAACCTGTACATGTTCTAATAAATGAAAGTCCCCTAAGGATATCACAATTTGATATCACAAAGAAATTCAGTTTTGACAATTCCCTTGAGTACAGTGCATTGAACATGAGTTAAACATAGTCTGTAATTTATTCAACTTTTAGTTAAGCAAAGTGTCAACAGAACTACACTTTCATTGAATGCTGGTCATTTCACCCGAGTCGTTTCACCTGCAATCTGAAGTCGATTCGCCCAAATATTTTGATATGTCAAAACATTTATAAAACACTTCATAATTAAGTATTTTTTATAGACTGAATTTGAAGTTAGTTATTCAAAGACTTAATCTGAATTTAAATATAAAATTAATGTCTTGCATCAAAAAAGGCAGTTGAAGGTTTGTATCTATACAAAATTTTTAGTCAGAAGAATATTTTGATAACGAGATACGAGCGACCAAACATCTTCATTGTTTGGTGTGAAATGTATGGGTCCACCATCTTGGTGCACAACCTTTGTTCACCAAAACAAACATGGAATGATTTGAATCACATTTGCCTAATATATTGTTTCGTGACAGAAATTGACTTGTAATAAATAGAAAACCATTCATCAAAAAAACTTTTGTGTGAGGACTTCTCTTAATGATATAAATAAAACATCTAGGAAACAGTTTCCTATGATGAATAGTTTAGATTTTAGCTTTTTGATGAAGTCACGTGCAACCCAAGAATTATTTGGGTCCTCACATTTACAAAGACAGTATTGAGGGCAAAATGTCATTTCTTTCTGTAAGGAAAACTGTTTCTTTCTGTAAGGATTTCAGTATTTTCTATGACTAAAATATTTGTTCTCTGCTTGTTTGATGGACTAAATGAAAGATTAGAGTATAGAAATATAATAACAAATCATGCCAATATCAGGGGACGCCAAAACGTCTGTCTTTAAAATATACGGTCTTAAATATGTTGTGTAGTGTTGTTTGTTCCACAACCCTGATTTTAATAGCAAATTAAAGAGAATGGCACCTCAAAGAGAATGGCCCAGATATAACCTAAGAGAATACAGACAAAAGTATTTCTAGAGTCCAACTGTAAACATCTCAGATTCCATTCACCATATTCAATAGTGAACTTCAGATTCAACCACAGGAAGCCCAGGTTCAGCTCCTGGCTTTGTGATTGCCATCAAATCCTTTCACACTGAAGCAGGTGAATAGACTTTAAATTGTGGGCATATCGCCTTCAGTCGACTGCGGGCAAAACAACCAGCAGGCAAAACGACCAGTGGGTGAAATGACTGGTTACCACTTTCATTTCCTTGGTGATCATGGTATTACTTACCAATGATAAAATGTGTTACAAAGTAATACCAGTGATTGAATGTCCACTCAGGGAGGTTGCTACTGCATATATGACCCCATGAAACGACCCCATTCGAGTTTTATATTGTAACTCAGTGTAATGTTTGTGTAACTTGGATACTTCATGGGGTCATACATGTTGTGACCAGCCTGATGTGATGTATAGTGTTGTGTGGTTTTGCCAGGTTCTTGATCCAAGTGTAGTGGCTATTGTCAGTGTTGGTTCAACCAAGAATATCATGTTAAGTGGTGGACCATTACCATGGATACTAGACACATCAGGATATTATGAAGACAGTATGTTGAAATTACTAAATGAGAGAAATGCTAGGCCCAGTTTTTTGAAGGTCGATTATGGTTAGCCTGTGTAGCAACTCTAAGGGGAGGGGGAGGGGAGGGGGAGGGGAGGAGGAAGGGACTGGGGAGGGAAATTGAGGGGGAATGGAGAGAGGAGAGGAGGAGGGGTCTGAAACAAACCCCTAATTAATTATCCATGTTTCTTGGGAACGTTAAGTAACACTTGTCAATTGAAAATGATACAATCAAAATCCTAGGTCAATTTGAGGTCAACTACAACTGTAAACTGTCAAAACAACAAAATATCTGCTGCACATGAGTAATAGAGGTTGAAAAAATCAAGAAAACGAATTACAGTTGTTTCGCCTACCTGTCAGTTTGCCTACATCAGTTCTCAGGACGGTTCTCAGTATCTAAATGAACTCCATGAGATAGCAATACAAGCAACTGAAAGATCAGACTTTTACCGAAACCAGTCGATAGAATCGCCATAATGTACAGCTTTGTTATAATACAGCTGTTGAATCATTTGAGAGTCAGGGAATTTGGAATAAGTAACAAGACAAAAAAAACTTTCAAAGAGAGAATACATTTTTTGGAGCATTTAACAAACTGGTTATATTAATTACAGCAACATTTTTTTTAGTAAAATTAAAAAGTCGCATCAATGGAAACTCACTCTCTATGACCTCTATTGGTCATATAGTACAACTATCAGAATGTTTTGCCCATTTTGTTTGCAAAGTAATTTCAGTAATTACTTTACTTACTACCAACAATTATTGTTTTACACTTCTTAGGCCCTGTTCAAATGAGAACACAAGTCGATACAAGTTTTTACTTGTGCGAGCTTGCATCTTCATTTTAAGGTGGCTCGACCCAATTTTCAAGTAGAGCTACCAATCGTCTTTGAGTGAAAACTATTTGTTCATGAGCAGTCTAATAGTAAATTACATGATAATTTATTTGGTTGTCTCTAGCTTCGTTATTTTGATGAAAAGTTTTACAGACGTTTCGGCCCAAACGCGGACCTTGCAAACGTTTTTGTCACACTGAAGAAGGTCCGCGTTTGGGCCGAAACGTCTGTAACACTTTTCATCAAAATAACAAAGCTAGAGACAACCAAATAAATTATCATGAATAATCCTAGCTGCAAATTCAAAATATTTCAAGTAAATTACATATTACATTCTTATCAGACAAAGATCAAAGTTTATGATGACGTATGTTATATGGAGATCGGCGCTATTATGGCGACGCCTTAAAAGAATTCCCCTTTTTTACACATTCTGGAGTTTAATGAGTTCTAGGCTTATTCTTGAAAAATGCCCGGAGAGTGATCGGAAAGTATTGAAACGTTCCGCAATTTGCATCAGGTGCCAGAATGCACGAAAGCATGACAAACTAAAACAAAGGAGCTACATCATGCATTAATGAGCTGTCGACCACTGTATCCGGCTGAAAAATATACTGATTTGAGGCTAATATTTTACAGCCGTAAAATGATTCAATGAATTTGAAAACACTATATCATATCAACTATTACCTAAACTAAACCATACTAATTTTTAAACAATATTTATCGAAGGGATCTTTAAGTATTGCAGTTTATGTAACAATAGAGCGAAATTTGGGCAACAGAAGCAAATTCAGCATGTCCATATACATGAGTTCGGCTCACTTTTCTCAATATCAATTTATGTGATTTCTCTCGTCTCTTTCAGCAGCCAAATTTGATATCTTTATAACAATTTGAGATGAAAAATTAACTTAGATGTGCTACTTTCTTTTTAATTGTAGGAGATTTAAAAAGTTGTTTTGTTTACGCTCGATTTTTGCAGTTAAAATCTCTCATCGATGATATTTCGAAAACGCTCTCTCAGAATTTGATTTAATTCGCTAGAGCTAAAGGCAATGATCACAAGTAAAGAGCATTTTTCAAGAATAAGCCTAGAACTCATTAAACTCCAGAATGTGTAAAAAGGGGAATTCTTTTAAGGCGTCGCTATAATAGCGCTGATCTCCATATAACATACGTCATCATAAACTTTGATCTTTGTCTGGTAAGGGTGTAATATGTAATTTACTATCAGACTGCTCATGAACACACAGTTTTCACTCAAAGACGACTGGTAGCTCTACTTGAAAATTGGGTCAAGCCACCTTAACACCAACTTGCAACGACTTGCATCTCCTTGCATCGACTTGAGAGCACTTTGAACATGTTCATATTTTTTATCAAGTCGATGCAAGTTTTTCCTAGTTTGAACAGTCACTACGCCAAACTTCATAGCTGCTTTTAGTCATGCCAGGCCTTTAGGCCGCGCATGACTCTAAAAATGAGTTTTCGTCTATATATCTATCATCCATGTCGCAAACCTGCATATTACCCAGAAGTCCTTCGGGCTCAGGCTAACCTTTCGAAGGTTCGCCATGTTGGATGAGGATGTGGACGGTGATTGTACCATGTTTTCAGTATCCTTGAAATGCTCACTTTACTTAGCAAACTACAACCGTAAGCATGTTTCGGTCAGGTCGGTCCGCGAACACCAAGTCAAAGCCTTAAAATCCATGAAAGCCTTGAAATCTGTGAAAGCCTTAACTACTTTGAAAGCCTGTGAGCTGTCCATGAAAACCTATCTAATATCCAACAATACTACTAACTTTTATGAAAGCTACATTCCGTAATCATTTTCATTCCAAAACTGATGTAAGACACGAATCATGTTGTACAAGAAAGACGCCATGTTTGATTTCTCGACTCAACAAACCCAGGAAAACGCTAACCAATTAAAGGTTTGCTTAAGCTTAAGCTTAAATACTAGTAATTTTTTGATAACCTTATTTTGTGTAAAGAATTATATTCTATGCTCAGTAATTGTTTGTCATATATGCACTTTTTGGTGTCGTTATTTCTTGACACCAGAAGGAATTAAGCTTATTGTGAAGAAAGACACATGTAAAAAAACATTAAGTCCACTCAGTTTTCTGTTACGATTTATCAACTTTAACAGGACTCATTAATCGAATGATGGTCATATTGGTCATGACTATTAACTTTAATTAATACTGAGTATAGGTTGTTATTTGCTAGTATTGTTGTAATTAATCTTGCCTCATGGTAAATAAAAACACTATTTTTCTAGAACAAATTATTCAATATTTATAAGCTTATCAAGAATACATATAGGCTCTCAGTAAGCCCCCTTCACCTTGTTGTGTTACACAATTCTTTTCACTTTATCCTTGAACAATAATAGTCCTCTTGCTGCACATTGGAATGCAGCTCAATTTGGAGGGCAAAACAAAAGAGTATATGTCCTAGCTATTGGCTGGAAACTATTGTTTTTACCCTCCAAAATGTACTCATTCATACGTGCTGCAAAGTGTGTATTGTTTAAGGATATAAAAGTGAAAAGAATTGTGTGACACAACAAGGGAGCTTATTGTGTGACATTATGTTCTATGTATTTTTCCAATGTAAAGCACTAGTCAAAGTAAACCCCCACTCCAACCCAGGACAGGGTAGTGGAAATGTTAGGCTTAGGATCAAATGTGACATGCTATGATGCCTCAGGAGGTGGAGACAAAGTAAAGATTAGATTGTGTGGGGCAACAGTTGAGAAAAATGCAGAAAATGACAGCCATTTGACAATTCATACGGTGGGGTGGGGGGGGGGGGGGGTTGATGCTCATTCTTGCACCATCATGTTGGGCATTTACCAACATTTGCACAACCCGTCTTTCAAATGTACCACTAATCCCCACCCAGTCGGGTGAGTGGTGGTGGGGGATGCGGAGGGGGGTGGGGGTGGTTTGCTTTGACTAGTGCATAATATCCAACATGGGACATTACTCAAATTATATACTGTACTCTCATTAGTACATAACTAATAGCTTTTGTTACAAACAGAATACAGTGAGGGTACTTATCAATTGTTTTCTTTTGTTTCGATTGAACAATTAGGCATTGACTATTAGATTTTGTTTCAAGGGTTAAGTGCCCTCACTCTAACACGGTAGCAGGGTATTAAAACGATAATTAGGTTTAGTATAGTCCAAGCTATACTGGGGATATACATGTTGTTTCAGTTTGTTTTCTACTGTATTTTCCTTTCTCGATCCTTTCAGACTCATTTCAAAATGGCCGCTTAAAAAGAGTCTAGTACCCACCCTTGACCCCACCCTTCCGTTCTCTTCTCCATGCTCTGTTTCGCTTGTCTAGTTCTGCCCCAAAACGTTTACTCCAATCTGGCACGACTCACCCTTGATACAAGGGTCTAGTTCTTGTTAATTTTAGTCCAAAATTCTGCATATTTTCTCTTCTGCACATAATTCAAACAAAAACAAAACCGATTTTCTTGTTCATCTTTAGCTACCTGATTTTCCTTGAACGTTTTTGAATAACTTGCATCGACTTACGTGGAGCAGGGTTCAATTATATTATACAAAATTATACAATAAACGTACATATATATTATAACAAAACTTATTAGTGTTAAAAATCCAAAAAAATTGTCCTAGTTTGTGAAATTCTATCTGAAGGCTATTTTTGAAATATAAATTCTAAAGATCTAAAGTAATTGATTTCAGTTCTTTAGCAAAAGAATTAATAGATTTGAGTTCTTTAATCTTTCTGGTAAATGCTGCAGTAAAATGATATCTATTGAAAAAGTGATGAATGAATAAATCAGATAATTTATTCATAAATAATTTGAAACCAGAACAAAAGACTGAGGTATCATTTACTTTTCCATTTTTGTTAGTTGATGCAGAGAAAAAGTTTTTAGTGGAAATCAGCAATGGTCATACAAAGGATTACTTTGGTAAGTTTCACTACTGGCAAAAGTAATAATAATAATTTATTATAATAATAATAACAACAACAACAACATTTTGACAGGATAGCCATTTCTGATCAGTTATAAAAAAAGGTGCTATCAATATGAGTCTTGATGGAACGACTTCTGTCCACAGTACAATATACCCATCCCCATCCTACAATAATGCACCCTTAAATCTCATCACATAGTCAATTGAAGAAATGTTGTCGGGTCTAAAAACACAGAAGCTGAGACCAAAATGGTGCATGGGATGTCAACAATAATTATATTATACAGGGGCGGATCCAGGATTTTTTCAAAGGGGGGGGGGGGGGGGTTTGCGGCACTAAATTTGACTGGTGGAGAGAGATAAGCGACAGACCATTAGAAAAGTGATGGGGGGGACTTTTGATTGTTGCAGGAATAGGCCATATGCACTAACAGGTCACGTGACCCTATCTCCCCAAATCAAGCAGTATCGTCAAAATGAACTCCAGAAATAGAAAGAGCACTTCGATATTAGTAAAAGTGCAGTTTCAGTTTATAAGATGAATAAGAGAAAAAAACGACAGCAAATTTAAGATTGGATATTTTCTTAAGATTCATTCGAAAAAACACGTTGGATGGCATGAGCTTGCCATCCAATGCGTTTTTCCGAACGAATCTTAAGAAAATATCAAATCTTAAATTTACTGTCATTTCTCCTGTATTACACCTTATGAGCTGAAACTTGGTACTTTTACTGATATCGAGGTGCGCTTTCTATTTTTTTGAATTCATTTTGACGGCGCTGCTTGATTTAGGGGAGATAGGGTCACGTGACCTGTAAGTGCATATGGCCTATTTTGTTTATTTTCAATCTATGCTGCAAGAATTTTTCTGTGTGGCTTATTCGTCTGCATGAATTTTTTTCTATGCATTTTGTAATTCCTTATAACTTACCTCTATATATAAAAGAGAGGGCAACTTACTTTTATATATAAAAGAGAGAAAGCTTTGATCAATTCCATTAGATAAACGAATTCTACAACCTTTAATGTTAAAATGCAACATACCTGTTCATGCTCAACGTTGCATCATGGGTAATCAGGGCAAATATTGTGGAAAATACAGTGTTTGCATGAAAACATAGTGTTGAATTTTTACTTGCCCTGATCACCCATATTGCAACGATGACCCTAGCATCTTATAATAGATGTATATCAGGGACCGCGGAGTAACTTCAAAAGTGGGGGCAGGGCTGTAGCAAGCAATAAAATTCTGAGAGGCTGAAACAACCTATATTATGATTATTCTTTTTTGCAAGCGTAGCGAGCACGAAATTTGAACAAAGGTGCATCAATTTGATTAACAATTACGATAAAACCAACAACAACAAACATTTAGAAAGTAAAGCTTTCGGAAAGTATAATTATTGTCCTACACGTTCTAGACAGAAGATAGAGAGAGAGAAAGAAAAAAAACATGATAACAACCATTGATGTTCTATCACTGATAGAGTTGCAAGAAATCCTCCTGAACATGTTATTCAATTAGTTTTTTGACTGGTTCATATTTAACTGTCTACCTTGAATGGTTGTGCTCGAGGGTGTTTTTTTTTTTTATGCTCGAATATTTTTCATACCATTTTGTCTTGCTCGATTTTTTTTTTTTTTTTTGCTTTTTCTTCGAATACAGATGAAAAGTTTAAGGACTGATCTCACGTAACTTGTTCTTTTATACTGCAATGTGCGCTGGCACAGGCCGTTCTTTGGCGGGAAAGTACCACAGGGCTTCCAACCGGAAGTGAGCTTAGATCTTATTATAATGATAATTTCAGTAATCGTAGTTCTTAATTTCAGTCAATTGATAAAGATTAGAAGTTATGCCAATAAAACTGTTTGATGCCTATTTTGGGGGACATCAGGCTACTATCATAAGAATGTAATTAACAGGGTAATAAGATAAATGCTGCTATCGCGGGTGCTATCCGATACGGCATGTTTTACATGTGTTAATCAAATATATCACTCTCATAGGGGGGTGGTTGCAACCCCCACAACCCCTCCCCTAGATCCGCCCCTGATTATGATTTTATTTATTTACGATGCAACTGATAAAAAATTGAATCCAAACGGCCTGCCAATAATGCAGGTCGTGCATGTGCTTTTGGCATTTTGCATCGAAGGCAAAGTGTTAATGAATGAATCAGAATATTGTTATTGACATCCCAAGCACCATTTCGGTCTTAGCTTCTATGTTCTATGTTTTTAGACCCGACAGTTTATACTATTATCACTTTAACTGCTGTATTTCATTTTTAGTGGAGTCTTCAGGAAGTTTTCACTTCTTCAATGTTTTGTGTCATAACCTTGGTGAACAGGTATTGGTTTTCTTTGTTTACTGGAAATAACCCCAATACCATATGTTATAACATAGCTACAATCTTACACACGCTCCGATTGGCCAGAAAGCTATGAACTATTTGCCCATCATCTTTTTCAAATTGTTCGTTTTTAAGATAGCAACATATAATGCACGCCCTAATTGGCTGAAAAATCTATGAACTATTTCCCCATGGGCTGCACAGCTCCATTTTTAACGTTCTAGGCTCTGTCTAAATCAATTAGACAACAGAAAGCTGCTTGCCCATTGTGTTATAGATGCACTTGAGAAAATATAAAGAACTCAACAAACTAGAGTCGCACTCAGCTACGCCTCGTGCCACTCTTACATTTGTTAATCGTTCTTTATATTTTCTCTCTATAACACCATGGGCACGTGACTTTCTGTTGTCTAATTGATAAATATACTGTGTAATAGGCCTTAAATAATAAGCCTTGTATAATAGGCCTTTTTCAGTTTTGTAATTCACAATCATGCCTTTTTCAGACCATGTTAGATTCCCTTGAGTAATAATTACTGTTCCTTTGTGATGAACATGTTACAACTTTTACATTACATATGGGTTCACACAGTCAGGGTTCCCACTGACCTTGAAAATTCAGGGAGTTGTCAGGGTTTTTTTATTTGGTCAGGGAAATTAGAAATAGCACAAAAGTCTTGAAAAGTTTTTGAATTTGGATCCGGAAGGTTAAGCAACGCTTTTAACAGATTGTTTACCTGTTTAATTTCACAAACATATTAAATAGAGGATATTACATGGGTGCGTAGTTCTAGTGGAGATACAAATTTTATATTTAAGTGTTGAAAAGATCTCTGTCACTCATTTGCTGTGCTCACTGAGAGAGAACTTTTCAACAATTGAAGATAAAATTTGCATTCACACAGCAAACAAGTGAGAAATTTTCATAATGTGAAGATAAAATTCGTATCTCCAAGCACCCTTTGGTAATAACTAAAGACAGACTAAAATCACAAGCTACCAAAAAGCTGTAAATGGGTAACATTGCTATTTTTACATGTGAAAATATTAGATTTTTGCTCTGAAGAAATAGACTGAGGTATTGCATTGATAATAAAAATAAAATTTTTATGTTGTTATTGATAGAATTGAGGTTATTCTAAATTTGTGTTAGTAAAAAGGCAGTTAAAGTGGAATTTGTTCCTTGAATCACCAGAGAAAAGTCCTGAAGGGAATTCTGTTTTACTACACTAATGGGGACTGTGTAAAAGAAAAAACTCCAAGAAAGGCACACATGGTTGTCTGGGACAATGAAGCTGAAAGGGTCTTAAATGTTATTATAAACTGATCACACTCATTATCTTTCCATCAGATACTAACTGTTAAAATTGGTAATTACCCAACATCTAAGAATATCTATCCTGCTACATCAACAGCTACTATAAGGTAATTAGCTTATTATATTATTATATGACAATAACCCAAGAGAAATGGCTAGCACATTTAAGAATTATTCAGCACAGTTTACATGGCCTCACAATAGTTCTTGTCACACTGCAAACACATTGTAATATATGCTGTGTGCCATTTTGAACTTATTAAGTTTCTTTGTTAATTGTGATGTTGGATTATAAGCTATGAGTTTTATAGTTAGAATAAAATTGGTTTTTGTGTGCGCATGCGTGTGTGGTGCATTGTGTGTGTATTTTAACCAGGAAACACAAATTTTTTAGAAAAAAAATATTGTCCATCTAGCATTCAGGCACACCAACGTCAACATTTTTTTAATACCTCAGGCATATACATTCAGGTTAAACTGTGATTGTATTTTAGAGCACCAGTATTTTAATAGGTCTGCATTATTAAAATATGAACATTATATCTATGAGCTTTCTGTAAATTAGGTATGCTTGTATGTTGCCTGCTTCTCTTACCATTGTTCCTGATATCAAGTTACCAGTTGTGGACGGACGGCAACTTACCCCAGAAAACTGTGTGAGCTCTAATAAAGAGGTGAGCAGAATCTTAGATTATAGTCTTTTATTATTGTATACATATGTGTATTGTATTATGTACACAATTTTGTGAGCAGCTGATTGGTCAATCAGCCATCATTATATTTTATCAGAGTACAGATCACGAGTTCTGTCATGGTTTATGCAGTGTTGTGTTGAATGCAATACTTTCTATTATGTGCAAATCAAGACAACTACTTTTAATTATTATCTGTACTTTGTACTGTATTATTGCTGGATTTCAAGCCACTAGGGACTAGGAACAAGTCCCTTAATATTGTGATAATCAATACAAGATCACTGAACAAAGCTCACATAGTCAGAAAGAGCACATATATAGAGCTATACAAAATTCTGAAGTTAATCGGACTAATATTGAACAAGATACAGCCATTCAAAAAACCCAAAATTTACTAAGAAATGTATGGATTACCAAGCAACTTGTCCAATCATTCAATACATTTACTAGTAAATAAAGTATTATTAATTTTGGAGTTTTTGAATGGTTGTCTCATTCAACATTGATCCAGCTGTTAACACTAAACTTCAGAATTTTGTATAGCTTGATGTGCTTTTTATTTATTTATTTATTTATTTATTTATTTACAAAACTTTCACCTTCACATTAAAATAAAATTATACGACTATACTAAAATATATATATATATAACTATAAGTATAGAAAAAATGTAAAAGAAAATAAAAAATATGGAAGGTGTGGGACAGCACAACAGAGCTAGGCTCCACATTAAGTGCACCCATTAAATAAAATTATAAAACTAGTAAAAAAAAACAAACAAAAAAAACAAGATACATTATCCCCACCCTTCCCTCCCTCTCATTGAACATATATTTATTTAGCACTCTATATATAATGCCTATGTTTGTATAGCTGATTATATCCATTAAATATATAAGGCAAATTTTGTAAAAAATATTTAAAAATATAAATTCCATTCAAATCTGTAAGATAAAACCCCCATCCCTCCCCTCATTGGTCATATATTAGTAGCAGCAGCGCTTAGGAGACAGAATGTTACATACAGAACAACATTTAGGACAAATAGATTTCCAGGTGTTAAAATTATCCACATCATAAGCATTAGTAAGCGCATTATTATAGTACTTTAGAAGAGATGATTTAAAATGGTTAATTGAAGAAGAGGAACGGACTGAAGAAGGCAGGTTATTCCATAGCTTGGGCAGTCGATTAAAATAGCTAGCTTGAAAAAGTTTAGTGCGGCAATAAGGAATTATTACATCATAGTTAGAATTATGGCGAGTTACTCTTTGGTTAGTGCGAGGCTTCACAAACTGGTCAATAGCGATGTTATAGTGACCAATGCGACACTTAAAGTAAAAAACTAAATCCTTTAACTCGTGCCAATAAGACACAGGAAGTAAATTTAACTTATTAAGACGATCGTGATAAGTAGTAACTCTATCATAGTAATTCATATTTAAGATGTATTTTTTTTTCTGACTATATATGTGGGTCTTGTATTGATTAGTAAGAGAAGTCTCTTACCAGTCCCCATGTGTATGGTTACCCAGGGTTTATCAGAATATAGATCATGAATAATTAATACAATTATATGACTGTATAGATCCATGATATTGACAATATTATATTGTCAATATCATGGATCTATACAGTCATATAATTAGCACGTGACTCCTCATGATTCCTACAACTTTGCTCTACAGCTCAGCTCAAGTAAGGGTGGTAAAGCTAGTACAGGTAGTAAGGTTAGGAATCAAAATTAGACTAATTAGAAATACACAGTCTTGGTTTGCCTGCATAGCTAACTCCCCCCTCCCACCCTGCCAACTTACAAGAGGATGGGGGGATTTGAACAGCACAGCCACTGAAAGGGGCAGTTATGGCAGATTTGTTTAATGTTCTTATCGACATTACGGCACTGATAAGTTCATGGTATGATGCAGTAAGTTTCCCACTCATGCTCTAATTAAATAGAATACCATCACTGACAGTAGCTATGTAGTATATTTGAAAATCTGAATGAAGCCTAATACTACTAAAACAACACCTGGAAAAATCAGGCTTAGAATGGGATGTGAACTTATGCACTACTGGTGCAGTGCTCTTAATGCCATAAATCCATGGACATGTAGACCTATCAATTCAACACCAAATGAAAAAAACTGTTCATCTTTTTGCAGATCAATGTAAAGAATGATCAAGACCTGTGTCTGCTACTCAATGTCCGTGATGAGAATGGTCGTTTGTTTGACAACTTCACTTCATTGTACATCACATGGTCGACCAGTAGCAAGAGACTTGCATCATTTATTGGTCCTGCTAAATCTGTACATATGATGTTTATTAGAGATGGAGAAAATGAAGATGTTAGGAGATCTGTCTGTAAGTGAATAGCTGACTTCTGAGATATACTGCACTTGCCACATTCAAAGGAATGAAGACAAGGCAGCATGCATAAAGCTCAGTCATTTGTAACAAGATAAATGATAAATAAGATAAAAGATAAATGACCTTTATGCTGGAAGCATCATTCCAGTCCCTTTGTATCTTGGATTATTTGATGCAGTACACACAACATTGTTATACTATTACCAGGTGATCTGAAAAATAATCAATCCCACCCAACATTGCGTGCTTAGTTCGCAATATTTTTGTGGTGGCCATATTAAAACTGTTTTGAGAAAGTCAGAAAAATTTTGGTTAAAAACTATTTTCTTTTAGAAAGTAAGATACTCAAACTGATAAAACTGAGACTATGAAACCCTATTAATACTAATTGACAGCTGTCCAAGTGGACTATATCTTGACATTTTCTCTGATAAAATGGTACAAGGGAAGGTATCTGGCAATAAAATTCAAACTGGGATTGAAATAATATTCACTTGTAAATTATTGTTGTTGGTTCCTTTAATCAACTTGCTCTATTATAATGCTGTGTTTGTTCTGTGAGTGCCTTTGTTACAATAAATCAGTTTTTGTTTTCATTTTAATCTTGATTAATAGGACCAATATTTTGGTGAGAATTTTTACCGCGTAAAAATATGCACATGAGTTTACGTGTCTTGATTTCCTGCCATTTTCAGTGTTCCAAGTTGACAAACTTCTTTAATTTTAAATTTCTTGATCCAGCAGATTTATCTTTTTGTTCCATGCGTTTTGTTAATGTAGTTATTCTTTTTCTTAATATGGTATTGATTTGCTTACCTCCACTAAGTAAAACTGAGCCTTGGGAATTTGTCACTGAAAGTGAAAAAGTACTACAAAAGGTCTTCATGCTTGGCATGTCCAGTCTTTCCTTTGTAAATGTTGAGGATCAATTTTATTCTTGGTTCAATAATTATTTTCTCCTTTGTTTTAAGGGTGCTAGGACATATTTCGTTACTAAGCAACATGGTTGCTATGTTGACTATAAAAGCGAGTGCCAGAGCTCATTGACGTCTTCAATTCTACAATGTTTTGAGAAATGTTACTTTTGGAATGCCCCATTTCTTTGGGTCTTAAGGTTTGCATTTCTATCAAGAGAGCGGGAAATATAAATTTTCATTGAAATTAATTCAACAAGATATGCTACAAATTTATCAAATTATCAGTCAGCCGAAGCTAAGCAAAATAACAGGTCAAAACATTGTAAGTGAAAGTCTTAAAACCAAATATAAGCATACTGAAGCTGTTCATTATGATACAGCCAAACTATAAAGTGTTGAACTTCTGAAATCTCCAGTGCACATGCACAAACAGCTGGTTTTCATTTAAATTCTATCAATAGTCTTTGAGGAGTTTGCAGCTAAAATATACAATTTCTTTCTTGCGTGGCACATCAGCCATTTTATTTTGTTTTCTTGCTCAAACCTAGGATTTGCACTCACAAAGGATGCTTGGGATTGATTCACAATCTGATTGGGGCTAATCGATTTTTGATAGGCCACCTGGTACTGACAGTGAAGAGAAATCACACTCAGATTAATTTCAAATAATCTCCTATGTTTATTCTATTATAGATCACCATGATGATTGTGCCAGTACTCAAAGTAATATTATGTTTCTTTATTTTAGCATACCAGACTGTTCACTTGTCAGACAGAATGGGTGGAGTTGTTATCAAAGCAACTATTGATGGTTATGATTGTGTTGTACTACGACAATGCCACATGGAACTTGAGGTTTGTCACAGTCTAAAATAATTGATGGATGATAGTGTAAAAGCAATAATCATATAAATTATATGGTACTCTATTTTCTTCATCTGGTGTATGATATATAGATCTTCATTGTTTTAATTTGACTAGTTTTACATGCATCTGTTCAGCACATTCAAGAATGTAAATCTTCTAGTCCCTAAGAATGGCAGCACTCAGAATATGACATTTTCCACCTTAAAATATGCAAAATTGAAGATCTTGATAAACCCAAGCACACTGTCTATATTATGACCAGCTTGAAAATGTGATTTGTTCTGTAGCACCCCTAAACATTTCCATGAAGATGTGTTTTCCTTGCCATGCTAACAGCGTTGTCTCTGTATCTCTGTTTTTAGACTCCCTCAAAAATCAGCCTCAGTGGACACCTTAAGCTGCTTCTTGTCCCAGAGCGTACACTGGTACCTCCCTCAGCTTCCATGTTAAACCACCCTGATAATAAAGTCACATTCCATATCCATGGGGGGTCTGGCCATTTTTCTGTTAAAAGCAGTGACTCATCTATTGGTGCTGTGATGTATCATGGCAAGAGAGATGTAGTTGTAAGTACATGAAGTTTATGCTGTGCACAGCTCTCAATCTCATTTCTTTATTGCTTTGTTTCTCATAATTATGTTTTTACCCTTGTTATTCTCCTTTTCACCTCCAATTGTAAACTCCTTTTAATTAGTTATCCTTTTTTCATTCTTCTATCTATTTTAACTGTCCATTTCCCTTTTCTTTCTTTCACTACTTATTTCCTTTTTTCCCCTTATTCTTCATTCTCCATTTGTTTGTAGAGGTTCCTGTAAAAACAGTATTACGTACCAAGTGATACATATTCTAAGTTCTCCTCAATCTTTTTTCAATGTCAAGGGAGAATTGAGGGTTTAGTCATAGGTCACTTACTCCATTTTTTCACAGATGCTTGCTCACTGCACCTACTGTCATTCATTTCCATTTTTGTTCAGACATTTAGTTGTTCAATTGTTTTATTCACAGGTCAGTCCCAGGAATGAAGGCCTTCTCAGTGTAGTGGTTTATGATTTGTGTCTAGATTCTCCTCACCCTGTGACCCTAAGTATTCAAATATCCGATATTCATAGTGTAGATGTGACAGTAGCTAACAAGGTATTCATTCTCTCATGTTAAACTGGATTTCTTATACAAACATTATCTTAGAGAAGCCAGAAGAGTTTCCAGAAATTACCCATACCCCACCATGGAGGGGTCATCCACTGCTGTTAGAACGAAGCTCACAATTTGTTAAAACGACAAAAACAAAGAATATGTGGATTACTCTGAACAATGTCTTTTTGTTCTACTTGTCGCCTGTGGCATGGAGGGAATTTGTAAAAGGAACCCTCATCACACCACACCCAACTACCTGGAACTCTCAAGCTTCTTCCATACAAACTCTGTTAAATATTGTTCTTTCTCTGAAATAGATACAAGTGCAATGAAGGAAAAATATACTCTTGTTGTGTTTCTTATAAGGTATATATTTCTGTTTGTTTCAGATTGAGCTAGGATCTACTACACCATTAAAAGTCAAACTGTTAGACATGTTTGGGGTACCATTATTGCTGGGTAGTTACAGCTTTATGAAGTTAACTCCACAAATATCACCTAATATTTTAAGTTTAAGGTAAATCCATTCATCTTCCTTTCCATTCTTGCTTCTCCTTTTGTCCCTTTTCTTATATTTCCATTTCCATTGTTTCCTCATCTATACCTTTTTGAATATTTGTTCTCCTTCCCTTGTCTACCTATTCTACTCTATACTTCCTCTCTGCTTCCATTTCTTTCCTACCTTTTTAACTTACGGATACTCCGTAGGAGTAGCAGTGAGTTATTGCTGTAGATGGGACTTTCTCATTTGCATTGTAAATATGCTATTGTACAAAATCCTCCAGCCTGCTTTGCGCGCTAAAACAATAGAAACTGGTTCTAACCGGTTACTACGCGAGTCCTTGTGCAACAATGACAACAAAGGTCTAACCGGGCGGGTTACGTTTGGGACTTTCTGATTTGCATTGTAACAATTGCTATTGTTAAAAATCGTCCAGCCTGCTTTGGACACTCAAATAATGGAACCAGTTCTAACCGGTTAATCTTCGTGAAGATTTCAATGCTTGTTTGGAATGTTTGCGATGAATTCGAAAGATCCATCGAATATGCATAATTAGCCGCTACATTCCAACGTGCATTTGATCGCAAACTTTCTCAGTGTACTCAAACTCAGTACCGATTCAGCTGTACGTTCTAGAATTCGACAAACAAAAGCTAAGCATACAGTCAGTTTAGATTCAGTTGAAAATTAATTCTTTGAGATTTTTATAATTTCATAACCAATTGTTCACAACTAATTGTCTATGAGTGCGGCTTTGATTCGAGATACACAAGTGTTTACGGTAATATCGAAATTTGCCATTAACGTCTTTGCACATGATATGAATTAAAGACATTTAAACTACCGTAGTTAAATGCCTATGGTAAAATAGGACTATTTATGTTGCTCACTTTTAGTGCTCGTACCCTAATCAAGGCTGTCAAAGTAAATTAACCCCAAGGGGGAGGGGAGTGCAGGAAAAAGGGTGCGATTTGATCCAGAGTTGATTTTTTTTTGTCTAAATCCCGATGTTTGGGAAACAAATTGATCAAACATGCTTAACATTTCTTAGCATTTATGTGTTATAATTATCGAATGCCTGACTGGGGGGACTGCAAGCGCTTTCAAAACCCCGGCTTATTTTAGTTGCACTCTCCCCTCCCCTTTCGGGATTTACTTTGGTGCATAAGTTTTTCTTTTTGTGTGCTAGCTGTATCCGTGAGTTGTCTCATTGAGACCTTTGATTCTTTTCCTTTTCTTTTATTTCCATCATCTTTTCCTCCAGAATCCCTTCCTCCCTTCCCCCTTCTTTCCTTCTTGCATTCTGTTTTTGTCCATGGTATATCTTCTTTCCAGTTGTGTTCTTGCTTCCTTTTCTCTTTCAACTTCACTAACTTCAGTCAACTGTCTCCCTACCCAGACATGATACTGGTCCAGATAGAGAGCTTACCAATCTAGAAGTGTCCCATTTCATTGTACAAGGTGTGGCATTAGGTACAGCTAGTGTAACCTTTACAGCTACATCAATTACTGGACGTACAGCAACTAGTAATGCTAAGGATGTACAAGTATTTCCACCACTTAGATTAGACCCTAGGGTGGTAATCCTTATACAAGGTGCAACATTCCAGGTAAGAAGGGTAGTTAGTCTTTGTAGGGTGGCTTCTACTTTATTCAATATTCTGAAGTTAACACTTGCATTGAATCATGGGATAGGGGATGCACATTTCCACATTTATCTGTAAGAAACAGAAGAGAAATAAGCAAAATAAACAATTTGATGAAGAGTGGATAATTGGAAACAGTCATGTGTTTTACTATTAATAACTTTAATAAGGAAAACATCTCCCAAAACAGTGACATAATTAGGGTTTTCCTATTTAGTGGCCAGTTTGGCACTGGTAGTTATACCAAATGCTAGTACCAGCTTCTATTTGTCACAATTGTAGCTGCATTTTCAATTTTTGAAGAATTCTGACTATAAAAATAGCAAAACATTTCAAAATTTAACGTAAAAACTTATTGTTATAAATTTGGTTTAGAATCAGGGACATAGCCTTAAGGTAGTTCAGGACTCATAGGTTTTATGATAAATCTGTCTCTTAAAATTCCTCCAAATAAAGAAGTACATAGAATGGATGGAAATAAAATGTGAAATAATCATTTGGAACTAAGTTGTTGCCGAACAATTTGCAAACAAGCAAAAGATCAACAACAATGCTCCAAAAACAGCCTTCCAGAATACGTTTTTGAAGGACCAGACAGAGAAAAAATAAATTTACTCAAAATCCTAAGATAGAAGTGTACTTTTTTTTTCTCCAAAAAACAGCCTTCCAGAATACGTTTTTGAAGGACCAGACAGAGAAAAAATAAATTTACTCAAAATCCTAAGATAGAAGTGTACTTTTTTTTTCTTTATATGAAAAGTTTATAAGATTATGAGTTTAAATCATTCGTGAAATAAAGGGGTCACCATATTATTTAAAGAGTTAGAGAAGAACAAAGGATAAAACTCTTCAAAGGCAAACACCAAAAATCAGCCGTTTTACCGTTAGGTAGTTCTTGCTGGCTTTTTCGACTGATAATACACGGAATCGAAATATGGCGACCCAATTTGAATAACAATTATTTTTGGCTGACCAGCCTCGTATTCAAGTAAAAAACAAAAGCGTTTCCACATGAGTGAGAGGCTAGTCAGACAAAAACAATAGTCATTCAAATTAGTCACCATATTTCGATTCGGTATATATTTGCTAAATTTTAATTAAAAGTTCACTCAAGCTTTTGCTCCTACTTTACAAAGACAGTGTACAACATTTTGTGATAAAAAAATTTGCAGACTTTGGTTGATAAAATGTTATTTTTCTCTGCTAAATGTAGAATTTCTTTGCTTTTCAATCTCTGACTTGCTAGTGCCCAGACTTCCCATGGACAAGCGAATGTTTTTTAATAAAAGTGTGTGCACTTGAATGTGAGTGGAAATGCACCGTAGCAAGGGTCCCGAACTACCTTAATTTGATACCGGTATGTGGGGTGTGAGTATTATATGCACTTTTGCACACATATGCTAATTGGCATCTGGCATTATTTATAGTGCCAAAGCCTGTAAATTGGAAAACTGTGATTCAGCACAAGTGTTAACTTTGGAATGGAGAATAAGAAAGTTTATGGATGCATGCTTGCCTACTTCTATAATACATTGTAATTATTGATGTTAGATAACATAATTTCAATAGATGGTATCTTGTGACAGACAGACTGTCAGCTTCTATTATTTTACATGTATTTTCCTCTTTCTTGCATTGTGGTAATGTATTTTTCTCATTGTCTTTTTTCTTTCCTCAAAACATACTGTAAATTGTACAATTTTAGACATAGACCCCCTGGATGAGCACTTGGCTCAATGTAAAGACAAAATGTGTTTAAATTTAAATAAGACAGATACCATTAACCATTAATGACAATAAACTTGGCCTACAGTTTTCTATCCTGTTGAGAGTTTGTTGTTTAATTTATCTTTAACTTTATGAAATATTCAATGTCTTTTTTCATTGAAGGTGCGTGCCACAGGAGGACCAACACCACAATCCACTACTTCATTTGTCATGGGGAATGAGACAGTAGCATCAGTCAGTAGTGTGGGCCTGGTAGAGGCCAAACAAGTGGGTGTTTCTAACCTAACAGGGGCAGTACAGGCATCTGATCCACAAGCACAACATAATGTCTTCTATTCTAAGGTATGTTATGATAATTACTATTCTTGAGAAATCGACATCTTTGAATTTTACTGGCGATGATGTAACACAGGCAATCATTTAGAGCAGTGCGTAGCAAATAGGAAGGTCTGGGTTTGAATCCTCACTCATGGAATAACAATTTTTTTTAAATGTCAACAGCTGTATTAATGCACATGTATTTTCAATTTGACTCCATTTTGAAGCAGGGTCATCAGACATTTATGGGCCACAAATACAATAATATGACAAAACAAGCTTTCCAAAATGTACAAACTGAATTACAGTGTAGAGAGAGAGTTGGTTTCTCAGTGTTTAGCATAAATGTATATTTACAATTCAAATTGTTGTCATCTTGTTGTAACCATTGCAGGATGTGATTATGGTTCATGTAGTTGAGTTAGCAGGAATACGAATATCATCCACAACAACTAACCTTGTAACAGGAACTAAGGTAAATGACCTATACGGCCCTGCTTGCATGCTCTTTATAAAACCTTCAGAAAAGATGATGTGATCAGGGCCAGAGGGCTTTGGGTGAGTGGACAAAAAAAAACGTGTCTGGCCTTGCTTGTATGCTATAATTAATATGTTTGTATTGACTTCCAATCATTTGTATCAACCTTACTATGTGCCTGGTCAATACGGCATGACCTCAAGCCAAAACAAAATATTTTCTTATCCTGCCCCCCACTCAGTCAATAAAGACATAATACTTGTTACTAAGTGAGCATAGCTGGCAAGTCATAATATGCATTTTTTCATCTATCACAAAATGCAGACAGGTCTCTACTCAAACAGCACATGCTCAGTTGAGAAGGGTCAAAAGCCTGTTGAATGAACCACAGGCTTACCATCCTCAACGTTTGTGGATCGGGTTAGTTCCCATTTAGTGGGTTTGGGATCCCTGTGTTGTAATTCAACCCCTTGTTTGGTAGTTGAATAGCATGAGTTTAATTTTGCTTCTGAAAAGCTTTCTTTTTCTAATCGATTCTTCGAAAGTTTGTTAGAAATGGAGATTAATAGTTACTGAACACTTCTGGCTAGTTTTTTGGGGAGTTTGAGGCGTATTTACTTAGTTTGAGGCCGTTGAGTTTTGAGCTGCGTTCCCACATAAAGAAAAGACAACAAGGTAGGCAACTTCGGCGACTCGAATCATCCACCGTGGCTCACAAACCACGCGAAAAATCAAACTTGCCTTTGTTGGTCGACATTCAGCGCTCGGCACATCAAACTAGATACATCTAGCAACTACTGGAGCGAGTTTGAGAGAAATCGGTCACGAAGAACAGCCTGAAATACAGGCCCGAACTTCTTCAACTGTTGTAAATTTCAAATGTTCCGATGATCTGTACTGACCTGGAGGACCAGTGGAATCCCAAGAATGTGTTTAGGTGGTGAACTCACCACTAAGCCCTCCCCTGCAGTAATCTGAGTATTGAAGATCAAAGCTGAGGTTTTCTCTTTCAGAGTTAAATTCAGACAAGATATTATTCAATTCTATTAGAGAAGCCTTCGATCTCTGATACTTTTGATGTATCCTAAAAGAGATATTACTATTAGTATTACTGCAGGGGAGGGCTAAGTGGCGAGTTCGCCATCTAAACACATTCTTGGGATTCCATTGGTCCTCCAGGTCAGTACAGATCATCGGAACATTCGAAATTTACAACAGTTGAAGAAGTTCGGGCCTGTATTTCAGGCTGTTCTTCGTGACCGATTTCTCTCAAACTCGCTCCAGTAGTTGCTAGATGTATCTAGTTTGACGTGCCGAGCACTGAATGTTGACCAACGAAGGCAAGTTTGATTTTTCGCGTGGTTTGTGAGCCACGGTAGATGATTCGAGTCGCCGAAGTTGCCTACCTTGTTGTCTTTTCTGTATGTGGGAACGCAGCTCAAAACTCAACGGCCTCAAACTAAGTAAATACGCCTCAAACTCCCCAAAAAACTAGCCAGAAGTGTTCAGTAACTATTAATCTCTATTTCTAACAAACTTTCGAAGAATCGATTAGAAAAAGAAAGCTTTTCAGAGGCAAAATTAAACTCATGCTATTCAACTACCAAACAAGGGGTTGAATTACAACACAGGGATCCCAAACCCACTAAACCGGAACTAACCCGATTCACAAACGTTGAGGATGGTAAGCCTGTGAATGAACAATCAAAGGATCATCTTGATGTATGGTTTTGATTGATAAGATCAACTAATCTGATTTGTCAGATTTCTTGAATAACAACAAGAACAAAAACAACAACACAAAACATGAATAGAAAACATTAAATTCTAGTGATATATATGTTTGTTGTTTCACAGATTAGCTTATTTGCTACTGGCTACAATGATGAAACACCATTTTCCTTTGCCAATGCAATACCTGGTCTTAACTTTATCTGGAGATCAAGCAACCCTGATGTTTGTCAACTTATGTCCACTTATCATAAGGTATAACTAAATTATTCTATTTTATGTCCAGTATATTGTAACCTCTGAAAGTATTATAAGCCAGTTCATTTGTCAATCATGGACAATCTTCTCTACATCTTCCAGTTTTATAATATAAAATTTTGTTTGGCAATCAAAAATATTACAACTGCTCATTGATCATTCTCTTTGTTTCTAGTCAGTGTTATTCACTGTTCCTTACCTGTTTAAATCTTGTCCTGTTTTCTTTCAATCTGTTTCATTCAAGACATATGATTTCTATTCATGTATGTTAATTTTTTCATTTCATTTCTGATCAGAATCTATTCATCTTGATTCTATCGATTCTACATTTTTCATCCATTTTATTCGCTTTTTTCTTTTTGATCTATCATTCATTGTTCAGCTATCTTGGAATTATGCGAGTTACCACTGACCAATAGTACTTTGTATCACCACAGGAACTCCAATATTGAAATTCCCATTCTCAAATTGATTTTTGTATCTACTGTTCTTTTGTTTCAGAGTGGTATATCTGTGGAAAGTGAACATGATTTCCATGTTCAACTTCACTGCACCAATCCAGGACAGACTACCATTCACCTGACTTTAGAAATACAAGACAGATATTCTGGCCAAGTGAAGGCTACTGCATCATTAAATGATGAAATCACTTTCCAGGTAATATTCAATGCATGACTAATGCTCTTCTACTCAAACAAATATTATGTTTTTCCTTGTTCTTCTTTATTGCCCAATGGTTATGGTTATGAAAAACAAATTATTGATAAAACTGTAATTGATAAAACTCAGTATAATTGATAAAACTATAATTATTGATAATTAAACTCCTCGATCTAGTTAACCAAATGCAACTTTTTCAATATTTTGCCATTCCCAATTTCACTATTGGATAGAACATAATTTCATTTGATGGATTGCTTATTAATAAATGATGCCTGAGGCTTACATGTACCTAATTTTTTCAGTTGTTTTAGACAATAGATAGACTTTGGCTGAAGCTTATAATAAGCATTATTTAATAACCAATCAACCCATTCAAAATAATTTGTGGCTTAGAATCTTGCCAATTGACAAAAAAGAGTAGGGATCAGGGGCATTGAACAAGAAAAGGGACCAGGGGCATTCAACTAGAGTAGAGATCAAGGGCATTGAGCTAGAGTAGAGATCAAGGACATTCAACTAGATTAGGGATCAAGGTTAAGGGGATTCAACTAGAGAAGGAATCAGGGACATTCAACTAGATTAGGGATCAAGGTTAAGGGGATTCAACTAGAGAAGGAATCAAGGACATTCAACTAGATTAGGGATCAAGGTTAAGGGGATTCAACTAGAGAAGGAATCAGGGACATTCAACTAGATTAGGGATCAAGGTTAAGGGAATTCAACTAGAGAAGGAATCAAGGACATTCAACTAGATTAGGGATCAAGGTTAAGGGGATTCAACTAGAGTAGGAATCAGGGGCATTCAACTAGACTAGAGTTGAAGGATTTTTCCAAGGGGGTTCCATTTTTTTAAAACCAGCTGTGTATAACACTCTATTCTTTGGTCGATGTTTGACAAAAAATGGCTTAAAACCTTTAAGGGGGGGTTCCGTGGAACCCATGGAACCCCCGTGGATCCGCCACTGGGATCAAGGGCATTCAACTAGAGTAGAGATCAAGGGCATTCAACTAGAGTAGAGATCAGGGGCATTCAACTAGATTAGGGATCAAGGGCATTCAACTACAGTAGAGATCAAGGGCATTCAACTAGAGTAGAGATCAGGGGCATTCAACTAGATTAGGGATCAAGGGCATTCAACTAGAGTAGAGATCAAGGGCATTCAACTAGAGTAGAGATCAGGGGCATTCAACTAGATTAGGGATCAAGGGCATTCAACTACAGTAGAGATCAAGGGCATTCAACTAGAGTAGAGATCAGGGGCATTCAACTAGATTAGGGATCAAGGGCATTCAACTAGAGTAGGGATCAAGGGCATTCAACTAGAGTAGGGATCAAGGGCATTCAACTAGAGTAGAGATCAAGGGCATTCAACTAGAGTAGAGATCAGGGGCATTCAACTAGATTAGGGATCAAAGGCATTCAACTACAGTAGAGATCAGGGGCATTCAACTAGAGTAGAGATCAGGGGCATTCAACTAGATTAGGGATCAAGGGCATTCAACTAGAGTAGGGATCAAGGGCATTCAACTAGAGTAGGGATCAAGGGCATTCAACTAGAGTAGAGATCAGGGGAATTCAACTAGAGTAGGGATCAAGGGCATTCAACTAGAGTAGAGATCAAGGGCATTCAACTAGAGTAGAGATCAAGGGCATTCAACTAGAGTAGAGATCAAGGGCATTCAACTAGATTAGGGATCAAGGGCATTCAACTAGTGTAGAGTTCAAGGGCATTCAACTAGAGTAAGGATTGGTGGCGTTCAACTAGAGTAGAGATCAAGGGCATTCAACTAGAGTAGAGATCAAGGGCATTCAACTAGAGTAGAGATCAAGGGCATTCAACTAGAGTAGAGATCAAGGGCATTCAACTAGAGTAGAGATCAGGGGCATTCAACTAGATTAGGGATCAAGGGCATTCAACTAGAGTAGAGATCAAGGCCATTCAACTAGAGTAGAGATCAAGGGCATTCAACTAAAGTAGAGATCAAGAGCGTTCAACTAGAGTAGAGATCAGGGGCATTCAACTAGATAAGGGATCAAGGGCATTCAACTAGAGTAGAGATCAAGGGCATTCAACTAGAGTAGAGATCAAGGGCATTCAACTAGAGTAGAGATCAGGAGCATTCAACTAGATTAGGGATCAAGGGCATTCAACTAGAGTAGAGATCAAGGGCATTCAACTAGAGTAGGGATCAGGGGCATTCAACTAGAGTAGGGATCAAGGGCATTCAACTAGAGTAGGGATCAAGGGCATTCAACTAGAGTAGGGATCAAGGGCATTCAACTAGAGTAGGGATCAGGGCATTCAACTAGAGTAGGGATCAAGGGCATTCAACTAGATTAGGGATCAAGGGCATTCAACTAGATAAGGGATCAAGGGCATTCAACTAGAGTAGGGATCAAGGGCATTCAACTAGATTAGGGATCAAGGGCATTCAACTAGATAAGGGATCAAGGGCATTCAACTAGAGTAGGGATCAAGGGCATTCAACTAGAGTAGAGATCAAGGCCATTCAACTAGAGTAGAGATCAAGGGCATTCAACTAAAGTAGAGATCAAGAGCGTTCAACTAGAGTAGAGATCAGGGGCATTCAACTAGATAAGGGATCAAGGGCATTCAACTAGAGTAGAGATCAAGGGCATTCAACTAGAGTAGAGATCAAGGGCATTCAACTAGAGTAGAGATCAGGGGCATTCAACTAGATTAGGGATCAAGGGCATTCAACTAGAGTAGAGATCAAGGGCATTCAACTAGAGTAGGGATCAGGGGCATTCAACTAGAGTAGGGATCAAGGGCATTCAACTAGAGTAGGGATCAAGGGCATTCAACTAGAGTAGGGATCAAGGGCATTCAACTAGAGTAGGGATCAGGGCATTCAACTAGAGTAGGGATCAAGGGCATTCAACTAGATTAGGGATCAAGGGCATTCAACTAGATAAGGGATCAAGGGCATTCAACTAGAGTAGGGATCAAGGGCATTCAACTAGAGTAGAGATCAAGGGCATTCAACTAGAGTAGAGATCAAGGGCATTCAACTAAAGTAGAGATCAAGAGCGTTCAACTAGAGTAGAGATCAGGGGCATTCAACTAGATAAGGGATCAAGGGCATTCAACTAGAGTAGAGATCAAGGGCATTCAACTAGAGTAGAGATCAAGGGCATTCAACTAGAGTAGAGATCAGGGGCATTCAACTAGATTAGGGATCAAGGGCATTCAACTAGAGTAGAGATCAAGGGCATTCAACTAGAGTAGAGATCAGGGGCATTCAACTAGATTAGGGATCAAGGTCATTCAACTAGAGTAGAGATCAAGGGCATTCAACTAGAGTAGAGATCAGGGGCATTCAACTAGATTAGGGATCAAGGGCATTCAACTACAGTAGAGATCAAGGGCATTCAACTAGAGTAAGGATTGGTTGCGTTCAACTAGATTAGGGATCAAGGGCATTCAACTAGAGTAGAGATCAAGGGCATTCAACTAGAGTAGAGATCAAGGGCATTCAACTAGAGTAGGGATCAAGGGCATTCAACTAGATTAGGGATCAAGGGCATTCAACTAGATAAGGGATCAAGGGCATTCAACTAGAGTAGGGATCAAGGGCATTCAACTAGAGTAGAGATCAAGGCCATTCAACTAGAGTAGAGATCAAGGGCATTCAACTAAAGTAGAGATCAAGAGCGTTCAACTAGAGTAGAGATCAGGGGCATTCAACTAGATAAGGGATCAAGGGCATTCAACTAGAGTAGAAATCAAGGGCATTCAACTAGAGTAGAGATCAGGGACATCCAACTAGATCAGGGATCAAGGACATTCAACTAGAGTAGAGATCAAGGGCATTCAACTAGAGTAGAGATCAGGGGCATTCAACTATAGTAGAGATCAGGGGCATTCAACTAGAGTAGAGATCAAGGGCATTGAACTAGAGTAAGGATTGGTGGCGTTCAACTAGAGTAGGGGTGGAGATTCTTTTGGGACAATTTTTCTGCAAGCTTTTACTAGAATATTAGACAGTATCATTAGTTAGTAGACTCTACAAAAGTATCATGACACATGGATATTATTGTTGTTTTAGGTTTTTGAGAAGCTGACAGTTTTGTTTCCTGCCAATGGTTTTCTATTACTACCTCACAATGTCAACACTAGGATAAAAACAAACAGGTTTGTGTGAGAATAGTCCTGGTAATCATAGCAATCAAAACAATAGTTATTAGTGTAAACAATTTTTTGGAGTAAACTTATCGAAGTATCAAAGTAATAGTGAATATTAAATATATTCTAACAGTAGAGATGTCCACACAGCCTGGAGTGCATTAGGATTAAGATACAGGAAGCAATTATTTGCCCTTTTGTTCCTCTGGGGAGATCAGTGGGGGATTTGCTTTTCCTTCAAGGACTGAAGAGTTTATGTAGAGAAAATAATAGGTGTGGTACTGAGCATGTTAGAGTTGTGTAATTGAGTTCTTTTTAGCTTTGTGCGTTGATTGTTGATTTCCCCAGTAAGAATGACTGTTTAGGAAAGCTTGCAGGAGCTTTTTAAAAGCTGTAAGAACAAATTGATCTCAGTTATCATAATCAACATCACCCTATGAGTGGCACAGCTAGCAAGGTACACGCAAGCTTCAAATTTGAAATTTAATTCAATCTGTATATACGGTCCCTATACCCTTTCTCTATAATAAAACCTGTGTTTACTAACTTAAAGATTATTTTGAAATCAGCATGTTCTGCTTTGCTTCATCTGGTCGATTAGTTATAAATAAATTAACATACTAGATATCAGTGACCTAATCTATTATCTATCCCATTTGCTGCTGTCTTCCAAGTCTTATAATCTTAAATCATATGGCCTTCGCTCCTTCTCCGTTGCTGCACCTGTTATGACAGTATTTATGTAAATGTATTAGTTACTAGTCCCCTCCACATACGGGACACATGCTGGGTTGTAGTAAAAGATGGCGGACACCAAAGACTTGTTGTTCAGTCTATGTTTATAATAGTCCAGTCCCAGACTCTCTTTCTTGCCGCTCCAGGACTCGCGGAGAAAGAGAGTCCAGTATAACTTGCATGCGCATGTCAGCTTAGTGACCACGCGATCACCACATTCATGTGGTGACGCGTGGTTACAAATCCTAAAGTCATCTAATGATTCAAGATGGCTGAAGAAGAAAGTGTTTTGTATACACGATATCAGTCTCATTTTGGAAAGCCATTTGTTGATTCAGTGAGCTATGCACTTGGAAAAACCAACTATAATCTTTTACCAAAGTTTGAGCAGTTACAGGCCATTTACGGATAGACAGTTGTGAAAGACGTATTTGTGAATTTTTCGATACGCATCACTACCACTGCTACCAAACACTTACATTTGCATATTGCAAGCTCGCAAAATACTAATTAATCAATTGATTGGCTCATTTTGCACATGCGCATGCAAGTTATACTGGACTCTCTTTCTCCGCGAGTCCTGGAGCAGCAAGAAAGAGAGTCTGGTACTGGACTATGTTTATAAGACCTCAACTACCGGTCACAACATTGGCGACGAGGATTAAAAATCAACTTAAACGACAGAGAAAGCAATCTACTCGACATCCTGGAAATTGGATTCGACGTAAATCACCGCCAAAACTAGAAAATTCGCTCGTAAACCAGTGCCACGTGACAGCGAAAACAACGCCAACACTCGACGGCATAGAGACTAAAATATGGCAGAGGAAGCAGCACCACAGGTTCCTGTCGTTGCTGAAACAAGAAATCTCAAATCTCAACCGTTCATTATACCAGAAGATGCAAACACAATCGGACAAGAGTGGGAAGAGTGGATCGAAGGAATCGAAAGAGAATTTCGCTACTTCAAAATAGCTAACCCGATGGACCAGAAAGATGCACTCATTATATATGGAGGTAAGGAGATTGCACGATTAGAGAAGAGTTTACCTGACCCTACTGACGGGAATAGTTACGAAAAATTGAAAACAAAGCTCAATAACCACTTCATACCAAAACAAAACAAGCACCATGCTAGATATCAGTTTCTAAAGATGAGATCTACAACAGGAGAGTCAATAACGGCATACACAGCCGGACTTCGAGAAAAAGCCAAGAAATGTGAGTTTGGAGAGGTACATGACGAGAGGATACTAGAACACGTAATCCAAACAATTGATAACAAAGCAATTATACAGAAAACGATCAACAAGAAATGGGACCTAACCCAATTCCTACAGGAAGCTAGTCAGATTGAAGATGTTAACCGCCAAGTAAGGGAGATGAAAACAGCCAAAGAGGAGGAAAAGAGTGTAGCTAAAGTAGAGAATCGAAGACCCACCAACTATAGACCCCGAAGAGGCAGATCAAACCACCAAAGACCAAATCACACCCAGGAACAAGGTAGACAAAGCAAATGTAACAAATGTGGATATGATCACAAACGACATGACCGCTGTCCCGCCTTTGGAAAAAAATGTAGTAAGTGCAACAAGTGGAATCACTTTGCATCAGTGTGTCAGTCATCTAGCAACAGCTCACAGGATCATCAAAAAACCAGAAACCCTGGTAAGGAGTACAAGGGAAGGGTTAGAAAGGCAGAGGAAGAGGGAGATTCGACAAGCTCAGATGATGAATATTTCCAGAAAGCTGTCAAATTAAATCTACACGCTAAAAAGGTCAGTGACACTCCAGACAGTGAGAAAACAATGACTGTGAGACTAGATGATGTTGATGTAAAAGTAGAGCCAGATAGTGGAGCAGATATCAATCTAATGGATGAACACCAGTTCAAAGCCCTTGCCAATAGAAGCACAACTAAACTAACATTGCAACCCAGCAAAGCAAAACTTAGCACTTTACAGCATAAGCTAGAAGTTAAAGGAGAATTCCAAACTATTATCAGAAACCAGACATGCGGAAAATCTGCCAGATTTGTTGTTGTGCGTGGACGTATAAATTCACCACCCCTGATATGCAAGGACACTCTGATACAACTCGGCATGATGAAAATCCAACACGATGGAGGTTTAGCCCAACCAAACAACATGAAAATACAGCATGAGCCCTCACACATCAAAGCTGCAAAACTTCAAAAAGAAGAACAGGAGATGATGAACATTATTGATAAATACAACCACGTGTTTGAAGGTATTGGAAAAATACATGACAAGAAAAACGACAAAGAGATGTATGGAAAATTCAACATGAAACCAGAAGCAGTTCCCATCGCTCAGAAACCACGCCAAGTACCCTACTACTTAGAGACCCCATTAAAGCAATGGCTTGATCAGGGCGTAGAAGAAGACATATTCGAGAAAGTTCCAGAAAATGAGCCAATCACCTGGTGCTCCCCAGTTGTCGTACAGCCAAAGCCAAGTTTCACAAAAACTGCAAAGGAGCAACTGAAACCACACATGATACGAGCCAGCGTAGACCTGCGTGTACCCAACAAGTACATGGAGCGTAGCAGAATAACACAACCACCAGTAGTAGAAGACTTCATTCACAAATTCCATGATTGTACCATCTGGACCAAACTAGACCTGCGTCAAGGTTACCACCAGTTGGTACTTGATCCTGAATCAAGATCCGTCGCTACCTTTAGCACACCATGGGGCAACTACAGACCCAAGAGACTAGTGTTTGGAGCAAAGGCATCCCAAGACCTGTTTGATGACGCAATGCAAAGAATATTTGGAGACATACCACGCTGTTTAAATCAGAGGGATGATATTCTCCTCGGCGCAAGAGACTGGAAGGAATACAACCAGACATTGGAAACTGTACTACAAAGAGTCAATGACTTTGGCATCACACTTAACCGAGAGAAGTGCCAGTTTGGAAAGAGCACAATCGAATTCTACGGATACAAGTTTAGTCAAGAAGGACTTATGCCAACAGAAGAAAAGGTGAGAGCTGTCAAAGAATGTCCCAAACCAGAGTCAAAGACAGAGGTGAGAAGTTTCCTAGGCATGACGGGATACTTGTCCAAGTTCATCCCCAGATACGCGTCCCTGACAAAGCCACTACGAGACCTAACATTGAAAGAAACAAAGTTCCACTGGGAGGAAGAAGAACAAAGTGCATTTCAACAACTCAAAGATAGCATATCAAGCAAAGATGTGATCGCATTCTTTAATCCAAAGCTACCCATTATGGTCAGAACTGAAGCTAGTTACAACGAAGGATTGTCAGCAGGATTGTTCCAGAAGACGGAAAAGGGATGGCAACCAGTTCACTTCATAAGCCGTACCTTAACAGATACAGAAAAGCTGTACAGCCAAACCGAGAAAGATGCACTGTGTGTAAAATGGTCAAAAGAGAGGTTTAGCATTTACCTACTTGGTGCCCCAAGATTCACCATAGTTACAGCACACAAACCGCTATTAACCCTCTTCAACAAGGCCACAGCCAAACTACCGCCACGCATTGAAAAATGGGTAATGGCCATGCAAGATGTTGACTTCGAGATGAAGTACCAACCAGGAAAAGATGAAGCTGACCCTCTCTACTTCTTATCACGTCACCCTTTACCAGAGACCGAAGAGGACGACACAGAACACACAGTAAAGGCCATCATAAATGAAGAACCCACAGTGATTATTGACAAAATCAAAGCTGAGACCAGAAAAGACAGAACACTCTTGAAACTAAGAAATATCATTACAAAAGGAGACTGGGACAACCATAGAAGAGACCCAGACATTGCACCATTCTACTCTGTTAGGAATGAACTGTGCATCGCAGAAGATCTAATATTCAGACTAGAAAGAATAATACTCCCAGACAAGCTACAGAAGAAAATAATCACCATTGCACACGAATCAGGACATCTTGGAACAACCAAGACGAAACAGATGCTGAGAGCTAAATACTAGTTCCCATACATGAACTCCATGGTAGATCATACCGTTGGACAGTGCTATGATTGTAAAGTTACAAATAGAAGAACCCATCAAACCCTCAACCCAAAAAGAAGAACCCATCAAACCCTCAATTCCTGAAAAACCATGGGAAACAGTAGCAGTAGACTTCGGTGGACCGTATCCTGATGGTCACTATAATTTGGTACTTATCGACAAAAGAACCAGATATCCAGAAGTCGAAACCACATACTCCACTGGATTCAAGACAACACAAGAAAAGCTCAAGAAAATATTTGGACACCATGGAATACCACAAAGACTGGAGTCAGACAACGGACCACCCTTCAACTCAAAGGAGTTTGCTGACTTCGCAGAGAAAGAAGGATTTGTACATCATTGAGTCACACCTCTACATCCAAGAGCAAACGGAGAAGCAGAGAGGTTTATGCAACTGCTAAATAAGACAGAACAGATCGCCCATCTGCAGAATAAAGACAAACAAGGGAGAAGCATAGCAGTGCAAGAAATGCTAATGGCATACAGAGATACTCCGCATCCAGCAACAGGTGTCTCACCATACAGAGCCATGACCAACAGACCAATTTGGACAAAATTGGATTACATACCACCCATAAAAGAAGAGCCAAGTATACAAGACCAAAACATCAACCAGAGAGATGAACTGTACAAAGCAAATATGGACAGAAAGAAACCAGTCAAAGAACGCAGTTTCATCCAAGGTGATTATGTTCTGATAAAGCAAAGAAAGCTCAACAAATGGACAACACCATATGAACCGTCATTCTATGTTGTTATCAAGATCAATGGATCAGCTGTTACTGTGAGACGTATTCAAGATGGACGTGAATTAACAAGAGATGCAAGCTACTTCAAACTTGTAAATACCATTATGCAGAAAGACGGAGATGACTCTATGGAAGAGACAACTACAGATACGACAAACGATTGGAGAGAAGAGCTGCTAAAGAACACAGCAGAAGAAGAGCAACAGAGCAAGACCCGCACAGACAACCAAGATCTCCATGAGATGACACCACAAGCAAGGAAAGAGAAAAGATCAAACGACCAAGCAACAGAGAACCGACCAAGCCCCCAAGCAAGACCAGAGAGACCCAAAAGACAAAGACAAAGACAAAGACCAGCATATTTGCAAGATTATGTCCCAAGATAAGAACATTATGTTAATGAACATTAGAACACATAATTTGTTGTTGTTGTTGTTATAAGTTGAAACACATTTCATTTTGAAATCTCAAGATATATTTGCAACTACTAATCTGTAGTTAAGTCAGTGATGTGAAGAATGGCGGCGGAGACACGCAATCAGAGTGCTCCGTATTGCCTTTGGACTAAACTCCTGGTCTTAGTTCTATACCTTATTATTCTTCGGGGTCTCTTTTCAAGAAACTCCATTGCTGAATTTGAGAACATCAAATTTCATGCCGGTAAAGATTTATCCACACCACGAGTTCCAACTACCTTACAAGCATCTCGTAATGCAATAATGGCGGACTCAGTATCGGCGAGAGTGAAGGCAACGAAGACCCTCAAACTTATCCAGTTTTGCTCAGCTGCCTTGCTCATAGTTTTGTCTGGTGATGTGTCTCCCAATCCTGGATGGTGTAACTCTAGACTGCAACAACCAGGTCTAAAAGTTGCACATCTTAATATTCAAAGTTTACCAAAACACCTTGATGAACTAAGAATATTAGTCCAAGAGAATCCCTTTGATGTCATATGCCTAAATGAAACCTGGCTGAACAGTTCTTGGTGAGATGCAGAGCTTTCTATTAGTGGCTATAACATCATCAAAAAAGATCGCAAAGATGAACAGAGAGGAGGTGGAACAGCCATTTATTACAAATCAAAGTTTGTAGCCTGTCCGCAACCGAACATTGACTCTGATGGGGTTGAAACTGTGTGGCTGGAAATTATTTTCCCTAACAAAAGCAAGCTCCTTATATCTTCGCTCTACCGTCCACCTAATGTTGACCTTAAAGATCTAAGCCCAAAGATTAAGAGTTTGCTTGATTACAGTTCTAGTGAAAATATTGAAACAATGCTACTTGGAGACTTAAATTGTGATCTTACTGCAAGAAACGCTCCGTAGATACAAAGGATCTCTGTAAACTATTTAATATCTACCAGTTTACACAACTTATAAAATCTCCTACAAGGATTACTCAGCGTTCCTCTTCTACCCTGGATCTCACTTTTACCACCAATACCGAAAAAATAATTAACTTTGGAGTCCTAAACTGTACTATAAGTGATCACTCGCTTGTCTATGCCATACGTCGGGCTAAAATCCCCCGAGGCCCTATCAAAACAGTCAAATGCCGAAATTTTAAAGATTACTCAACTGAAAACTTTATTGCTGATTTACATTCTACCTCTTGGGACGGAGTTGACACTTCACTTACAGTTAATGATTCATGGACATGCTTCAAAGACACTCTGGTAAAAATATCTAATAAGCACGCGCCAACCTACATTAGAAGGATACGTTCCAACACGCTTCCGTGGGTTTCACCCCAAATACGATCACTGATTGTCCAAAGAAATTTCCATCACAAAAAAGCTTTAAAGTCAGGGTCAAATTGTGATTGGTCTAGTTATCGTGATCTTAGAAACAGAGTAACGTCCTCCATCAGAGAAGCAAAGAAACTCTATTATTCCAACCTGATAGAAGAAAATAAGTCGGACTCTTCCAAGCTCTGGAAGGCTTTAAAATCGGCCATCTCCACTGACGTGCGTCACACACACATCCAATCTCTGGATGTGGACAGCACAGTAACAACTGATCCCATGTCGATAGCTGCTAAGTTTGGGACTTTCTTTAAAGCTGTTATTGTGTGCCTTCGTGAAACACTTCTTACCACTTCCATCTTTCCAGTGCTAAGGCGCCTCCAAGTTAGCCCAACAGCGGTCTTCAGGCTATCACCAATATCTGAAGAATTTATACTCAAGCAGCTGAAGGCAATAAAGACCAACAAATCCACAGGCTTCGTTGATATTCCAGCATGCCTCCTCAAGGATGGTGCCGAGGTCCTTGCGAAGCCTCTAACTGTTCTCATGAATAGATCGTTATCTGAGGGCACAGTACCGTCAGAGTGGAAACACACAATGGTCACGCCAATACACAAGTCTGGACCTAGGACGGACCCCTCTAATTATAGACCGATATCTGTGCTACCAGTGTTCTCAAAGATCCTTGAACGAGCTGTGCACCAGATGGTATATTCTTACTTACAACAACACAAACTCCTATCTCACCTTCAGTCTGGCTTCCGACCACTGCATTCTACAACTACCTGCCTTACACATATGACAAACACTATCCTGAACAATATTGATAATGGCCTACTCACTGGACTGGTTTTCTTGGATTTAAGCAAAGCTTTTGACACTCTTGACCACAATCTATTATTAGATAAGCTATCTGCTTTTGGCTTTAATAGATCTGCCGTGCAATGGTTTAAATCCTACCTTACAGAAAGGTCGCAAAGCGTATGCATAAATGGTATTAGCTCTGACCATCAACCGGTCATTTTTGGGGTGCCCCAGGGTAGCGTTTTAGGCCCGCTATTGTTTATAATGTATGTGAATGATCTCCCTCACGCTGTTAACATCTGTAATGTAGAGTTATATGCTGATGATACGCTACTTTATTTTGCCAGTAAGTCAGTTCCAACAATAGAGAATAATCTAAACCTAGACCTAGTTAACGTCATATATTGGCTGTGCGCTAATTTTTTGTCTTTGAATATTGACAAGACTAAAATGATGTTGATAGGTACGCACCAGCGACTTGCTCCTGTCAGTAATTTCTCAGTTCAAGCAAATGGTCATAATCTTGAAAGGGTAGAAAAGTTTAAATACCTAGGAGTTATAGTAGACCAAAATCTCTCTCTTGGAAAGATCATATTGAATACATAGGGAAAAAGATATCATCGCGTCTAGGCATGTTGCGCAGGGCACGCAAAGTTCTACCTAGGCATGCATGTATTACACTTTATTGTGCAATGGTCCTACCATTATTTGACTACTGTTGCAGTGTCTGGGACAGTTGTGGCCTGGGCAACAAAGCGTACTTGGACAAACTCCATCGGCGAGCTGCTAGTATCATTGAAGGCAGAATTGTTGAGTATGCTGACTTGCCTAACATCTTCAGCTGGCCTGACTTGCAAAAGCGACAAGACTATCTTACGTCGATCTTAGTTTTTAAATCAATTAATGGCTTAGCCCCAGACTACCTCATTGGTGAATTCAAGCATGCCAGGGAAATTCATAGCTATCGCACTAGACATTGAGATTTACTGAGCATTCCTTTAGCCAAGACTACTAAGTACCAAGGTAGCTTTCGCATAAATGGGGCGCGCAAATTCAACCAACTTCCATCAGCAATAAGACAAAGTTTGACCCTCGAAGAATTTAAGATCAAGGCAAAACGACATTTCAAGCGTTAAAATCCTAAACCGCGAAGAACTTAAGATCTAGCCTAAGCGACATTTGAAGCGCATAATCCTGCTTTTTGAATATGTTTTCAATTGTATCAGTATAATTTAAGTGAATTTGTCATGTATTGTTTTTCCTTTATTCCGTAACTTTGTGATTCTATTGTGTTACACAGGACTCTATTTAAACTAGCTACAGCTAAATTAGATGCTCCTGTTAAAATATTGAATTAAAATAAAATAAAAATCTGTAAGAAGAGGAGATGTTATGACAGTATTTATGTAAATGTATTAGTTACTAGTCCCCCCCACATACGGGACACGTGCTGGGTTGTAGTAAAAGATGGCGGACACCAAAGACTTGTTGTTCAGTCTATGTTTATAAGACCTCAACTACGGGTCACAACAGCACCTCTTCTTTGGAACTCCTTACCGCCTTCTCTGAGAGATTTACATGACATTTCCTCTTTCAAATCGAATTTAAAAACTCATTTGTTTAGATCTGCATTTAATTTGTAATTTTACTTTATTTAAATTTTATCATTTTTGTGTTAAAGCGCTTAGAACTTTTGTACAAGTGCTATACAAGCAATATATATTATTATTATTATTATTATTATTATTATTATTATTATTATTATTATTATTATTATCCTACATTTTTGCCTTTGATTCTTTCCTAGGGATGGATCTGCCCATATAACCTATGAGCTTATTACAGGCTGTCCACAGACCAAGAGAGTAACAAGATCATCAGTTTTGTCTGTGGATAAAGCCGGCCACATATCAACATCAGCAATGTCTGGTACTGCAGCCATCTTAGTTACTATCCATGAGGAATTTGGTGTCAACCAAACTGCACTTGTTCATGTTGAGGTAAAGGAATGTCTTTGTGGCAAATGCACTTATGGTTTCTAAGAATTGACACAGAATTATATTCTTTGATGAAAAGTACTGTAAACATTAAGAAAAGAAGAAATTTGCACCTTGAGCAAATACGATTTCTAAGAAGGTTTATTTTTATTTGTTTGTAACAGGAGTCAGATTGTTTTTGGTAAGTGATTATTAATCGAAATGCCCGTATTTTTCGATTAATAATCGAGTTTAACATGCCAAATTCATTTATTAATAAAAAAAAATGCATTACTTTTATTTAGATTATTAATCTAGCCTGTGAACAGGCTCTGGGGGGTGGAAGGGGAAGGGAAGGGAAAGGAGAAGGGGAGGGGGTGGGAAGAGGGGAAAGGGCAGAAGCATCCTTTGGAGAAAACTGTTCCTGATACCAGAATCTGGTATCAGGCTCTGATTGGTCAATTTTTGATTGACGGTCACTGATGGTCACAGAAAAGGCAAAGACAAAAATATCTCACGATCAAGAAAGATTGTAAACAGTTTGAAGAATGAACAAGAAGAACTCTGAATCAAGAGAAATGAATAAAAGCTGTTTAACATGGGGATGAAGACAATATAAAAGAACGTAAAAGCGACAAATGCAATACAGAACTTGTCTACGGGAGTAGACAAAAAAAGCTAATAAAGCTGCTAATAAATAATTATGTAAAATCTAAAACTTAAATAAAATCTATAAACTGTTGTTATAGCTTATATAAAATATTATGTATATACCTATTAATTTTCAAAAAAGGTTGTCCTCAGTTTTAATGCACACTGCATAGTGAATACTGCATACCAAGACCAAAATGCATTGGGAATATCAAATATCATTTTTATAAGTAGAAAAGTTGCGGAAAAAGTCTACTTAGATTCAACCTGAGAGGAAACAGAGAATCAACATTAGTAAAGCCTCTTGTTACCCAATTACAAATTATCCATGATGCATTTCAGTCTTGGCATGCAGTATTCACTATGCAGTATGTACCAAAACCAAGGACAACCTTTTTTGAAATAGGTATATTGTGTATATAATAGTGAAAAGCTTAGATATAGTCATGAAAAGCTTAAATGAATGAAAAGATACGTACTATATGTGCCAATTACATTCGCGGAAAGCGTGCACGTGGTTCTATAAAATCTGTAAAACAAATCTGACTGCAGTGGTAAATAGATATATATACTCAGGATTAAATGTTATTCATTTGAATAGTGAACGAAACTGAAGTATATAAGCCCCTTAGAGCTGGTACTGGAAGTACAATTACCTTGTGCTATGGATGTAAGATCCTTTTTCCTAATACGTGACTTAAAGGAAGCTAAGGAGTTTACTTTTTTTATCATTAATATCTAGTTTTGACCATAAATATGGCCCAAAATATTTGAGTGAGTGTCTTCCATAACGTACAGTCTTGTATCTATTGATGAAGAAGTCTGAGTTCCTAAGGTTGTAAGTGTTGGGTTGTCTACTGAAAAGATCTGTTATGTTGCCAGGAAGTAGGTCATTCTTTACTTTGAACATCATGATTGTGTTATAGAGGACAATACTCTATAACTGTGGAGGACTAGCAGACAGTCAGTTTCGGGTCGATGTCCTGTCTTTATTGTTAATAGAGCACTTGGACTGCTGGACTTACAGAACCAGTAGAACTAGAATGAATTTTCCCTAAGGCAGCACGGCTTTTAGTAGGCGTTCCTTACTCAGCTCATTATCTGTACTCGAGGTCCACCCAATCTAGTTCACTGTGTTGCCATGTATGCGAGTTCAAGCACGGTAGAATCGTGCACAGTAGAGCGTGCGCAATGCAAAACTATGGAATTACCTTAAGTGAAAGGTTTTCAATTAATAATCGAAAAGTGACACATTTTTCAATTAATAATCGGAAAGTAGCACATTTTTCAATTAATAAACGAATTTAATTTAGCATGTCAAACTCGATTATTAAATTGAAAAATACGGGCATTTCGATTAATAATCACTTTCTGTTTTGTGCTGTTATGGTTGTTTGTTGTTGTTGTTGATAATGATGATGTTGTGGTGTTTTTTCCTCAACATGGCAACCCCCTTCTTTATTTTTTACACTCTACAGTAATTGCCAAATTTGATTTGTTAAAATTTCATGAAGTCTTAATTGAATATTGCTGATTTAATATATAGCACACCCACATCCAGTATACCTTGGAATTCTTAACGCTTTAATATGTGTATCCAGTTATTCACCTGATAATTGTAATATTATTAACCAATCACATTTCAGGTTAAGGGTGTGTCTTCATTATCAATCACATGTCAGTCACATGTGCGTGCCACATCTGGAAAACTGCACTCATTTCCCCTTGGTATGAATGCTGTGTTTCTAGTGGTTCTGCATGACAATATTGGCAGGGAATTTCACTCTACTGCAATACCTCTGAAATTCCGGTTAAACAGGTTAGTTATCTTTTATACCAGTTAATCAGGTTAGTCATCTTTTATACCAGTTAATCAGGTTAGTCATCTTTTATACCAGTTAATTAATCAGGTTAGTCATCTTTTATACCAGTTAATCAGGTTAGTCATCTTTTATACCAGTTATAATCAGGTTAGTCATCTTTTATACCAGTTAATCAGGTTAGTTATCTGAAATACTTGAATGTATAATGGTTAAATAGGTTTAACTAATAGTCATGTAATACCACCACTTATACTGGTTAATCAAGTCAGTCATGTGTAATACCAGTTAATCTGGTTAGCCTTCACAACTGGTTAACCATCTTTAATACTGTACTTTTGTTGTCAGTATTAATTTTGTTCTATTTTAAGATTTGATGCTGTTCACATTGCTCCTGGATCAGAGAATGGTACCTTTTATGCTCGTGCTATGAACACTGGACAAGCGATCTTTAAGGTAGGAATTCTAGAAGAAATTACCTAAGAGATAGAGACTGCTGATGGAGGAAAATACATTCCATCCACCCAACTCTGAAAACACACAGTCATGTATTGTCCTTCCTGTATCATCTTTTTGCAATTCACTGTTATTGCTTGATCAATTAAGTCATGACTTGTGTTTTGTCAATAATGTTTGTTGTAGGTATGGGATGAGAAGTCTCCCCATGTAGCAGACTATGTACGTATTAGAGTAGAATATGGACTAACACCTGTTAAAGCCACATTGCTGTTAGGAATGGCACAGCAGTTTAAGACAACAATTTGGGCTGATGGTAAGTATTTTTAATAGATAATTCATAAATCCAATTTAATGGGGATTATAGAAATAGGCCATAGTGGGTGCTACTTTCCAATGCTGATGTTTTGTGATCCAATGATTAAATGTATTTTGACTTCCTCATAAATCAATAAAAATGTGAAGTAAGATACATGACAGATATGTGATAGATCAAAGGTTGCTTTGAAAAAGTTCAAGATACATTTCAACTAAGTAGGCTGCCTACATTTCCTCAGTCTTATTCAAGTTTTTCTATTACAGGTCATGTTGGTAAGTGGTTTTCCTCCAACCCTGGTGTCATCACTATTGACTCTACAACAGGCATAGCCATTGCATTATCATCAGGCACAGCTACAATACATTACAAAATACCAGAACACTTCTCTGCACAGACAGAGGTCAAGGTAGAAGGTATTACTAACATCCATATTAACTATGACTCATCCAAGATCATCACCAACATTCCTCTCAAAGATAATGAGGGATATATTGTGCCTGTTGCCCTTAGCAACAACTACCAGTCATCTAACAATGCTGTCAAGATGGATGCTATTGATGGAGTGTTATTATTTGAAAGCATTGGTTCTCTAACACATCGAGTTATGTCATGTGTATTAAGATTTAGCTATGAGATACAGGGCTCCTTGAGAGCACGTGAACTGTTTGACATTAAACCAGGGCTTTTATCTGGCAAACCAATGTGTTATATCATCCCTAAAACTACAATGCCTGATATACTTCTGGCTGCAAGCACCACCGATAGTGAACTAAACCTCATTGTTAAAGTCCATGATGAGGTTCACGATGATGATGTATCATCTTATGCCATCACACTACCATTTGTGCCTGCATTTACTCTGAGTACAAATGAAGTACATTTGAGTGGTGACAAGGATGCTAAAGTGAAGACTGTGACAGTAACTGGTGTACCAAGACAACTGGATTCATTGGTGGTATGTGAAGAAACCTTATAGTTAGTCCAGGAAAATGCTGCTGCAGAATTGTTCAAATTTGTGTAACAAGCATGAAATTTGGCACACCGATAGAGGTTAATGATCTGAATAATTCAAAATGGGGAGCCACGCCCAGAAATCAATTGCTTACATATCAATATTCTTGGAATTAATTATCTCAGAAACAAAGATAAACAGTAATATAATCTAATGTTAATGCAAAAAGGGTGTAATTAAGGATAGTGATAAGGTAGAGTATGCTGAGTAATTTTTGTCTGAGAGCCATACCCCCTAAATGCTACTAGGGGAACTATAGCAATGGATTACATTATAAACGAAGGGTTCTCTAGTGAAAACGACCTAAGTGACTTTTTGATGGATGTCCAGACATTGAATTTTTGGCACAGAAAAGTTAATTGATATCATTTTATATCATTGAAAAAATCATCAAAAAAGTCAATTAGTCATTTTCATAGGGAGCCCTTCAAATGTAATTGATACAAAAGGGTTTTCCTCTTGTGTTGTCCATGTGAAATCTTGCACATTGTTAAAGGCTAGGGCCCAATTAGTAATCCTAGATGTGGAACCACGCCTAAAAACAAGTACTTCCAGTTTTATAGCAGTGGAATATATCATTAATAAGCAAGGTTTAATATCATTCAAAATGTAATAAAGAAACACCTATTAAAAGAGTGCTTACAGAATTTTAGTTATGGTATACTGTATATCAATGTATATAAAAAAGTTGATTACTTAAACGAAAAGTGGTGGCAGAAAGAAACTGCAACTATTAATCTGTAAGTACTTTTATAGGGCGTAGCTCTATGCTAATCATATCTTGAATTCATTTATTTCTATCATTATTTCTTTTGCTATTACAGTTATACACTAAAACTAAAGGTATAATTTGCCAATTTTATTAGTGATATATTCAATTACTATAAAACTGGAAGTACTTGTTTTAGGTGTGGCTTCATGCCTAGGATGACTTTGGGCCTAAGCCTTTAACAATGTGCAAGATTTCACATTGACAGCACAAGAGGAAAATCCTTTTGTTTCAATTTCATGTATAATGTATTGCATAGCAGCTATAGTTCTCCAAGTAGCATTTAGGGGGCATGGCTGTCAATCAAAATTACTCAGCATACTCTACCTTATCACTATCCTTCATTACACCTTTTTGTATCAGCATTAGATGTTCTTTATCTTTGTTTCTGAGATGCCGGTAGTTAATTCGAAAAAATTAATATCGATAAGTAAGTAACTGAATTCTCCACCTCCAGAATTACTCAGGACATGAACCTCTATCAATGTGCCAAATTTCATGTTTATTACACAAATCTGAACAATTCCACATTAAAGCTGCACCATTTTCCTGGGCTAAGTGTGCTGTGTTCATTAAATTGATAATGAATTTTGAATTGAAGGCTCCCCATCAAAATGGCCAAAATGACTTTTTACATCCAGGCATAATTTGTCATCTACCATAGGAACACCTATCCATACCATTTGAGAGAACTTCAGAAAAGCAGCTTAATAAGGCATTTTCATGGGCACCTCTTCATTTGACATCCCACAGGCTACACACTCTCCAAATGATATGTTGATTTTTGATGTGTAAGGGAAAATCCAAAACACAGAGGAAACATTTCTAAACAATGTGGAGAACTGCATATCAAACAAACTTAGTTGACATGCAACCTGAGCTAAGAATGAAACACAGGCCATACCAGCTTGCAGTAAACCACTACACCAGTGACTGTCCATCTAATTGATTGGTTATCTTTGTCAGAGACTGGTGTTATTCATTTATTCATTTTTCCATCCATTTACATGCATTCATTCATTTGTTCATTACTGTTCAACAGGTTAAACCCCAAGACAAGTCCATGGTCCTAATAACTCGTTTTCCCACCCAAGAAGACAATCAAGCTGTGTATGAAATCACTGTGTCTAAAGACCAAGACTCCTTCCAAGACCACCATGTAGAGTTTATCAGCACTTTGACAAGACAAAAAAACATTCTCTATGTGTCCTACAAACAATCTGGAGCTATACCACCAATCATTACCTACCCTTCTTGCCCCAACCCTGCTGACCCACGTTGTCAGAAGGCTGACAAAGAAGTAGACTGGAGGCGACTATTTCTATCCTTATTAGGAGAGACTAGTGCATGGTTTATTGGCTTTTCTATCATTATTGCTCTTATCATACTACTGTTTATATTCTGCTGTGGGGAACGTACAAAGAGTTCCCAACCAGTACAGGGACCATATTCTCCCTACGTGCCAGGAAGTCCCTACCCACCAGGAAGCCCATATCCAGGAAGTCCCATGGGAACCCCTTATACAGATGTTGGTTCTATGTATGGTCAGACTCCAAAAAGTGTAGATGAAAGTGAACACAGGACTAGGTTCACAAGGTCTGAAGTACGACATCGACACACAAAGACAGCTACTGAGGAAGATGAGAATAATGTAGTTGGTAGGGGATCACCTGCATCAACTTCCCTTGGTCGCTACTCACCTACCTATCCTAGAGGGCTCTATAGTGTGACACAGTGAGAAATTGAGAATTTGATCTAAGCTCTGAAACCAGCAAGAAACTGGAATCTGTTTTGTATGTGATGTGACAAGGATAAACACAAGCTGAGCATTAAGAAGATGCGGGAACCCTGTCAAGTAGTTTTGATGTATTAAATGAGCTGTGCGCCCATTTTGACTGTGAAAAGTACCTTCTAAAAAATAATTTAAAATGCTGTCATCTGTCATGCTGTTTCTGCCATTGTACCAAAACTGCAGTCAAGTGGCAGCTATATTTTCTTATCAATGTTGCATTGTCTGCTTTATGGCGACTGTAATTATACTTGTCATCAGTGAAAATATTAATACATATTCAGTGTTTGTGTATATTTATTAGGTAATTCAATAGGTGTGCTGTTGCTATATAGCCTCTGGATTGATTATTTATGATGCAATCTTTACAAAATACCTTCTTAGTTACTATTTTTTTAGAAAGTACTATATTCAGTACTATCTCTAGCTGGGGAAGATTTAGTGATTTTTTGGGGGAATGATGAGTTTTACTACTGTTGATTAAGAATGCTAATGTACGCAAGTACAAAATTTAGCAATTTTGAGGAATCAGATTAAGAATACCATTGTACTCTTATTGTACTTGAGCATATCCATTTTACAAAAATTACTGTAGTTTCACAGATTTATTTCATTTGCCAAGCTTTCAGACATCCATTATCAGGGCAAGTGAAAATGTGCAATTTTGAGGAATTCACTAGATTATGTTGACCTAAAAATAGTAACCTTAAGTAAGTCAAGGCTGTACCATATTGCACCATGTTTATTTTCATAACACAGGAAGCCCATTGTGTTCATGATATAATAATAGTTAGTACTGTTTGTTTTCAATTTAAAAGAAAAACAATTTGCAGGTTGTTCAAGTGTATTCATAATTTATTAACTAACATTAATTTTGTTATTAAGACCATTCTACCTTACTACTGTTTTCGTACAAGCTGGTTGTTATATATAGCAACAGTAACCATGGTAACTCAATGTCATGCAGCTGCAATTACAAGAACTGTTCTTTGGTTTCCATAGTCACTGATCTCATTGAATTTCAACTAGATTTTTATTCAGACTATGTTGTATTAGATTGTGCAATTTATTTAAATTAGGAGATATAAATACGTGTAGCTACTATGGCCTAGTTTTAGAGGCTGTTCTTCCCATGTGTCATTCTCAATTCAAATTCTATAAATTGTAGTTACTATTAATAGTACATAGCAAATTCCTGAGTTGCCATAGTAACCACTGGTATCGTGACAAAAGCTACATTGCAATTTGTGTGATAATTATGGCTTGGTTAAGTTGCCATGGTCATCATCTCCTGTGAGGCCTATAAAAAGGTTGATCTGGTGTCAGTCCTAACCTTATTGTTGTGATTTTGCAAATTTTCTGTCAATAATATTAATTTTGATTGGATGTCAAATTTTTTAGTCAAAATAATGTCCCAATATTTAGTCACCTATACCCCGTTATAGACCTCTTGCATAGCAACATTAAGCTTATTTAATTTATAATACTATACTCTACAAATAATTGATATCTGTGTGTAATAATAAAAACATCTTCAAATAAATAAAACGTTTCTACAAAGTATCCAGTACACTCTCTATTTTCTATAAAAATTGTTAGAAAATTCAAGAAACAAAATAATTTTTAATGAATTTTCATTAATTTCAGAACTATAGAGTGCCCGCACTTAATCCGTGAAACATAAATAGTACAAAATAGTGCTAAATTATGGTAATTCCTTTGTTTCCTATTGATGTCTAATCAACACTATTTACTACTAATTAGTAGTGTTTGTTTCACGGATTAAGTGCATGCACTCTAATATTTCCTCTTGTGCAATACTTTTTATTATATTTCTTTATTCTATGAAAATACATGTAAGCTTATGACTGCAGCAAAAACCATAAAGCAGTTCCGGTATTTCATGTAACTGCCTAGATAATAATATTAAAAATCAGCGGCAGATCTAGACCTTTTGAAAGGGGGGTACACCATTTTACAAAACACAGAGGGCATAATTTCCTCAAGCCCTCTTCTAAAGTAACATCGCAGGGCTGTAGCAAGCCATAAAATTCTCAGAGGCTAAAACAACCTAATATTATAATTATAGTTATCCTTTTTTGCAAGCGTAGCGAGCGCGAAATTTGGGCTAAGGTGCATCAATTTGATAAACAATTACAATAAAACCAACAACAACAAACATTTAGAAAGTAAAGCTTTGAGAAAGTATATTGTTCTACACGTTTAGACAAGATATAGAGAGTGAGAGAAAAAAATAAGTAGGATCCAACTAAAAAGGGGAGGGCACCGCCCCCCTTGGATCCGCCACTGAAAATAATAATGGATATAATTTTTATCATACATTGTAACATCACACAATCATTGTCCATGTGTTATAAACGTATCTGACATAGTACTCATGCTGATTGGCTCAGGCTACCATGTTTGTATCAGAGGACAAAAATGTCGAAATATTTTATAAAATCAATAAAGAACGGCCACATCTCTGTACTGTGATATAAACACAATTGGAGATGTAGAACACTTAAAAAGCAAGAGAAACGTGCTCTACATCTCCCATCATGTTTATAGTACAGACACATTGGAATCTCATTGTCACTCAGACTCCTTGAGACAAAAAACGAAAAATAATTTCTATTTCATATTTTGTAAAGAATTAAGAATTGTTTTCTATAACCTTTTTGCCCCTTACTGCACTTTTCAAAATCATGCGAACTCGGACATGTAAACACTCAAGTGGTTTTTGCCAAATTAGCTTCTGTCAATCAAAATTAAAAAATCAAAATTACGAAAGTTAACCCAGTATCAAAATCATATTTAGCTGTTATAAATCGTCCAAAGATCGTTTTCAGTCATTTGGTAGGTTTTTAGGGATATTTATGAGTAGTTTTCTGGTGTTTTGTTTGAAGTGGGCTGAAGCGAAAAACCAAATTCCAACGGACTGTTTGAAGGTCAGAGTTCGCATTATTATGAAAATTGCAGTAACATCCCATTGCCCCTGGGCAAACTAGGTTTCAAGTGAATATTTGGAATAATACGTAGTTAAATCAACTTTTCAAAACACCAGCTCAACAAAGACCCTTGTGTATGAAGTCCCTGCAAAAACAAAGAGTGCATTTACATGATTTCATCTACATGTAGACCAAGAATGCCCACTGATGAAAAGGGTTAAGTTCATCACTGGACAAGTTTTAGCCTTGGACAAAAATTTAAAAAGTCCCAGAAAGAAAGACTGGTGTAAATGGATTATCACCCTGTCTCCATCGAAGCATCTTTCCCAAAAACATCCGGGCCTGGGACGAGATCATTCTTGTAAATACACACTTGATAATCACTACGTCTAGAAAATTCTCCAGTCCTGTTGAATTGACCTTTTAGGAGTCAGAATATATATACTTTGATCAGAGATTACTTATGCCGTTCTTACATTGATCTCTGATTCAATGCCAGATTTCAAGCCATTAGGGACTGGTACAAGTCTCTTAATATTCTGATAATCAATACGTATAGTCCCATATAGTCAGAAAGAGCACATGGAACTATACAAAATCCCGAAGTTTGGTGTTAATTGGATCAATATTGAATGAGACACTGTAATGACCTGTAATTATATATTAGAGTAACGCAATATGTGATTATCTGATTATGTGATTACCTGATTCCACAATACTTGTAACTGATATCATTATTATGTAATTATTAAAGAGATATAAAGTAATGCACAACATTTGTAAAAGTTAGTTGGTGCAATAGAGAATAGTGTACTTGACTTGACCCGTTCCAAGTGATTGTTTGGCACGCTACAACACAGCCATTCAAAAACTCCAAATATTTCCAAGAGATTTACTTGGAAATGTATGAATGTCTTAACTGGACAAGTTGCCTAATAATCCATACATTTCTTAGTAAATTTTGGGGGTTTTGAATGGCTGTATCTTGTTCAATATTGATCTGATTAACACCAAACTTCAGTGTTTTGTATAGTTCAATGTGCTCTTTCTGACTATGTGGGTCTTGTTTGCTCTTGTATTGATTATTGCAATATTAAGGGACTCATCCCTGTCCCTAACGGCTTGAAATCCAGCAATGTGTATTAAACACTGGACAGGTGTACATAACATGTAGAGGGGGATACAGTATTTTAAAATGCCAAATCACCCAAATCTACTGGAAGGGGATGCAAGAACAGACCTTAAAGTGTGCTCTGGCTCCATCCCTCTCACATAATAACAAGCAGGCTCTTAATACGTTGAAGAATATTTTTGGCTACATTTAATACATTCCAGCAATTTCTCGTAACTCTCGCCAATGTTCTTCGAGATCAATGCCCTCTCTGTCTTGGTCTTCCATCTCACAGTCTTCATTGTCATCACTATCTACTGCTTGGTAGGTGAACTTTTTGGCAGGGACATAATGCTCAAAGAAGGGACATTTCTCAAGGTGGGAAGCCATGCCAGGTTTATCAGAGTGCACCCAGTTTTTGACTGGTGAGAATGAAGCTGAGAAAAACCATTTCTGAAAATAAGAGGAAACTACTTAAGACTGTTTTAGCCATAAATACAACTGCTGTAAATGGAAGGCTCTTGATTAGGCAAAACATGTACATTTTAATGATAATATCATAATGTAAGGTGTGCAAGCTGAATGTGCTTAATCCCACCCTCGAATACATCCTACTCCAAATTCATTACAGTCGAGTCTTTTTGTCTCCCTCCTTCCCCCACTAAGTTCAGTACAGATCAGTGGGGGATCCAAGCGGGTGCTGGTCTCCCCCCCCCCCCCTTTTCAGTTGGGCCCTTAAGCTTTACTTTCTAAATGTTTGTTGTTGGTGGTGGTTTTATTGTAATTTTTAATTGAATTGACGTGCCTTAGCACAAATTTTACGTTCACTACACTTCCACAAATTAAGGATAATCCTGAAAAAGGTTGTTTTAGCCCCTCAGAATTTTATGGCTTACTAAAGCCCTGTGAAGTTATTTTAGAAGGGGGTTTAAGGAAGTTATGCCCCCACCAACATGTTTTGTAAAATGGTGCCACCACCCCCCCACCCCATCTGCCACTGCAGCTGGGTCCTTAATTTACTCCACCCCTCCCCTGCCAAAGTTCATTACAATCAGGTTTTCTTATAAGTGAGGTTTTTATAAAAGGGTTGTATGGATACACAACCACACTTCTCTGACTATACCTATTATGTTATATTTCCTCCATCCTGTCCCTCTTTACACATCCCTAAACTATCTAGAAAACACTAACACTTTACAATGCTTATTTTTCAAAAGTAATAATGAAGGTGTCATTCACTATGAATAATCTAGATTATTTCAATTATTCACTGTAGGGCATTCAAGAATACTTAAATTAGAGTAGATAATTCCATGCTTTCAGGTAAATAATTTATGTCAATATGTACTAAGCCTGTCTTACTGTTTGGCCATTGCAATCATCTTGAGGAATTATTTTTTTGGCTGTAGTTTACCATTTTTTAAGTCTTTCCAATGAAAAAATTTCAAACAGACAATCAAAATTATTCTGATCCCTAGAAAAGAACTGAATGGAAGAAAAAACAAGAGAAACAATCTTTTCAAAAATCCATACCACATTGACACTGAAAGCCATACCAAACTTGAATGAAGTGAAATTTTGTTTATGAAAATTTCCCAGAACTTTCTTCAAATTAAACTGGTATCATTCTATAGCTGCAAAATCAACTGTCAAAGAGTAAGGATCAATAGACAAAAACTGCACAAAGAGAAAAAATGAAGGTTTTCAACGTAACACCTGTGCACAAAAAACAATTGTGGGCTTCCTGCAGTGTGAGCTTAAAGGGGAGTTGTTACCTTTTGTCTGACTTGCCACGACCAAGTTCCATTGTCATAAATTCTCTTTTCCCACTCAAGTACAACCAGTCCTTTGCTCTCTAATACATGCTGGCTGACATGACGGAGAAGTTTACTGGTTCTCGAGAAGTGGCACAGACTAAAGCCATCAAGCATTCCAGCAATCTTTTCTAAAATTTCAACTGGGAGATTGCTTAGGAAATCTATGCATGATTCTACAGGGAAGTGATGGATGCATTCCTTAGAACTTTGATTGTCTTGTTCATTTGGCAGGTAGTGTTGAACTCCAAAGCTATCAAGATCTTTATTAAAAGTTACTCGTCCACATTGATCATTAGGGAGTAGTCGGTGATGAATAAAGGTGCATCCATATTGGGCAAGGGGGCACCGCTGCTCCACCCATCCATTAAGCCCTCCATGAATTTCACTGTGAACATTCTTAAAGTGAGTTCCGTATTCATCGCGCCGGAAGACTTGATTGCAAGGGATTGAATACAATGGAGATTGTTTTTGAAATTTGGGTAGGGTCTCTATCATTACATTAAGGCCAAGTGGCTCAATAAGATAAATATCTTCAAACTTTGGTGCACTGGGAAGGGGCTCAGAATTACTTGATTCACTTGGCTCTTTTGTCACGGATTCACTGATTTGAAAACTTGGCTTTTGATTTTCTAATTTTTGGTCTTCTCCGTTGTTTTCGAGATACAAACGCAATTTTTCGCGCATGTTTGATATTCCCTCTTCAGGGCTCATATCGCTGCTATTGTTTGCTTTCCAAGGAGTGTCGGATTCAAAATCCTGATTATTTAGACGTAGCTGATTTTCACTCGATTTACTTCGTTCGTCTGAAGCTATTTTCGAGGGTAAACCGGTGTTGTCACCCTGCGAGACCACATGTTGATCGTGATCCGATTGGGATCCACTTCCAAAATCTTTTAAAAACGTTGCTTTTGTTTCGATTTCTTTCGATTTCCTTTTAGAGAAACAGTTCACCATAATGGAATTCCCATCCGGCGCCTCAGTTCTGAATTTTAAGGGCTTCAACTTATGCTCCAGGGCGGACAAAGCGACGGCCATATCGACTTGAGTGACGTGTCGTGAATTTTTGTCTTGATCCCGTGTATCTTTACCCTCGGGACTGGAAGTATTCAATCGTAGGATATCTACTTTTGCTTTCCCTTTGCGAAGTCGCTTTTTAAACATGTCTTGTAAAACTTTTTGGTCCCTGAGGGCCAATTCGACGTCAAGGTGTCCCTTAACAAGTACTGGGTTTGGCTGAAAGAAAGGCACCCAACTTAGCCGTGATTTCGAATAAAGAGGATATCTATTCCATTCCATTGTGCAAAATACGATACTAGCTGGACAAGCGACCAGATGTTTATTTATTCTTGCCCTCTGTACTTTAACAGGACAGCCATTCAATGCATTGGGACATGGGACTACTTGTTTTGAACAAACGAACACATGATCCGGTAACTTACACTCGTGGAATCGAGCCCCACAACCAACATGACAAAATACCATCTTGCATATCTTGGCAGCGTTACAGTTGACTTTAAAACAGTGTTTACAGTGTTCGTGAAGGTTTCCTTCCATTGTTATCGATGTTATGTTACTAGAATTACTAGATCAAGTGTTCTATTGAACTTTACATCTGAAATATATAATGTCACCAAACGGCTGCGAAATTTATTTTATTTACTTTGATGGCATACCGCAAGCCAGAAATACTGCATCACTTTGCAAACTAACCATATGCCCTTGCGAGCTGTGATACTAGAACATTATTGTAAAAGCTTTTACGAGAAAATAGCTTTATTTATTTTATTTTATTTATTTATTACAATAAAATGGCTAAGGTAGATACAAAAAATAAGTGGACATAATAACAAAGAAAGGAAAGAAAAAATAATAATAATCAAATAGTATACTGCGAAACAAAAAAGAACTCAAGTCCTAAACAAACACTTGGAAAAAATAATCTGGACAAGTTTTTATTTTTCTCATTTATAATCAAATAATAGAATATTTTATATATCTCAAGAGCTTACCCATAATACACTGCGCTCAAATGACGTCATTCTGTCATGGCGGAAGAGACAAGGTTTGGTCATGAAATGAATTAACGACACAAAAATGCTGAAATCGTAGCGCAATTATTGCAGAATTCCACATTTTATTACAATTGTATTATTTAAAAACCTTCAAGATGACTATTATGGTGTTTATTGGCTGTGCTCTGATCTCATTTGGGCCGGCATTTGCTCTGTTTACGATGACTGTTGCTCGAGATGCTCAGCAAGTGATCGTTTTAATCACGAGGTTTGCCTTCAATTTCCTCTTTAAAAATAGAATAACACTTGTTTAAACTCTGCTTCCTGACAAGTCCTGTATTTTATCAAATAACTGTATAACTATTTCTTTTATGTAGTGATTTGTGCATCGATAATTATCGTATTTAGACGACAAAAGTAGTTGGTCTCCCTCTCAACTCCAATTCAATTCCAGTGTTCCATTTTCTTGTTTATTTTTATCATGTTTAAAATCAAACAGAAATTCTCTTAGTAAAAATGAAATGTATAAACTTATTATTTGTTTGTTTTTGTACTTTTTGAGTTATAATTTAAGTTATGTGTGTTGTAGTGCTTTCTTTTGGCTTGTGTCTCTTCTAATCTCATCAATATGGTGGATGGTTGTGTCACCACTCAGAACTCAGCTTGCGTTTGGTATGACTTTCTCGGTCATTTTCCAAGAATTGTTTCGTTTTGCTTACTACAAACTTATCAGGTTTGTTAACTGAGAGTTTTCTGTATAAAAATTGGTTTATAATGTATGTCAATGGCTTGATTGCTGGCAAGTCACATTCTATTGTTGATATAGATTACCCGGGGGGGGGGGACTCCGATCGTAAATGGACAGGGATACTCATCGTACCTTTTAGGGGTCAAAATCTGCAATCTGGTACCTTTTAGGGTGTCTCAGCTAGACTTAATTGGACTACCAGAGACATAGCTGGTACCGTTTAGGGACTGTTTTGGGGTAAACAAACTACCTAAAATAAACATGAAAGGGACGATTTTGTTGATCTGAATTGAATCTTCAAAGCACATCGATAACAAAGTGTTTCATTACTTGAATTCTTTATTATTGTTTTTGAATTGGTAACTTTTAGGGGGTAGAAATGAATTGTTGCCACTCCAACTCAGGTACCTTTTAGGGGTCATTTTCAAAATTTCCGAAGAGCATCCCCGTCCTCTTATATATAGGAGTTCCCCCCCCCGGGAAAGATTACTTGTATGAATAATAGAATGTTCAATTGGAATGTGCCAGGAGTTTGGCTGTTTGATCTGACTGAATGTTTGATTGATTTATTGATTTATCAATCCAATGAATGATTTATTGATGGATTGACTCGCTCACCGTGGTCACATATGTATATTTACTACCATTATCATTGAAGTACGACCTGTCTTGTTTGGAAACTTGCATTCAGACGGACGTCAATCAAATCACTTGACCAATACAAATTGCGATTCCCAAGAAAAAATGCCTCAAATTTACGATAAAAGTTAATTATACATTTTAAGTTTGTATTTATCTCAACTTTCCTTGCAAATTTGAGGCATTTTTCTTGAGAATCTCTATTTGTATCAGTCAAGTGATTTGATTGACGTCCATGTGAATGCTAGTTTCAAATCGAGACTTTGACCTTCACAGGTCGCATTTCAACAATAATGGTAGTAATGTCAGTTTAATGTTCTGATGTGACTGCGGCCACTCACTCACTCTCATACTGATTGATGCTTGCTTGACTGAATGAATGATTGATTGATTGATTGACTAATGGATTGATCAGTTGATTTATTGATTGCTTGACTGATTGATTAGAACTCTTTTACTACCTTGCAGGAAGGCAGATGATGGTTTATTGTCTATGATTAATAATCAGTCTCCACTTAGAAAACACAGAATTGCATATGGTAAGCTTAATTTAAGCATAATTCATTATGTAATCGATGATTAATTCAAAACTGTTCTCAACAAAAGTTATTCAATAAAGCTTTATATTTAGAATGGTTCCAATATTTTAAAACTTAAAATCTAAAACTTAAAATTTGCTAGTAAAAATTTGTAGATTGCATGTATGAATTTCTTTATCGTCAAAGTGTGGGCAAGCTGATATGCATTGTTTTGGGAATCATGTAAAATTTCACTTTATTTTAATTGGTCTTGCAGTGTTACTTTGAAAGTGATACAAGTTTGTTTGGAGACAGAATTCTCAAGTCATTTTTATAAATCATTTTATAAGGTTACGAGAAAAGTCAGAACACAGTCAGTTTTGAAATGGCTGTGGATCATATCAAGTGACACTGAATTCAGTGAAAGTAAAAGTGGCATTTGATCATTTAATGTTAACTGTTGTTGTTTTACAGCAAGGATTTGAAATATACAAGCTAGACACTTACCTAGCCGGCATTCATCACCTGTCAGTTGACACTGCAAAAAAATCATTGGGTGTACTAACAGCAACTTTTAAGGCTGGTTCACACTAGCGTCGGATTCGGAATCGGAAGAAGAAAACAAAGGAAAAGACAAAAGAGTTAAGTCAAGCGTGTGACATAAGACATCGACATAAGCATCGCAAGAAGCATAAGACCAAGCATAAGCATAATCAAAGACAAAGGAAGGAACAAAGAAAAACACCTTTCTTTTGTATTCTAATCCCTAAATTCTTTGTTGTTTTCTTACGATTCCGATTCTGATTCCGACGCTAGTGTGAACCAGCCTTTAGAGTTAAGTTGTCTGGAAACAGTTTTTTTGGACACCAACCAATATCAAATAAACGGTTTAAAAACCACTTTCCTGTAGTCGTAATCTCTAAGATTTTTTAAGACAATTCCATTGTTAGAAAGAACAATAGGACGTTTTTCGTTTGACTCGAGACGCAATTTTTGGAAAGGCTATGAAGCCGATTTTGTTTCTGTTCTAGTGTTTGTTCTAGAATTTCCAGTAAAATAAAATTTAATAGGGCTAAATCAGAAAGGTTTGAATTTCCTATGCAGAAGTTTGGAAAAAAATTGTTGGAGTCAGTTTTGAGAAAAGCGAGTCCGACTCCGCTTGCTCAATTTGTGGACACTTGTGCGTAAAAGTCTTCTTTCTTTCCAAGGCTCTAACTCCGCCAAAAATAAAAAAATTGCCTCCAAACATTTCAGACAGGTAAAGAGGGTAGTAAACAACTACTAGCATGAAATCAACTGATGTACATGAATATGTTAGTTCTCTACATCGCTTTTCGCTCCGATATTTACAATCGCCTTAAAAACTAACCACACCCTATTTCCATTGTTTAATGTAGGTTTTGAATTTCGGGGGAAGACCCGGGACAGGTTTTGAATTTTGAATTCAAGACCTGCATCAGGTTTTTTACCAAGTTACTAGTCATGCCATACACACATTACACACATTTGAGAAGTTTTACCTTCAATGCACTGCATTTGAGATTTTAGACACACACTAGAAGTCAGAAAGTCTTAAAATTTAAGGAATTGACTATTCTGATCTTTAAAAAATCGCAAATGATATCTTACACATCAACCCTACCAAGCCTCGAATCCTCAACCCGTTGAATCTTAGTCCATTCACTTACCACTATGCTATCCGTTAAATCGTTGACCATGATGGAATTTTAAGAAGCTTTATCTCAACACACATTTTGTAAATTAGTATTCAAAATCCCCTCTGGGAATTACTAATAAACGTATTGTATTGTATTTTAGCTATTGTTTGACGTTAATTTAATGCAAATATAAATCACTCGATATAACTCGGATTTGATACTATAATATAACTCAAATCTGATGATTTGAGTTCTTATTTCCAGAATGCATTGAAACAATAAAAATAGGGTTTGGTCAGTTTTTAAACCACTTCAAACGCACGGGCTCGGGTTTGCATTGAAATTCAAGACCAATTTCAATGCAAACCCTCGCCCTAGCGTTTGAACCTTTATTTAAAAAATTATATCCCAAATTAAAGACTTTATAACTTGAGATCATCCTCGGGGACCCAGGGCAAAAGGGGAGGGGAAGGACCGGAGGGGGAGGGGGAAGGAAAGGACAAGGGGAAAAGGACGCCCTGGGCATTTGACTACCCCAAACCATTTCCAACGGCAAAACTTAATCCTCTCTCTGATTGGCCTCATTATAATTTAATTATAATGAGGCCAATCAGAAGCATTTGTGCAGTTGAGCTCGATTCGTCTAAAATTACAAGTAAACAAGTTGACCCCACGCATTGCAACACCTCTTAAACAAAGCGAGCGGACACGTGAAAACCTTAAACAGAAACAGAAGCTGGTTGTATCGAAAATTATTCAGAAACAAGATGTGTTTGCAAAGCTACCCACAGGATTCGGGAAAAGTTTGACTTTAATACCAAATTTTGCCTGATCTCGGCGTGCAGACTTGACACACAAACATGTTTTAAACATAGCATCCAAGCGTTAATTGAGATGTGCCAGATATTTTTGTTATATGACCTTGTTTACGTGGGATATCCCTAATAGGATTAAGTTTTGCCGTTGGAAATGGTTTGGGGTAGTCAAATGCCCAGGGCGTCCTTTTCCCCTTGTCCTTTCCTTCCCCCTCCCCCTCCCCCTCCGGTCCTTCCCCTCCCCTTTCGCCCTGGGTCCCCGAGGATGACTTGAGATTTGCGAAATGAAATTCCTCGAAGCTCGGTGAAAACTTAGTTTGTACTTCCAAGATTAACTTCCAAAGTTGACATAAGATTCAATAGTAAACTTTTTGAGAAATAACCAAAAGTCTGATATACGGGATTTCCCCATAATATGCATAAATTAACGCTGATTGCAGGGACACACCTAGAACTGAAACCTCAATCCTTTACCTACTATGTCTTAAAACATCTTAAAGAATCGACTACAGGAAAGTGGTTTTTAAACCGTTTATTTGTTATTGGTTGGTGACCAAAAAAACTGTTTCCAGACACCTTAAACAACACAGCTATTTTTTTATCAAAACAAAGTTATTAATTAATATACTTTAAATGTTAATGGTGAAGTTTTACAAATCATGGACTTTGTTTATTTCAAACAATTGTGAGTCTGTACTAGTTCATCACCATAACAGTGTGTCATCGCCACGTGCATCATTGAAATCAAGTTCTGAATTCTTCCAAAATTTGAATTATTTTCCTTGTAATAAAAGAGATAATCAGAGTTTTTCTTTAAAGCCAAGTATTTCCAGGTTTTTGCAATAATATTATATTGTATGTATTTGGTATGCATTGTGACATGTCAAGTTGTCTTATACATGTATGATAGGGGTAAGTTGATCAGAGTTTGAGCGAGTCGGTTGGGGGTGAGTTGTCTTTGGGGCGAGTTTTCTGCTTATACCATCTAGATTGATTATAGTCAATGTCATTGTTGCTAGGGCGGTTTTTGACTATGAAAACAGCAGTGTCACAGTGTGGCACAGTTACAGCAGGAACTTTGAATATTTTGATTGATTGATTGATTTATTTATTAGACTTTACCCCCTAGGGGCAGGTAACCCACAACACGTACAGCACTGACATGGAGTAGAATTATGGTTACAGCAGGAATTTCAAATCTTTTTATCTTAGACATCATGGCATCGACACAGTAACAGCACACCATTTCACACTCATACCAAATCTGCTCTAGACACAGCATGACACAATCCATTACACATAATCCATCACACGCAATCCATCACATGCAATCCATCACACACAATCCATCACACGCAATCCATCACACGCAATCCATCACACGCAGTCCATCACATGCAATCCATCACACACAATCCATCACACGCAATGGTTTAGATCCACAATAAACCTAATGATATATATGAAGCATTTTATTTTATTGCCATCATTTATTATTTTCAATTTTATTATTTTTTGGTGTGTTTTCAGTTGCTGGTTTAGGTTATGGTATAATGAGTGGACTATTTGCTATGGTCAATGTCCTGGCTGATATTGCTGGTCCAGGTGCCATGGGCCTCAAGGGAGATCCACAAAACTTTCTCATTGTTTCAGGTATTTCATATAACACAATGTTACAAGAACTCTGTAAGGAAGTCTTAGTCCCATTGACTGATTGATTGATTGAACAAACAAATGAATGGACATAATATTGGAGAACTATTCTTCTTCTGGATATCAAACACCTTCAGATGCAAACACTCTCATCTCTGCCTAAGAGTGTCTTTGAAATAGCTGTCTGTAAGATTTCTATGGTATTCTCTAGAATTTCAATAGGAATGCCAAGATGAGAAGATTAATTCAATCTGGATATTTTGACTACTCTGTGGTAGTTTTCTGTATCTAAGTGGCAAAAGAGTAGCTGAAATATCCAAAATAAATATGTTTACAGTGTATTGTGTTTATTGTATTCAATCCTATTCAAATTTATACTTAAAGAAATGCATTCTCTATCATTTACTTTTATATTCTTTTGTAGCCTTTTTGACATCATGTTTTGTCTTGCTAAACACCTTCTGGGGTGTGATATGGTTTGAGGCGTGGGATAACAAGAAATGGCTAAACATAGCTGTAGTACTAGCAAGTCATCTTTTTGTGTCATTGATGGTATGTGTTCTTGTTTCTTTAAAAATGCATTTTATGAAGATTTTGTATTGCTGTGAATAGCTTGGACAGGGCTTTCAAAATTATTTGAACTAGATGGAGAATTTGATAAAGTAGAGGGCTGTGTCCATTAAAGGTCAAGTAAAAGATTAAAATAAATTATATATTTTTTATAGTAGCCAGCAGTTAACTGCAAAGCAACCGCCGGAGCTCCGGCGGTGGCAGCTTATTTTGAAAGCCCTGGCTTGGGTGATGGATCGCTTGGATCATGCACTCATAGGTTAGGATGCCATGGTAAATTCTTGTGATGGTAAAGATGTCATTTTTTGTCTTTGCCATTTGTAAGTGACCATGAACACCAAAAAGTTAGCATTTAAAGTGAACCATAGCAAATGCACTGTAGCCTGTTCTTACATTTGTATATTCTTCCTATGTCCACTCCAAATATTTCTGCTAATAAAAGTTTTTGTATTGGTTTTGTAGACCCTTCTGAATGCCAATGGTAATTACCTTGCCACACTCCTACCAGCCTATACCGTGCTAATAATCATGGGAGTACTAGCATTCAAGGCCGCTGGCGGCACTTGTTTTAATGTATACAAAGTAGTAACAAGAAAGTCACATGCTACATCATACTAAGCAGGGTAGCGTTAGTCACATTAATTTTGTCTGAGCCCTCTAGTAGGGGGGTGGTGATAACTTATTGGAAAACATTGAGTATTAGTGACATAAGCACAAGCACTTACTCAGAGCTGCATTTGATTTATTAATACTTTACTGAGTCTGTTCATGCTTGTGCTCCTTCCACTTGTAAAAACAAGTTTTAATCTTTCCTGTTCACCAGTCATAGAAACAAAATGAGGTACATGTAGTAGCGCTTGTAGTATAAGCATTTACATGTACAGTTTGTCAAATTGCAAAATAAGACTGAAAAGTAAGTCATTAGAGAGAGAATTCAAATTCTAAGAATTCCAATTGCCCTCCCATTACCCCTGATACCCTGAGCCCAGACGTTTGAAAGTGGGATACGTACATGTGTAGATATTTTATCAAGACTCCCTTAACAGGGCTTTTCAGTCACAATACGGCTAACCTATGATTAAAACCAGTGATTTTCTTTAGATGAAACCATGTGTGAGTACTAACCTGGTTCTCTGAGGTTGAGTTTTATGAATTTCAAACCAGTGGTTTTTGTTTTTGAAATTCAAAACAGTCAGATGATAGTTTTAATTACTGGAAGTAGAGTACTTATTATATCTCGTTTCACATTTATATAACTAATTTGTAAAATATTATGTCTAATTTTGTAATAAAACTTTAAACTTTAATCATTTCTGATTGCCAATAGCAAGCTTATTGTGACAGTTGATTTGGCAATTAGTGCTATAGATAATAATTCAATAGACCTTTTCAGCTTCGTTGTTTGTTTTCCCATTTCAGACCATGTGGTGTTACTCTTGGGATTTAATTCTTTCATGTGTTAATATTTTATCATATTTATCATAACAGAACAATTCTCAAGGGAATGTCACGTGGTCTGAAATGGGCAATTTGCATACGAAGCTGAAAAGGTCTATTGTCCATAGGTAAAGAAAAGATGCTCAAGTTAGCAATTATTTAAAATCTACATGTAACAAAGATTAGGGGCAGATTTAGGTAAGGGGTGAAGTGGTGTGCACCCCTCCTGGACAATTTTGGGCCCTGTTCTTCTCAATACTATTCCAGAATATCATTTAGATGGTTTCAGATTTCTTTAATGCTGCACCCCTTCTCAAGACAATCCTGGATCTGCCCTTGAAGATTGAATTCTAATGCTAACTCCCTTTGAATTAACAATAGAGGCTTTGCACCATCGCGTGATGGCAGCCATGACAGGAGGCACAACAATTTATTATCGTCTTTTCCCCCCGGGAAACTGAACTCTTTCTCGTGTAAACCAGATTAGTCCAGACCCTATTATTCCTGCCTCCTGTCATGGCTGCCATCACAAAGCCTCTATACCAGTGTGAGATCCCATTTACAGAATGTTATGTTAACGCTGGCATTAACTCTTGTTTTGTTTAATGTTAGAGTATGTTGCCTTAATTAATGTAGACAAGCTCTTAAAGAGATGTTGATCATTAGATAGAGTTAATATAGTAAACTTGCATAAATCACATTTTATTTGTTCATGTACAGTGGAAACCCTCCACGATACTGACCTTGAGGATGGCTTGAATGGCCAAGGTGGAGAGGTTGCCATTGTACAGAGGTTTCAATATAGAGTAAATGTATCAATCACGTGGGACCGAAATAACCTGGCCACTGTTGTGAAGAGGTGGCCATTAATCAAGTTTCAACTGTATTTTGGGATTTTTCTCATGTCTGGATTAATATTTTTGATAATAGTCAAATATCATAAAACCCAAAATGTACTGTAATTTGTTGAATTGTTTCTAATAAAAAGTCTAAAGCCAGCTGCCTGACGTAGGGGCGAGGGGAAGGGTGATTCAGATTCTTAGCTACGTATAGGATAGTTCGTAGGACAATTCGTGCATATAATCCTGGCCAATGAGGTATGGGGGAAAAGGGAGCGCGGAGGAGGTCTGTCAGACGGAAAGACGAAACTACCTCAGTGTGTAGTTGATCTAGTTTTATAAAATGGTACTATTATATATCAGAATTCACTATCAATCTACGTCCTAAATCGATTGGGGGGGGGGGGGGGGGCTAACGACCTCCGAAGGCTACTGCTTCATTGTCTTTTGATTCTCGAAGGCATGGATGAAACTCATCAATTTAGTTGAAGAGACTTACATTTAGAAGATCCCAACCATTACTTGTATCCGTATTCAGTTAATTATATTGACTGATTACAACTGTAATTACCTTTACTTTAGTAAACGGTGATTGTGAACTAATTATTACAACAAAGCAGAAATAAAACAATATGTACAATTTATTCTCATTTTTGTTTAAAAAAGTAACTTTCACATAACAAATAAACGTCCAAAAACAACCATGTCGATGAATAAGAAGTACTAGACTAAGGGACCAGTCATTATTTACAGGGAGGGGGGGCTGGTGGAAATATGGGGGGGCCATCATTTTTCATGCACACACAGCATTATTGTTATAAGAGAATGTATGTGGAAAGGGGGGTGGGGCCATCAAAAATTGTGCATCACATTTCTCATTTCCACCAGCCCCCCCGGCCTGTAAATAATGACCGGTCCCTTAAACATCGTCTGTAATGAGTGGATGCCCGCACCATTCACAAACTCGTAAGGAATGCACAATTTCCGATACCATTCAAAGGTCTCGACGTTACAACGATAAGAAATCGATTTAATCCGAACCAAAAAACCAATATTTAAATTATCCGTCAAGCCTTTTTGTGTGCAATCATTAGTTCCTGGTTAATTGAAATACGGGTTTTATTTCAAAAGTACCAGTACGGTCTGTTTCTCCCAACCGATAACCACGATTCGCCGAATCGAGCTGTTCGACCTTATCGCAGTTATCGTAGATGTCATTACGAGAGCTCTTGTCCTTTTACAGCAAGTCTTTCCCCAAAGAACGAAACCCCAAGACAAAGGTTACACAGATTCATTGATACAGGGCCCTGATAAGATAAAATGAAGACTTAAAACCTTGGCCATGGTCGTACATTGGCTTAAGGACGGTGCCCACTAATGTGAAAGTAATTATTTTCTCTAAAATCTATATGGGTGTGAAAGAACCCATTGTAGGCTGTTAGAATCCAAGAAAAAAAATGGGGGCCACCACGCATTTTAATGAGTTATACGTCATCAAATGTTGCGGAAAATGCATTTTTGACGATCGACCCAAAGAAAAAAATTAAAAATCCTCTATACTTCCAATAAGTTTCAAACTTTTTTCCCCTAAAACACTAAGCATAATTCTCTGGTAGGGCAATACCATAAAACCGCGAAAACAAAGAAAACAATGTTCTAATAAAAATATTTACTTGGTTTTAGGATGTTCTAGTCTATGATTGCTAAATATAATATGTGATATTTGTTATCATTTTTCAATTATAAATTTATAAAAAGCTTATATAATTCTAGATTTTTCTTTGGTTTATAATTTACAAAAGGAAAAAAGAGGGGTATCAAGGGCGGATCCAGGATTTTTCAAAGGTGGGGGTCACGTGACGTTTACAAACAGGGAACCCAAACGAAAAGGTCTTAAGCCATTGAAACTCGCTGAAAATATGACATTAATTGCTAAACTAGTGATTTTTTAACACTTTTTATTAGAAAAAAAAATTATATTTACAACTGAATGGGTAGAGGGTTGGCATTGCTATTTCAATGAATGTTAAAAGTGAGTCTTTTCACAGAAAAAAAATTACTGCTGTCGCAAATTCATGACATATTCATTGATAAACACAGGGGGGTCCTGACCCCCGCGACCCTCCCCCTGGATCCGCCCTTGCGGTATCCAGGCGATTTAAGAAGTTATTTACCGATAAACGCACGAAATACGATGAAATCCCTAGCCCTCCATACAGAGTATAGACAGATTTTACAAAGCATTATGGGACATTTCCAAGATGGCGGCCAATTTATCTAGTCCTTGTGATCAAAACAGTGGTTTTAAGCGAGTTTTATTCATCAATACTGAATTTATTTCTACTACAGGAACATTCAAATGTTTTTTCTACAAGCAAGTAAGTTTTATTTATCCAAATATCGCAAAACTGCTTTGTTTTTACGATGTTTTTACTACGAAGGGCCATGCGCAGAACGCAGTGCGCGCTGACAGTAGTGGGCACCGTCCTTAAATTCCGCAATATTTCCGGTGAAAACGCATAAGAAATGTATTATTTAATTCAACATTAAGACTTGTTGGTACAGTCCGGCTCCTCCTCTCTCTCTCTCTTGAGTTTAATAGACAACTGTAGGATGCCGATGCATGGGAGGAAGGAAGGAAGCCAAAACGAGAACGGGAAGGACAAAAGGAAGGAAGGAACTAAAAGGATGGAAGGACGGAAAGGAAGGGAGGAAGGAAGAAAGGAAAGAAAGAAGGAGGGACCAAGAAGGAGGGAGGAAGGGAAGTGCGGAAATGGAAGAAATCACTGAGTCTATATGTGGCAAAGTCCGGCATAAGTCTTAGCAGTTACTGAATGAGTTTTTAGTGTGATTCAAATATTTCCTATAACTGGCTGCTATATTTACCTCTTCGTCAAGAAAGGTAACTTCTTCCGGTAACTTCTTCCCCTTACTCTGTCCATTCTTCTCGTTTTTGATGGAATCCCCAATGTACGGTGATACGCTACGTGATCGACCATCTCCTACCTCTCTACACAACACATTTTCACGAATATTCCAGTTTTGGTTAAAAACTTCATCATCCGATGACGATAGTTCAGTTAGACTTTGTAGACTTAAAAGATCGTCTGTCGACGTCGACGCACATCGATATAGATCCTCGTCTATTGGTGACGCTGCTGGATATTCTAGAGCCAGTGCGCATGGGCTGTCGTCATGACGACGCGTCTTCCTTGTCGTTTGGTTTTCTTCTAGTACAGTTTGATAGGCTTCGTATTGTATTCGCTTTTCTACCGACAATTGAGTTTTTAGATCGGATAACGTTTTACAGCCTTCTGCTTGAAGGATCTTTTTCTTTAAGACTTCGGTTTGGATTTCTTGGACTTCGTATCTTGTTGTTGTTGTAGTTACTGTAGTTAAGCTTTCTTGTTGGGATAATGAAGAAGTTTTGAGCGCTTTCTTTTTTCGTAGTTCTGAAAAGAAAAAAAAGGATCTCTCTTGTGCTGTGGTGACATAGACGAGGGGGAGAGCTATCCCTCCCCCCATTCAGTCAGTCAGTCCGTCCGTCCGTCCGTCCGTCCGTCCGTCCGTCCGTCCGTCCGAAATCCGAAATCCGAAATCCTGTGATATGGATGTCACAAATTTAAAAAAAGTGGACTAGCTATACAATATATTCAAGTGCTAAACCATGGACTGTTCTGTAACTAGGATCACGCACTTGACTTTTATTTTGTACACGAATGTACAAGTGCTATGGGATATCCCATGGTATGTTACGAGAAACATTATATTCTTTACTTTCGCATACCCCATAATGCCTTCTGTTTTGGGGGGATAGTTCTATTGTCATTGAAATAAAACAAATTTGGTGACTACCCCCAAAAACAGAAGACAGGGTATGCGACAGTAGAGAATAGCTGTATGCCCAGGTTTAACTCAACAGACAGAATTGACAAATAATATGGCCTGTGCAATCGCTTGCAGCTTCTTAATTAGGATAGGATAGTTTGGTTTGTATGATAGCGGCGATTCCGCGGCCATTTAAGCCTAGTTCTCACTAGCGACGCAAGCATAATCACAAGCAACATACGCAGACCCAGTACTGCATTTATTACCGACGTGTGAGAAAAGACAAGCACCGCTAATGAACAATACCATACTGAGTCTGCGTATGTTGCTTGCGCTTATGCTTGCGTCGCTAGTGAGAACCAGGCTTTAGTGTTTTGTAAGCCGATACTGCCAGGGCGCAGTGCATTGAGGGAAGGAAAGAGACGAATACTGAAGCACATGCAACAGCTTTCGTACATTCTTGATTGGCAATATTTGCTACATAGGGATTGTATACCTTCGATTTCCAATGCAAGGTGTGGTGGAATATCAATCTCCTTTGCAATAATCCTCTTCAACTGTTGGATCTCTTCTTGGTATTTCTTGATCAAAGAATCCTTGGGATCTTCGTTGATTCTTGGCCTGTTCTTAATATTCTTAGCTCTCTTAGCATATCTTAGAGTAGTTAGTGTCTCTTCGTAGTTATTTGCACCAGGGCTAATACACGCTATCATTAACGTTCTAGAGTTCCCTCCGAGGGAATCTTGTAGCAGTCTAGTAAGCTTAGAGTCTCTGTAAGGAATATGTTTGACTTTACCGTCCACTAAAGCAGATATGACATTCCCAAGAGCTGACAACGACAAGTTGATTCTTGTCGCTTCTCGAAATCGTTCCCCTGTCGTAAGCGACTTTCCTTGTCGTTCACTACCCGCTAAGTCAACCAAGTTTAATTTTCCACTACGAAAGAATTCCTGACCTTCGCCGTTATGAACACCCATTTCGAGATCAATTATAAATATTGAATGCGACCGTGACGAATCAGTATTCATGCTGGTCGATCCTACTGAACGATTGGCCGATCCTATGGTCAATATCTCCTGCATATCTTCGTAACAGTCTACAGTTATACTTGACAAACCCTTGACATACATTCCTTTATCAGCATGCTCCTTGATTTCAAGCTTACATCTCGTATTTTTAACCAGTAAATCCCGTATTTCCTCATTATAGATCTCCAGAAAAGACACATGAAGTAGATATTCCCGGTTGTCATGGATACTGTTGCTATGGATACTGTTCAATATATGCTTAAAGCACCTAGGAATGATACCAGTTTGAGTTTCCGGTTGGCTGACACCTTCCATAGTAAAGGTCTTGCCGCAGGAAGTTTGTCCGTATGCAAAAACCGTACCGTTATACCCCTCCATGACACCCTGTACTATCGGCTGTACAATCCCCTGGTAGATCTTATCCGTCCCACACGAGGAGTCAAAAACCCCGTCAAAGGTGAAAATCTTCTTCGTACTTGAAGAATCTGAAGGCTTTTTTATCGAGCACTGGCGCCTCCTGGGGTCCATACTGATTACCATTTCTGTTTTCATTTTGTATTCAATTGCATTCAATGGTCGACAGCGCGCTATGACCTTGACACACTCACTCATCGTGACGTCATCAGCGGCCTCGCTTGGGTGTCGCTGTTGCCAATAGAAACGCCCTTCCCTGCATGTGTTTAGACCTGAAATAGGATCAGGAATGAGTACAATTTTGAACTACTCTTATTGATGTGATAAAACTGTTAATTCAACATGCATTTGGTATATTTTTAGTTGATATTATTTTGTCAAGCATGTATATCATGAGCCTCGTGCTCGGGAGATTGGGCAACCACTCCCTATGTTATTGACGATAAATAAATTATCTTATCTTATCTTATCTTATCTTAAACTTTTACGCAATTTATTGGTACACTGATGACATGGTTTTAACGTCATCGTTCTACCATATGGTTACCATGGATACATTGTCGCACTCTCTGTAACAACTGCGTGTGTTGCTGGCTTCACAGTGGTCCCGCTTCAGAGTATGATAGTGTTATCCGTGATTACTGGCTCACCCAGTTGCGCGAATGGCGGATAGCGCTATACATTGGATAAATTCGTAACAAGTAGATAAATTCATTGGACAACGCCGTCACTTTATCCACTGCATGGTTAAGAATTCATCCAACGACTAACCCTGTCAACTCTTGGTGCAACTCTAGCCTGGAAGGATAGAGCTAGGGCGAGAGCTAGGGGGAACGGTTTAGGAGCAGTTCACCCCTCGAGCTCCCTAAAAAGAAACATTGAATACTCACTTAATTTTATATTAAAGTATACTACCTATTAGGACACTATCAATCGACAGTATAAAATTTCCGACCTTTTTTCCGATCAAGCCAGTTAAAAAGGTTCCGATGGAATTGAATCTGATATTTAGCAGAGATCGTAATAATTTCATGAAACATCAATGTGTAATTGTTTTAAAGGTTCTATCAGGTGTGATTGCAAATAGTATTTAGAACTAATAATCTACTACCTTGTACAACTCCTTGAATTCTCGAATTACTGGTAGTTATTCTTATTCTTTTACCAAAAATCTCAAAGACTTTCTTCTCTGTGAATATAATGTTACAGTGCGTTTCACATAACTTTTGCCAATTTTTTCCGAAGTTCGTTCGGAAGTTCCGAAGTTCGTATCGTACTTGGGAAGTTCACAACGAACTTCGTTGGCGAACTTCGAACTTACTTCCCGCGTAAATTCGGTAATTCAGTAGATCTAGAACTGAGCAATGGAAGATTCTGCCAAGGAGTTTAAGGCATGGTTGTCAACTTTTTTTTAAAAACACAATTTGAAAGAATGACATGGATAATATCTTACAAAGCCGACTAACCTTGAAATTATTGAACGACAAAAACAAACTTGGCCAAAAAAACCTCTAGGCGTTTTACTAACTACTATCATATTTATATTCTCAGGATTTATTATTATACAGAAAGATTCTTCGAAGCAGTTCATCTATAAATCTCACATGTAAATGCTCCAGATTTAATTTGCCAAACATGAGTTTTTCTTTGTCAGGAATCGAATTTAGGGTAAAGCCGCGGCTACACGAGCGATTTTTTGCTTGCACAGGCGACGCGATTTTCTGAAATGATCGGCGCTCGGTAGTGGCTACACGAAGCGACAAAAGCTGACGATAAATGTTGGCGATGAAATCCAAAAATATAAATAATCAAATCGTGGTTTTGTCGGTCAAAATAATCGTGAAGAATTGAAGAATTGAAATTTGGTCGCGTCGCGAGTGCAAGGAAAAGTTGACAGAGTGGTCTACAACGAGCGACAAAGTCCACGAATACGTTCGCGAAAAATTCAACTCAATTAATTTCTCGCAACTTTGTTTGGCGATTTTTTCAGCTGTCGCGTCGCCTGTGCAAGAGTGCTACACGTCGATTTCCCGTGCGTTGGCGATTTTAAAAATCGCGTCGCCTGTGCAAGCAAAAAATCGCTCGTGTAGCCGCGGCTTAAAGATAAGATCTTCGGTGGTCGGTCTCAAAGATGACATGTCGGGTGTTACTAAAACGAGTAACGCAGTAATGAGTAACGAGTAATCAACGTAATGGAAAAATGAGTAATAGCCAAATTTCGCTACACAGAAATTTTAAAAGACACTTTTTACGCAGGGCATTTCAAAGTCCATCGCCGGTAAAACAAAGTGATCCTAGATCGCACCAGGTTTCAAATCCAAAACCTGTCCTAGCATGTTTGGCCGATTTATAGTGACTAATGCACGCAAAACAAAACAATAAAAGTATTCTGCTTAAATTCTCGATCTGCAGTCACAAATTGTATTTATTCACTAACCTGCTAAAGCAAGGGAGCACGTCAAAATTTTGTTTTTGTTTTTCTGCGTTTATCGATCGAACAGCACGATCTTCAAGGCGTTCCTCGCTGATCACTTAAAAATATGCAGCAGTGTACGATCTTGCAAGTGTGAAGTTAACTAAGTTAGGATCAGTTAGGCGAGGGAGGAGAGGTTTAGGAGAGGTAAGATAAAGTTCCTAAACTTTCTTCGCAGCCTCCGACTTTGTAACTTCGCAATGACTTCGCACCATTTTATTTTTGATGGACAAATTTTTTTTCCTCATACTATAAAACTCGATAAACATCCAGAGTGTGACTAATCAAACGCCTAGTGAGAGTTTGTTGTTGATTTTAATTCACAATCTGGAATGGAATTTTTGATTAATTTCCTGTGTAAAAAGTGTCTTTTAAAATTTCGATGTAGCGAAATTTGGCTATTACTCGTTTTTCCATTACTGTGATTACTCGTTACTCATTACTGCGTTACTCGTTTTAGTAACACCCTGACATGTCTACACTTTTATTTGCATACATACCAAAACAAAGGTACATTTATAGCGAAAAAGAGAGCCACCAAAACTGAATCTTTGTATCTTGATTGCTTTTTATGTACTTGAAATAATTATTCTATTTTCTCCCTGTATTGCCTCGGCACAACCACTTCTCAAAAATATATCTATTCGCCGCGACAAACGGTAATTTGAGCTTGTTTGCCTCTTTCAAGCGATCTTTCATTAAATAAATTGCGAACCTCTTTAGGCACAGCACTTCCCTGTTTGCTAAAGCTAAGAAACTCATAACTAAATCGATCAAGTGTTGACTAAAACCACGAAGTTGATTCTAACCGAATTACCGAATTTACGCGGGAAGTAAGTTCGAAGTTCACCAACGAAGTTCGTTGTGAACTTCCCAAGTACGATACGAACTTCGGAACTTCCGAACGAACTTCGGAAAAAATTGGCAAAAGTTATGTGAAACGCACTGTAATAGATCTTTATTGTACATTTCCTATTCAATACTTGTTAGTATGCTTACCAAACTATGTATGTATATATAAAATATCTTATAAAATTGCTATTGTAAAAATATCTATTTGAAAACTTAATGTGTTGTGTAAAAAAAGTATTGTAAAAAAATCTGCATTGTAAAAAACATCTCTGCCATGTAAAAAAATCTCTACAATATTATCCACCTTGTTACTTCCATTGAAACTAATGATAGATAATTACGAAATAAGCGAGGTGGTCTGATGCTTCTTATAAGCCCTCTGGTTTCTAAAGAGGTCTACTAGTGTAATGTGGCAAATAAGTACCGAAAAAATACAAATACAAAACATAATTAATGCATATTATTTGGCTAGATGTCATGTGGACAATGACCATTCAGTAAACATCGAACTAGTAACTCTAAATTGATTTAGACGACCAACATTTCAAGTATTAATTTCACTCATGGAGACGTCCAAAGTTAAGCTGTCTTCCTAAAGATTCGCAGTGTCAATTCGGAAAAGCTTGCATTTCGTCAGAATCAGTTCACAGCGTAACAACAAACCATAACTCATAAATTATATATCATTTGAAAGCTGGTCAAACGTTGAACTGGTGATATATATTTTAATTTGCTTTAAAAGGGCATCGATAATTGTTTTGATTTATATAAACCATAGCACCAGAGGAGGATGGACACTTCCCACGTGATACGTTAGACCAATCAAACTTGCTCCTTCAAGGTCGCTTCTGGCGTGACAGATTATTCACTCGAAATACATACAATGGCGATAAATACGGAATTTTTCTTTTGAATTTAGTTGAAACTTTGCAATTTAAGTCTTCAGAATCAATGTTGAGTTATCAAGGAATCGAACTGACATTAAATATCGGAAAGACAAGTGATATTTTCAGTTAAACTTTTGTCATCATTTTCAGTCACGCATGATACTTCTCGCAGAGATAAACTCTGCAGAGTAGGTACTTTCAAACTATGTGAAATCACATATTGTTAGCGAATAAACCAACAAAATTTACATATCTGGAAAGTTCAAGAACTGAACTTTGATTTTAAGTGGTTGCCCCCATTTGCCCCCTCAGCGGTTTCAGAGATAGAGCGGTTTGAAAACCAAGAAAATTTGCCATCTTGTTCCAAAAGGTGACAAAAATACCGCGTCATACTCAGGTCAATGTCAGGTTTCCCAATAGTAAACTTGGAAAATCCAAGGAAATCTTAAAATACTAGAAGGGATATTATTATTATGAAGCTTCATTCACGCCTAAAAAGCCTTCCTTTTATGTTTTTTATTAGTATGAACGCTTCCAATTCAAAGCAGAAGCAGTCCGGTCCATTTAAAATCTTGTTCCGGTCGGAGAGAAAGCATGTTCCTCATGGCGACATTTAATAATTCCAGGAAAGAAGCCTACAAAAAGCAAATACAATAAACCTACGTCAAGAAAATCCCTGATTCATTCAGCATCAGTTTTACATATAAGCTTTGCTAAATTTGCCAAACATTATATTTCCGCTGTAGTTATAATATCGGTATCTCGACTTTCATAACTGATAAGGAATCAAAGCTATGAACTAACTGATAAAACTTACAAAATAGCTTATCTGAGAAATAATGCTTCTGTGTACTCTAACAAGACATGGAGAGTTAAGGTTTGCAAACTTTTGGATAGATGTATCGCACGATGGAACGACCAGAAGGCGCCTTTCTGGAGGCGAATATATTTACAAAGCTGAAATGGCAGTAGATGACTTTCCGGCATCGCCAGGGAAGGTAAACTTGGTGCTGTCAATTCGAATGGATATGATGGATCGATACAGTGTATTATTACTAAGTCGGTATTCTCGAAAATCTATATTCTTGATCGATAGTGTTGTTGTTTGAGAGCCTCTATTGATGTTATCACCTCGATGGTTGGAGTCAACTGAGTTAGAATTTCATTTTGAACCATGATCCTTTGCGCGCCACTGTCCATCCTCCTCTGCCATAGCACTTTACTCAGCGAGATATTAATCATGTACAAAGTAGCTAGTTTATAATTTTCAAACACTTTTTTCACTGTTTGATTCTGATGATATGTTGCATTTTACATAGTTTATCTTTGTTTAAGTTGAAAATGCTTTTTTTTCTCGAAAATTTGGATACGATTCTTCGATCATTAAAACGCGCCCAACACCAGAAGATCACGAACTTCCGACTGTGTACGTACCGGATACTATCCCACTGTTTGTTGCTATATTTAGAATTCCCGGCTCTTTCTATTTCTTCTTTTATCAAACAAAGACATGAATTTTGTGTTGTTTTACATGAGCAATGCTGTACAAACACAATTCATGGCTCACTCGTTACAACGGGTAATAAATGAACCAAGAACTAACAAACTTATCAACAAAACATAAATATTGAAGAGGGTTGAATCTTTAGCCAAAAAGTTGGGATGAAAATAATCCATACGTTTTACTAAAAAATGTTTGAATAAAAGATTGGGAAAAATTATTGTGTGACAATACTTTTTCGACGTCTGAAAATTTGTCCACGCGTTCAAATCTTCAACTTGAGTAGTACTTTGGCCAGTTAGTTTTGTGACTTTCTTTAGCTAGTTTCTTGATAATTTCTAAAACTGAATAAATGTCAAGCATACTAGAGAATCTTTTTAGGGACTTTTAAAGGACATGATCTAAAATGACGTGCGCGTTTTCCCTCACTTCGAAATCGAGAGAATAAAATTTGAATTTGAAGGGGAAAAAACCTATGTACTGACACAAAAAGACAATTGTTTTTTAAAATGGTTGAACGTCCTTATTTTTCTAATGTTTCCTAAATCATAAACATGACAAAAAAGTTACAAGTTTGACGATATATGGGAAAATAACATACACAGATTGACACCTCTCGCTGAAAGTTTTGAACTCCTGACTCTTCATCTCGCCATTACCATAAAATCCCACATTGTGAAGCCGCTTGGTTGAGTCCTAAAAGAGACTTAGAAATACCAAAAACATCGTATTCCAGGGAAAAAAGTCATTTCAATGATTTGATCGACAAAAATTGCACTAGAATACTAACATCTCAGCCGGGTCACTGATGTTAAGCAAGGTGTCACAATAAAATAGAACACCAGTAATCTCCTTTGATTGAATAGAGTGATCAACAGCGCCTAGCAGTCAGGGAGCTTTATTCATATGTTGTATCAACAACCTGCTATTCAAACTATCAATTGTTTCTCTTTGACAGCGACGGCAGGAAGATCAAAACTTTGGAGTCAAAACATGTCTTAATCCTTTGTTTAAACCTATTTTGAATTGCAATACAAAAACTGTTTGTGATTATTTTTCTTGTTTGTTTTATCATCAACTTGTTGATGCCGTGGCTTTCCACTCATTTTTATCGCCAAATCTAAAAAAAAAATCTTGTTCTAGCTAATTGTATGAATAATGATATCGACTATCAACAAGAACTGGCATTGGAAACAGTTTTTCGATTTTTCTTTTTTCCTTGCTTCTTAATTTTTTAATCCAAATGAGGAAAAAAGTGGCAACGGCCAGGATTGTCGTTACTTCGCTATAATTGAGCGCGTGGGAAAATTTTTACGGTGAGAAACAGACTTAAGTGAACTTATTAACGAGAGTTTCGAAGCCATATTTGACCAGTTTCTATAAACTAGTTGGGAATTGAAATTTCTAGCAAATTTTTAACAAATTTTCAACAGTTGGAAATATTTGGAAATTTCATTTTCTAGCAAATTTCCATGATTTTTGGAAATTGGACTTCTGCGACTATTTCTACCGATGGAAATTTGCTAGTGAAAATGAGATTTCCAACATACTAACAGTTGGAAAGGACAGTATGTTGGAAATGGACATTCCTAACAGTGTATGGGATATTGGTAATAAATTTGACTGTCCAACTGTTAGAAATGATAAAAAAATCAGTCCAGTGAAGATGAGTAGATAAGTTCTCTGGAGGGGGTGGGGGGGGGGGGGGGGGGGGTGAGGGGAACTCCATTGTAAAAGGATCGGGTATGCTCGTCGGAATTTTTTAAAAATACCAAGATACCGGAAGTCTTTTAAAAAGGGCGTGGCTGGACGATTTTTAACCCCTAAGAGATACCAGCGATAACAAGCTAATGAACATTATTATTATGAACATAAAATTGGACGGTCGGCATGCTTTTTGTTGGGCAAATTTCTTCCACTGTGAGAACAAGATAATAAGCGATGGGCTCTTTTGATACCCTAAGAGAGACCAGGAAATGCTTAAACTCTAAATTAAACTTCAATGTTAACACCCTAAAGATACCAATTCGCTGATTTTTACCACTAAGAGATACGACGAGCATACCTGATCCTTTTAAAATGGAGCCCCCCCGAATAAGTTCGTCCTAACAATTAATATCAGTAATTATTATTATTATTATCTTTTATTTCACAGCAAACTGGTATATAATGATTTACAAATATAGTATTGCTGGTAACTAATTACTTCTAGCTCGAGAACTATCCTGCTCCTGAGAGCTGAAGCACTCTTCTCAGTATATGTGCAGTACCAAGAAGTACGGTTTTCTGCATGTCTATAAGACTGATCTTATCGATGTCTAGCCTATGTAAATGATCTTTGAATTGCTTTGAAATTGCTCCTAAAGATCCTATTACAATTGGTACAGTCATTGTTTTCATTCCCCATAGTCTTTCTAGTTCTATTCTGAGCTCTTGATACTTGTCAATCTTCTCCTTTTCTTTTTCATCTATCCTGCGGTCTGCTGGTACAGACACATCGATTGGTTTAACCTTCTTTCTTATTTTGTCGATGATCACAATATCTGGACGTCTCGCAGTTATTATTATTATTATTATTATTATTATTATTATTATTATTATGGTAGACTTTATTGGTAAAATAGTTCAATATATATGTCGACATCATTGCGGGCACAGCCTAGGCAATGTGGATCTGAATACGGGATATCTATATATACACGTAAATTATATTCTTAAAAAAAAAGTATGCTAAATTATTATTATTATTATTATTATTATTATTATGTAGTTAAATAAGCCTTTCTAGAGGCCATTTCTCCTCTAGAGGCCATTTCTCATTATTATTATTATTTTTTTTTCCTTATTATTATTATTATTATTATTATTATTATTATTATTATTATTATTATTATTATTATGTAGTTAAATAAGCCTTTCTAGAGGCCATTTCTCCTCTAGAGGCCATTTCTCATTATTATTATTATTTTTTTTTCCTTATTATTATTATTATTATTATTATTATTATTATTATTATTATTATTATTATTATTATTATTATTATTATTATTATTATTATTATTATTATTATTATTATTATTATTATTTGACATTGTCTCTAAATTTCCTGCTCTATTCGCTCATGATGCCGAGCCAGGCCCTGGACTTAGGGCACCTATGAGGGGGTGATTGGTTTTTTTTATTATTATTATTATTATTATTATTATTATTATTATTATTATTATTATTATTATTATTATTATTATTATTATTATTATTATTATTATTATTATTATAGCTAGGATCATCATCTATCATATTAATCATCATCATCATCGCCTTTATTGCCATTATTCAAGAGAAAATGAGGTAGTCTTACCTCATTTTCTCTTGCATTATTACATTGAAGATCACGATTTCATATGGGCGTCGCAACGCCATTACAATCATAATTATCATATTACATACAACTGTCTTTCAATGAGACTCTTTGAATTAAGAGAAAACACTGTTTTTCTGAATTTTTCACGTTTGACACTTGCCCCAATTCTTTGCCTGAGTAATTTTTTGCATCTACACGTATTTTAGATGGAATAATCATGTTTGTGAAGTTATTAAGAAGGTGTCAAAAAGGATCTATTATCTTACACAATTGAAAAGAGCTAACGTCTCGCAGAGCGATTTATGCCATTTTTATACAATGTGCATACGTACAATTATCGACTACGCTACACTCGTTTTTCATTTTGCCTTGCCATTGTATTTAGTGAATGAGTTAGAACGCTTACAGAAGCGTGCTATGCGTATTATTTGCCCCAATGTTGAGTACAGCCGCGCACTTTCAATCCTTGGCTTACCTATCATTAACGATCATCACGAAAATATTTGTACGCGTACATTCAATAATATTGTAAATGACAGTGAGCATAAACTAAACAACCTCTTGCCAAAACCATTTGAATGTAATAACTACAATCTTAGACATGTCCCAAAGTTTTCAATTCCTCGTTATCGGACAAACAGGTTTAGAGATAGTTTTATAATTAAATCAGCCATTCGCGCAAATAATTAATTATGATCTTAGCCATCCGTTTGGAATTTTATTATTATATATGTTTTTAGATCTTATTATATATATATATATATATTTAGTTGACAAATTACTAATTTTTAGCTTTAATTTTGATTTTATTCTATTTTGTAAATACGCAATTCAGCCTCACGGCTGCAATGTATTTGGAAATAAAGTACCTTTACCTTTACCTTTAGAGGTATGCGCCTGCAGTCAGAATTCTTAGGTCCAGCGGGATCTACCAACAATCCCTTGCGTGCTTATGTGTACTGGTACCCGTTGTAAAAAGATAAATTTATAAAGCTGATTAATTCACTAGTTTTCGTAGGAGCAATTTAAGCAATACTCTCCTTTTGCCTATGTATTTTCAGTTAATTTCTACCGTTGAGATTGGGCTAATACATGGCTGACTTGAACAGTATAAATACTGGATAACTTCAATGAATTTAATAAAATGATGGTGTTTATCTGCTAGATTTGTCCAGTAGATGAGAATTCATCACGTAAATAGTAATTGATATCAATTTGCCCTTCTTGACCACCAACTACAGCGTTTAAATTTCGCAAAAGGCATATAAACTTTTTGTCTCGATAACATCATAATATTGATAAATTTTTTCGTTGCTTTGGTCCTTACTACTCTCCTAAAATCGTAATTTGAAATGTCAACCCTTTTTTATTATTCTATGGCCAAAAATCGTAATAAACGTACCCTTTTTCTCTGTGAAATATTCTTAATCTGGCTGCCGCGCTGTCCCATGCAGCATATAGATATATCGAGTTCAAGGGCGAAAAGAAGGTCAAAAAAAGTCGTTTTAACATTTTAAAATATCAGGACAGATCAATGTAGGCGTAGTCTTGATCCGGCTCTTAGTTTTCTTTTTTATTTAATTCTCATTTTAATTCGATAGACTTTATCCTTTGTTTCAGTTCTGTTCTCGATGTCTTCCTAAGGCTGGTTTACGTGAGCGATTTCTTCCAGGCCAGCGTTGGTCACGTGACGATGTTTTAGCTCTGTACGAAAGACTTTCATGTCGTCCAGGTAGAAAAGACTCACGAATACGTAAATGAATTCTTGTTTCGGTCTCCATGTAAACACGTCTCATGAAGAACTCAGCTTGAGACGAAATCGCTGGTGTAAACGTCCCATAAGTACATATTTTATCACAAGATGCTTGTGACCATAGTTATCCTAACAGCATGTCTTGTCAAAAACAATAATACTGGATTGTTTGAACGATAATTCGTATGACCAGCGAGGTCTTGTAAAATTTGTAATACATGTTATTATTGAGTGTAGTCTAAAGGCTCTTCAAATATATAGCGGCGGACGATTGAGCTAACTACATGATGGTACCTCTATCACTCGACTATCTTGAACGCCGCGCGCGAACGTGTTCACAAACCCATTTCCCTTGGATCATTCTGTTACTGATTCAATTGCTACCAGTGATCTCGAGTTTTGTTATCTTAATAGATTTTTTAATTCCCGAATAAGAAAATTGTCACTTTTAATGTATGTCCAAAAGGGCATCTCTGACAAGCAATTCACTAAGATATCATGGCACGCAATGTCTTTATTCCCGTAATGTTCGCATCAGTAAAGATCAGAAACAATGATATGCATCATTCAGTTTGAATTTGGGTTGATCAAAAAACGTAAAGGTAACATCTAGTTCAATAACGGTTTGAATTCACCGTACAGAATGCTAGGGAACAATTTGATTAGAAATCGCACAGAGGACGAAGTTACGCTGAGCCTCTTTCGATTGCAACAATTTCAGCGCGATACTAGTAAAACTTTCACCTCCGAAAACTGACAAAAGTGTACAAAAATTCCGTCCTCACCTTTCAAGCTCTGACCAGGCGTTTTCTTGCCCATTTATCCAAACTTACAAACTTTTCCAGTCAGTTTTGAACGTCTTCAAATTACCAATAAGTGAAATTCAGTGCTCTGTTTACGGCTACGTTCATAAAACATTGATTGTCACGGTTCATGCTTTGCTGTGAGGTTATTGAAAGAAGCTATGCATAACAAGATCGTTTGTTTTTGACACAACTTGGACAGTGGAGCGTTGCAACCAGTTCACGACTTCATAGATTGATCATAAACGCGTATCAAATCCTGGGGGATCAAAATCGCTGGAATTATTAAAGCGTTTGACGACCAGCTATCACACGGACCACTGACTAATTCGTCATGAAAAATCTATTGCACTTTACTACTATAGTTTTCACTCAACAAGCTGTAAGTGCGCGCGCCTCCAAAATAACGTACTGAGAGGAATTCGAAAACTCAGCTTATCTTTATTCTTACACAATTCTTTGACAGTGCCACATTTTTGAAAACGAAACGATTACACGGAAAATCACAACCATTTCACGTCTAGATCACGGTAACTATGATTGTTGCAAGTCTAAATGAAAGTCATCGAGCCTTGTGGAACAAATCGTCAGCATGGGCTTCAGTTGGATAAACTGTGATTTTGCATGGAAAATTTGTCAAAAATACGGATAAACGAGTTGCACATAGGAAACTGGGAAAATCACGACGAATCAGTTCTCACAGAAAATCACGGTAATCACTCGGACAAATAGCGGATCGGGAAAACTCACCAAAACGTCAACTAGCTAGACTACTAGCCGTGTAAGTCAAAATGCTTGGATTGTAGTCAGGCATGATAAGAATTTTGTAGTTGTCACTGACCTAGCTAATATCTAATATTGTCAGTGACAACTACAAAATTCTTAATTCCGTGTAAGTAACTCAGTGTCGATCTTTCCTGCTACAGCGTAGTATGAGCTTATACGACGAAAAATATATATTTCATTGTTCTGCTTTTAGTTTTTTCTTTTGGGCTAAGGAAATCTTTGTTGGCTGTTTGAATTGGTTTGACATGAAGTCAACGGAAGATTTACCATAAATTTTATCAACACTCTCCAATGCGATCGCATTGTGCGGCTAGAATACTTGAATAGAATTAGCGTCGGTAGTTCCTTCAGCTGAACGCTGGTCTCCCAGGAAGCCGACAGTGCGCTCTTTACCCCACTCTTTCCATCAGTGCTCCGTTTTAAGAGTATTTAAAGCTAATTAAAGCTACACACGGAATGGAAAGAAGTCGAAACAAGCGTGAGGTGATCCGACAGAGAATTGAACTCGGGACCTCTCGCATCAGAAAGCCGCGCATTAACCAACTGAGCTCCACTTCATCCTTGTGACTCTTGGAGTTCGATTTCAAAATCCTGCTAAACCTCGGGATCTGTTCAAGTGGGACCAGTCACTGCAAGATGTAATGTACGGCGATGATCGAGCTTTTGTTTCTACGGCGTCATCAGAGATTGAAGGTGGGGAAGTTAAATCATCGGTTGGCTTACGACAGCTTTATACTACAAGCACGATTCCAACTGGTCCTGAAATATGATCAGTATAAATTCCTCTTTGCCAGCTCGTTATCTTCCTTTCTAACAGATGACAGTATGTCATTCAAACCATGTTTATAATTAGCAATTTTTTTCTACAAACCCGGAAGGTAAATTCAAGATGCACTGCGCATGGTCATAGGATTTTTCTTCGTAGTCGTTTTTACTTCTGTCCCGTCCTCTCGCAAGCAGTCCTCGGAGCTGTTTTAGTTGACTCTTTGAACACAGCAGAGTTGAAGGTATTCAATGAGGACCTTATAGATAGTTACTTATGAATTTTATTTAATTTAGTTTAAATATCAGAGACGTGTTTGCCAAACGTAGACGCAAGAAATTGCGTGCGCAAGATTAAGCTTCAAGTGGCGAGCAAAAAGCAAAATAGAATATCAGTGGGGAAATTTTCTGTTTTTGAAGGCAAAAGGCACAGCGTAGAACTAAACAGTAGTCTTCCTTAACTTCCACATTGGTTTTTACATTTAACTTCAATCACAAAACTGCACCTCAGTTTACAATCGGGCTTCAAATTTCACGTATTTCAATATGAACGCTGTCACGTCTAAGATTTTCTAGTCAGTTATTTTAAAAATACCATTATTTTGTGTTCAGAAACTGCCTAAAACTTGATTCTTGGGACTGCAACGTGAGTTCGGTCGTGTTGCCTTGGTGATAAACAGTTCAGTCAAAAACGCTAGAATATTTGCATGATTTTAAAGTAAATAATTGATTGATATAATTTGAAAATACCACTTGCTGGCGTCTTGATTCAGTTTTGAGGTTTCTCCCTTTTTCTTTCGTCATTTTGTTATTTTTTCTCCCTTTAATTCCCCTTCCTATGTGTGTGCAACGAGGAAATATTGTTGTGTGTTATTGTTGTTTTTCTTTTTCTTCTTCTTCTTTCTCTTCTTCTTCCTCTTCTACTTCCACTTCTTCTTCTTCTTCATAATTCGTATTCTTCTTTACCCTTTTAGACCCCTAATCGTTTCTATTTAAAGGCCATTCGCGAAGACAATCACGAATTAAAGGCAGATTAATAGCATCATTCAAATTCCTTTTTTCGCGACACACCAATTTGCTTTTGGGATCAGAAAGACGTACGTCAGGAATGGTGGAAATGAAATCCTCCCGAGCCATTTGAACTCACATGTAGTCTTAAATCAGCCAATTGCTGTCGGTTATGGTGATTCGATAGGTTAACTCTCGCTACGTTCTAACACAAACCTGCCTGCATGGGCTTTTAAGGAAGGAAAGGGAATCGTCGGCTATGCAGGCTAGTCGAACTCTGGACGAAAGTTGTTAAGCTAATCAACGGTGTTTTTGTTTTGTTTTTTTGAATTCTATAAATTGAACGATTCCGGCGTTCGGAAGTCTGAAACTAAAAAACCAAACTGAAACAAAAACAACAACACTGACAACAACAACAACAACAAAAACACCACATCAAATCCACACGGAAGTTTTCAATTCCAATCTGTTTGATAAATTTATTGTATCGTTAGAAATTATCTTAAATCACCCATGAGTCACTAGGCAACTATTTTGTCAACATTAAAAATGTTACTTTGAAGTGATTACTCAACCATGTACACAGTTTAATTACCCATCATTCGCCATGTTCGCCGGGTACTTTTTGAGACACAATATATAGACAGATGTCAGTCGAGCGTGCCAAGGAACACGCCCCATTACATCATAACACCTCCCACATCAATGGTGTAATGTTTTTGACGCTTGAGCGGCGAACCAGTCGTGTGCATGCCCAGTAGCATTGTGGAAATTCTTTTCTGAGAACGTATTTAACGCTTGGATCGGCGTGGTTTTTTTTTATTTCATTTATTTTTCTTTATTTTATTTTTTTACTTCCTCGATCTATTTATTGCATACCCTTTATTTATAATTCATACATTTACATTCCCTATTAATTATTATTATTAATTATTATTATTAAATTATCTTTTATTCACAATTCATACACCCTAAGGCCCTAATGAACCACACATCCCTTATTCACTATTTGTTCATTCATTCACACCTACAAATGCCCTATTGAATTGCATATCCTTTATTCACAATTGTTTGCATTACACTATTTTTCTGTAATTGTATTATGTTTTGTTTCGTGTTATTCACCACATTGTTTCCACTCCACGTTATACCACACACAATTCCCCTACATTCCTTTTCTCACCTCTCCACATTCCAATGCCACACACCCATGCACCCTATCATTTTTTCTATTCAAATTTTCAATGAGCTTTTATCATGTAATTCCAAAAGTCACAGTACAGAAATACAATTACCATAGCTGGAAAGAGCACGTCAAAATTAGTAAAACTGTGAAGTTTGAATGAAGTAACTTTCAAACTCACGAAGATGTGAATTTTCCGAAACCGAAATTTTGTATGAAAACATTCGCTGGTACTGGCAAGAGATGCCTACCAGCAAAGGTTTTCTTACAAATTCACACTTTTCAAAAATTCATATTCTCGCGAGTTTTGGATTTAATTCCTCCAAACTTCACTGTCTTGCTAATTTCAACATGCTCTTTCCAGCTATGGTAATTCTTTTTCTGTTTTACGAATTTAAAAATACCTGATAAAAGCTCATTATTTATTTAGATAACTTTCATTTATTTCACATTTTTAGTTATCTACTTTATTTCATTTTATTTTTTACTACATTTTCTTTCTTTCTTTGTCATTTATATTTGTCATTTATAATTTTTTCTTCATTTTTTATACCCATTTTTCCTAACCCATTACATATCCTTCATTCACAAATTTACTTTATATTTCAGTATTTCGCATATATTTGTTTGTTTCTTAATTTCACCTTGCATTTATTTGTTTTCATTATTTCATTTGTTCTACATGTTTATATATTTTATTTCTTATATATTTTTTCATATATCCAAGTATCCTATTGAATTGCATATCCTTTATTTACAACTGACACTGACGACGACGATAGCAGTAACGACGAGTACGATGATGACTTGTTCAACGATTAGCTCTCAACAAAGTTTTCAAAGGTGTCTGATTTGAGAATTGTATATTATATTTGTAAGACAAATTGTTTCTAAATTCAAACTACGTTGTAAAAAGGAATGTTGACAATTCAAATTTGTTATTTTCATTACAATTTTTGCGTTTTTCGTTGATTTTAGTAGCGATTGGCAGAAAAGTCAAAAGTAGACTTACGACCCCTCCCCCAGGGGAACATCAAATGTAAATTATATAAATATCACTCTACATTCAAAATTATAACTTAAAACAAAAGAATCTGAGAACTGACAATGTCTAAAGTTTATTACTATCTATCATGATCCAGTTTCGGGAGTTTCAATGCATAATATGTATTTGTAAAAAAATCCAATTCTGTACCCTCCCCACCACAGGTAATGAAAATCCAAGATGGCGGAATGTTCAAATCCATTGACGTTTTTTAAAAAAACTGCGGGTTTTTCAGAGTGACAACAACTGAATTCTTTTTAGTGCCCTCGCCATGGCAGCGGAAATCGTTTTAGCAGCACATTTTCAAGGCACAGAATACGGCCTTTTGCCTTTTCTTTCCGTGTAGCCCTTTTTCTCATGAGGAGCTGTCATATTGACGGTGCACTACTAAATGTTTCTCCATTATTGAAGTTTTAATTGTTTTAATTTTGTTATTTTTATTCAACGATCTGTTAGAGATTTGCTCTTTATCGAACTAAAATATGTTCATTTTTGCCGGTTTGAATTTGTGGCCCGTCAAAGTCTGGTAGCCTTATTAAATTTGCTTTGAAGCGAGGCTAACATTGAAAGTCATCGCAAATTAACTATAAAACAACCAAAACAAACAAAAAACAAACGTTTGTCTCACAATCGGAGTCTCGCAAAGTCTCGCCTTGACCATTCGACACCCCTAAATATGTAATCACGCCAGCGATAAACACGTCTCTTTTTCGAGCCACAATTTTCAATCAGTTCAGCCATGAAGTTTGGGCAGATGTTTCTTTGTGTCAAGTTAGGACAATATTTGTCCAGCAGTCCTCTTTGTTCAGCTTAAGGCTATTGACCTTAGTTTACTTAATATTCAGGCTGAACGCCAGTATTAAAACGGTTTGGGCTGCGAACGTACGTAGCTGCTCACTTTCTTCATCTATCTATATCTAATATTCTTACTATTTCTTATATATCTATATATTTCTTCATCTATCTATATCTATATATCTATATTAGGGTTTTTTTCATAATATTTATTTTGCGAATTATAATTTTTTTATAAATGTATTTAGATAATATCAGATCGAGGGCGGCACAAGTTTACTAGTACACTCTGTACACTATTTAGTGCTACCCTCAGTAAATAAAGTTGTTATTGTCATTAGATTTGGTCCTCTTGTGGTCCTCACAGTAATCAAAGTACTGGTGCGCTAGCCTGCGTAGCGGCCCTTCATCACCATCATCTTTATTTGTATACCATCGGGGTAGATACATGTAGGTTATTATAGATTTTACAAAATATCAAAGATTACAAAATATAATAAAGTATCTTAGGGAAAGGGCAGGGGAGGGGAAAGGAGAAGGAAAGGAGAGGGGAAAAGGGAGGGAAGGGTCCCCTCCCCTCCCTTTTCCTCTCTCCTTTCCCCTCCCCTCCCCTTTCGGGCCGCTACGCAGGCTACAAACACCAAACTCCGCGGTCAAATGTTTTTCAACCGAGGGGGGTCTTAAGGTACGAATTCTTAAGAAAATGTTTGGCAAATTTTTTTTTAACACTTATCAAAACAGTAGATATGTGTACATAGTACCTACTAGCCTTGCTTGCCACATATTGTAGCTAGGGTTCGTCTGCTTTCTTTGTATCCTCGGGAAACCCATATCATTGGAAATTTTGAAATACACTTTTGTCACAGTAAGCTATACGCATCCCGAGTAAAAATGTACAGTGAAAACAAACTTTCCAAATCAAGAGTAGCACAAGTCGTACGTGAGGTTTCAGGCCTTCGTGACTAGCCATGGGTACTGGTTACACGCAGAGGAGCTCTTGGTTACACGTAACTCTCTTTTTGGGAGTTTAGTCTTATTTTAACGTAAATGCGTCCTTCTGCGGCCAGTGACATGGAGTGCCCGTTAATTTACGATGGTTAGCCAGAATTATATTTCTTTGCCCTTGAATGTAGACATCGGTTTCCTAGTCAGTCGTTTCTTTCTAGTGTTTTCATCGCTTTTGGCTGCTGGTTTTTCAAAACTGAAGCTAACTGAAAATTTGGATTCAGATATAACGATGAACCAAAATCACAACTCAACGGCGGGAAGCCAATTAAATATACTTCCGAATATCTAACGGCTTTCCTGCTTTCTGATTCGCCGTATTTTCTATTGTGTGGGACCTAACTCAGGGGCAGAGGGGATGGTTCAGTAGACATTGGGAGGGAATGCAATTACGTCATCGCGTACCCTGGAAACTATTTTGCTTTACTGACCAACCGACGGTCAGATTTACAACCGTCAAAGGCAAGATAGAAATAAACCTCTGGTTTCCAGGGTAGTCATCGCGTGGCTAAATCCCAGCGACGCTTTAAAGCGGTACAGTTGATTTTAGCATATCGGATCAGTTTTCTGTTATCAAGCATGAAGTTCTCAGCAAGGTCGGTTACGCATTATAAACGAGCAACAAGCAAGCAAACATGGCTCCCGTAGCTAGTCACTAGCCATCACGGTATCTACTGTATCTATCAAAGTATCAACATCACGTAGCTATCAATTAGCTATCAGTATTTATCACGAACCTGACAAGTATAGGGGTAGGGTCACCACATACTGGGACCACCAGTCACGTGATGTCAAGGTTTATAAACCAGACTGATCAAACGTCACTTCAATTCCAATTGGCATGCATCGAAAAGCTTTTACTGAACTGAATAACTTTATTTTAATGCGATAAATTAATCAGTAGAGCTAGTGATGAAAATAAACTTTCAAGTAAGTCTGGATCTAAAATGAAATTTTTCCCATTGGAAGTCCTCAGCTGGTACAGATGAATGCTCATTCCAAAATAACAGGCTCACTAAGAGGCTCAAGTGTTCATTTCGCAAAATGAAGTATATATTGGGTATCGACGAGAGCCTGAATTGAACTGTCTTTGAATTTGGCACATTTTTCCGGAATACAGGAAAATGGGACATAATAAATGGGTAGAGTATTCGGGCGGAGCCTACCCACGCAACCCTCACCCTCCCTGTTCTCCCTCCAGGGACTACCTGTAATAATATGATACCTGCTGACGAACAGTTATCACGCTGGAAAAAATTTATCTTAGCACTTTTAATTTAGGACTTCAATAAAAAATAGATAGAATAAAACTGAGGATTTTTAGTCAATATTTTGAAAAAAATTCCACTTTTCAGTCCCGTAAAATTACTGGACTTTGACCTAACTCCTGATTGGCTGGTTTTCGATTACTTATTCACGCTCACACATACGAATCTTCCTTTGCAGATTGGGTTTAACATGGCGGCCACAAGGTGTATAGCAAGCGCTCTTCTAAGACGAGCCGAAGGAGCTGTAACGGCAAGAGTAAGATTTGCCAGACTACAACCAGTAAAGGTCCATATTTAAAACTATTTACAGTTAACTTTTAGATCTTTTTGGGGTTTTGTAGGGAGCATTTCTTTGGGTTCGAAGTGTTACGACATCGAGCGATCCACAACTTCAGAGGACAACTGCAGAGGTATTGAATTTCTTTGGGTTTTGACAATTACTGTTGGTTACCTAGAATGAAAACATAACTTGAATTGATAGGTATTTATGTTATTTTGTTTTTTTGTTTTTGTTTGCAGCCAGTCGTGAATCAAGAAACACAGGTAAAAATACCGGATTGAATCGTAAACAAAAGACATGAAAGCTTAAGCTTACATGACAACTGTTAATTTGCTTCATGTTTGACTTGATTTTTAGCCTTTTTACATACTATGGAACATAAGGATGACGTCGTATGATAATGGTACTAAAAACAATATATGTTTCACTGAAAAGTTCAAAAGTACAACTTTTTTGCTACCTTACTGTGTGGGCGTGTTCCATAGTTGAAGACCATCCAAGCACAGGTAGCCCAAGCTGTACATTTGGCTGGAATTTCCAGTGGATATGAAATATTCAAAAAATGAGAAAGAAAGCTTGCCAATTAACTTATCAAGTTGTTATTTATTGTCTCTCAATGTTTGAAGTGATTCTGAGCAAAATCGCATGAGTTACAGCAATTTGAAAAATTTGCCCAATGCGGTCTTAACATTAATACAAGGTTGGTGACTTGGCCATTTCCCGACTGAGATTGGTCGTAAAAAAATGTTAGTAAATTTCATTAAAATTCTTCCCGATCGCTTCCCTTTTGACTCGAGACACAGTTTATTCAAACAGAATGGAGCAAGTTTTCTTGCTATTGCGTTCATTCTAGAATTTCAATAATTCACAGAAAAATCATACCCCGAAATTTGAACCTGACTCAAGACAGCTAGGGGCAGCTGGGAAACAACTCCTGACCAGTTTCAGCTAGTGCATGCATGATCAAGGAGGCACTGCATAAACTGGGAAGCTCCTGACAGTAATTGTGAGAGTAATGCTTTAATTGACCACTCATAGATGCTGCCTCAAACTAAGTTGTAATTAAATAGTTATTACCTTGTGCTGCTAAAAACATCATTCAGATTAATGATGTAATTAATATTGCTTTACATATAGGTCTCAGAGCAACAGAAAAGAAATGAGGAAGTTGGACAGTTCACAGAATTAGTACGTGATTTTTTAAACCCCAAAGAATTTTACGAATCTATTCGTGCTCACAACATGGAGTTTTTCTGTGGTGTTCCTGATTCACTTCTAAAAGACTTCTGTGCATATGTAACAGAGGTAACACCAAAGAGGAATCATGTTATCACAGCCAGTGAAGGCTCTGCAATAGCACTTGCATCAGGATACCACATGGCTACTGGTAAATCTGCTGTCGTTTACTTACAGGTAAGGCTTGTTGTGGGTATTATGGAGCTGTGAGATGTGCATCCTTTTTTAAAATGCAACTTTTGCTGTAAGTTTTGTTGCAAATTTCACTGTGACTTGCAAGTTTTACTGTGACTTTTGTTGACTGTAAGTTTTACTGTCAGTGACTTTTACTGTAATTAAGTTGCAAGTTTTACTGCAATGAAGTTGTAAGTTTTACTGTGACTTGCTGCAATGAAGTTGTAAGTTTTACTGTGACTTGCTGCAAGTTTCAAGCTTCACTGTGACTAATTTTACTGCATGTTTTACTGAAACTTGCAAGTACATGTATTATTGCAAGGAGTATACTTCCTTGAAAACAAATCCATATTAATAATAACATTAATGAAATGATCGTTCAACTATGCAAATTTATGGCAAAACAAACAATTTGTTCATTCATTAGTTTAGACAGTTAATTATTTAACCTACATTTTATTCAGACATCTAATAGATCTGTTTGTTCATCATTTCACGTATATTCATTCTCAAAGGTGCAACTTTCGCACATCAACTTATTAATAATAAAAATTTTGAAAACATGTACCAAACATATTGTAGTGTCGGGTTCCCTGTGTTATAACCGCAAGGTTTTCTGGGATTGACTTTGTCAAATAAACGGCGCCCTGTTTGAACAGTCACTTGTCGTGTTGTTCTGATTTCGTAGTCTAATATACTACATTTTTTGGCGACGAGGATCGAGAAATGGCAACCTACGGCGAGATTGGACCATTTGACCGGGAGAGTGATTCATGGGAATTATATATAGAGAGGCTAGACTTCTATTTTGAAGCGAACAACATCAAAACGACCGAGGATGATTTGAAACGACGCCGAGCTATTCTGTTGAGTTCCGTTGGGAAGAAGACGTACAAACTCATCTGTGACCTGGCACCTGCAAAACCGGGTACTAAATCGTACACCGAATTGTGCACCTTGGTCAAAGATCATTTCGAGCCGAAACCAAGCGAGAGCGTTCAACGACACAAGTTCCACAACAGATTTCGCCAAACCGGCGAAGGCACATCAGATTTCGTGGCTGCTTTACGCAACCTCGCCGAGCACTGTAATTTTGGATCCAGTTTGGAAACAATGCTGAGAGACCGTCTGGTTTCTGGTATAAATAACGAGAAAATTCAACGGAGACTTCTGTCGGAAGTGGATCTAACATTCAAAAAAGCGTACGAGACCGCTGTGTCCATGGAAGCAGCCGCACAACACATGGTCGATTTACAAGCTACGAATCCAGCCTCTGTGAATAAAGTCCGTCCAGTTTACACACAGTCGAGAGAAAGTCGTGAGTCTAAACCGAGCAACACATCTTCTCAAGAATGTTTTCGTTGTGGAAAACAACACAGTCCGGATAAATGTTATTTTAAAGAGAAAAATTGTCATTATTGTAAACAAAGAGGGCACATCATAGCGAGATGCCCCAAGAAAGCACAAAATAAGCCATCAGAGAAACCAGCGACTAGCGCTAGTCAAAATGTCAACAGATCCAAACCTCGAGTGCATGTTCTGGATGAAAAAGAGGAGGATGAAGAGGAAAATTCAGATGATTTATATCCCATGTTTGCGATTCTTGACAGTAACAGCAAAAATCCTTATATGGTGGATGTGAAGATAAATGGTTTACAAGTTAAAATGGAGTTGGATACTGGGGCGTCATACACAGTTATTGGAGAAGATGTTCTGCAACAGATAAACAACATTCAGAATGAGCCCCTAACCCTGGAAAAGTCTAAAGTCACATTACAGTCCTACACTGGAGATATCATTCCTATCCTTGGTACACTGTCTGTAAATGTTCACTATAAAGAATTCACTGGAAACTTACCTGTGATGGTCATGAAAGGAGAAGCCCCCTGTCTTCTGGGCAGAGACTGGCTAAAACACATCAAGTTAGCCTGGTCTGAAATTTTCCATCTGAATGCAGCTGATCAAGAATTAACATCTCTGTTAAACCAACATGCCTCAGTGTTTGAAGAAGGCCTGGGCACAGTTCAAGGTGTCAAAGCTAAAATCTATTTAGTTCCTGAAGCAAAGCCAAAATACTTCAAACCCCGTCCAGTGGCCTATGCCCTTCGTGCTAAAGTGGACGCAGAGTTAGACCGTTTGCTGAAAGAGGGTACCATCCGTCCTGTGGAGTTCTCTGAATGGGCCACGCACATTGTTCCAATCGTCAAAACTGATGGCACAATACGCATTTGTGGCGACTTTAAAGTCACTCTGAATCAAGTCAGCAAACTTGATAACTATCCCATTCCAAAAACAGAAGATCTGCTAGCTCAGCTTGGAGGTGGAGTTCACTTCACAAAACTGGACCTGAGCCAAGCCTACCAGCAACTCGAGTTAGATGAAGATTCAAAAAAGTACACCACTATCAACACCCACAAGGGATTGTTTGAGTATAACCGACTCTGTTATGGCATTGCCTCTGCCCCAGGCATCTTCCAGCGCACTATGGAAAACCTTCTACAAGGTATTGCTAATGTGGTGGTCCGTATTGATGATATTCTGATTGCTGGAAAAACAACTGAGGAACATTTTCAAAGTCTGCGAGAAGTCTTATCACGTCTAGAGAAAGCTGGTATCCGACTGAAAAAACAAAAGTGTATCTTTCAAGCTTCTGAAGTCACCTATTTGGGTCATCGCATCAATCAGCAAGGGATTCAACCCGTAAAGGAGAAAATTAAAGCCATTCAAGATTCACCCCGTCCAACAAACCTGAAGGAACTGCAAGCCTTTTTAGGTATGCTTAACTATTATTCACAACTGGATAAAGAGTCTGCAGCACTGATGTTTGGGGTCAGGAAGTTCCATACTTACTTATATGGAAGACATTTTAAAGCCTATACAGATCACAAGCCCCTTCTAGGTCTATTCAAGAGTGAAAAAGCTATTCCACACATGGCTTCACCCAGAATTCAACGATGGGCCTTGTTTTTGTCTGGGTATTCTTATGACCTGCTATACCGAGAAGGCTCCAAAAATGGCAATGCTGATTGTCTAAGCCGCCTTCCTGTTCAAGAGGAAGTGAAACATGTTCCTATACCGGGGGACATTATGCTAGTAATGGAACATTTAGATAACACCCCAGTGAAAGTGAAAGATATTGCCAGATGGACTTCCTTGGACCCAATTCTGAGCAAGGTACTTAATCAGGTAAACCTCGGATGGCCAAATCAGGAACTGAAAGAGGAACTGCACCCCTATTATGCTCGGAAGTTAGAGCTTAGCACACAAGATGGTTGTATCTTGTGGGGTTCAAGAGTGATTATACCTGTACAAGGACAAGCAAAGCTGTTAGCAGAGCTACACACAGGACATCCAGGTATGGTACGCATGAAATTGTTAGCTCGTAGTTATTTTTGGTGGCCGGGTCTGGATGCAGACATTGAAAGTAAAGTAAGGAACTGTGGAGGGTGTCAATTACAAGCAACACTTCCTGCTGCTGCACCCCTTCACCCATGGGAGTGGCCGTCAAGGCCGTGGTCACGCATTCACATTGACCATGCAGGGCCTTTCCTTGGCCATATGTTTTTGATAATAGTAGATGCGTACAGCAAATGGTTAGAAGTCTTCAAGTGTAATTCATCTACCACTGCTGTCACTATACAGAAGTTACGTGAATGTTTTGCACGACAAGGATTGCCTGATGTAGTAGTTTCAGACAATGGTACAGCTTTTACAAGTGAAGAGTTTGCCTTGTTCATGTCTGAAAATGGAATCAAGCATATTACTTCAGCACCCAAACATCCAGCTTCAAATGGATTAGCTGAAAGGTATGTCCATAGTTTCAAAGAGGCAATGAAAAAGATGGAAAAGAGTGAAGAACCTCTGGATACCAAACTAAGCAGATTCTTGTTGGCTCAACATACAACACCTCAAGCTACAACTGGTAAGTCACCAAGTGAACTGCTGATGAACAAGAAATTGAAGACAAGACTGGACCTTTTCAACCCTTTAAGTCAGGACATCACCCGTGCTCGAGTGGAAGAGAAGCAAAAGGTGCAAAAAGACCACCACGATAACCACGCCCATCAAAGAGAATTTCAGGTCAGTGATACAGTATTTGTTAAGAATTTCTCATATGGTCCCAAGTGGGTGAGTGGAACCATTTGACCGGGATTGTTTGAGTATAACCGACTCTGTTATGGCATTGCCTCTGCCCCAGGCATCTTCCAGCGCACTATGGAAAACCTTCTACAAGGTATTGCTAATGTGGTGGTCCGTATTGATGATATTCTGATTGCTGGAAAAACAACTGAGGAACATTTTCAAAGTCTGCGAGAAGTCTTATCACGTCTAGAGAAAGCTGGTATCCGACTGAAAAAACAAAAGTGTATCTTTCAAGCTTCTGAAGTCACCTATTTGGGTCATCGCATCAATCAGCAAGGGATTCAACCCGTAAAGGAGAAAATTAAAGCCATTCAAGATTCACCCCGTCCAACAAACCTGAAGGAACTGCAAGCATTCTCGGTATAGCAGAAAGATAAAATTGTCTTATGTGTAGTCTAATATACTACACATATTTAACAATATTCTCAAACAATGAGTAAATTAAGATCAGCACTAGTACTGTAGTTATAATACTGGATATGCATCCCAAGGGACTCTTGTTTGTCCACTTTTCAAGACCAACTATGTTAACTTTTTGTTCCAGTTCTCTGTGTGAAATTTGGGGAAAAGTCCCTTTTATAATTAAACAGGTTAGCTCTTCTTCACTTTTTAAAAACCGGCTTAGGATGCAATATCTCGATCATCCTTATTCAAAATTGATTGTGTTCTTCCTGCTTCATAAAATTTTAAACTAAAATTCTAAACTAAAGTTCAAAGTTCATTTGATATTCAGAGCATCCTACATTGTCCAATCTTCAAATTCTTTTTACTGATCATTGCATACACACACAAATTTTGTTTTAAGTCATGTATTTATTGTCTAATAGTTCTACCATTATTATTCTAGAACTCTGGTCTGGGTAATATTGTTAACCCACTAATGTCATTAGCTGTTCCTGGAGTGTACAGTATACCAATGTTATTATTAGTGGGCTGGAGAGGAGAGCCAGGAAAACGTGACGAACCCCAACATGTTGTCCAAGGCCAAGCTACTCCTGGAATTCTTGGTATGTAAGATATGCAGTCACTCATAAAATGAAAGTTGTCTAAATTCAAAAAGACATTTGGACCATTACAAATATTACCTGTCCTGTTTCATTATTTTAACATTCAACTCAAGTAATTCAAAACAGCTAATACTTCAATAGTTGTACTTACTGGGCTACCTGTGGTAAACTGAGTCTACATCTGTGTTGTGGTTGTCAATAAGCAAGTGTGCAAAGTTACCCAGATGGCCTAATATACATCTTTACCTTCATTGTTTGTTGTCTTATTTCAGACCATGTCATGCCACTTTTGTGGGTTCATTCTTTAATACATGTATGTAAATCTGATTTTAACATGTTTATCATTAGCCTGTGTGGCCAGTTCTCAAGAGAGTTGGGAGCTACTGGGAGGGGAGGGGGAAGGAGGGGAAAAGTGAGAGGAGAGGGACTGGGGGAGGGAGGAAAGGGAGAGCCTGCTGGTAAACCCCAGGTTTTTCGGTTGCTCCCACTCAAAGGATCAAATTACCTCAACCAGTCACAAATCACAGGAAGTGCAATATGATCTACGATCTGTCAAATTCACGTTTTTTGGGGCCTTCACTGAACCAAAACAAATTCATAATTCTAGAGTTTTTACATTTATTTTATGATGAGCTTATAAAGCCAAAACAATACAGGGCATTACGACTTCAACACGGTTTATTTGTGGACACTAAGGACCGCACTCTGTGCGGCAATTAATATGTATATATGCATGAAACACCATATATGGCGATCTAGACAATCGTTTCAGAGAGACCTAACAGTAACGTGTTAATCCAGTGTTCAAACATGACTTACATTCAGGTTTCTAACTTCATTGTGTTTGCTAGAAGCCTTTCGCATATATTTCCATAATTTTCTTCAACAAAAACTAGTATGTTTCAATACAAGCAATACTTTGCGTGGGATTCTGTTACGGGTAAATATCTTCACGTTACTAATGTCTTGTGTTGAATCAGTTAATTCACTTGTAACCAACAGTGAATTAAATATATTTTCAACTACGTGCTTGGATTCGTTTTTACTGAACTGAGCCTGGTTGTTTTAAAGTATGTTAGTGTTACTGAAAAATACTTTAACTCTACGTTAGCGCGAGCCCATTTCGGAAAAACCAGGCCCTGTACTAGCTATTATCATTAATTAACGTGCCGTGATACAAGCTTCGGCTTCACTTTACGTTTATTGTGCAAGCTCACGGCAAATTATTCTTTGAAGGTCATGCTTTGAGTTTTATTATAACATACAGTTCCTTTCTTCGAAATGCGGGATCCACTTTGATTACGAGGATAATAGCTTGTTTTGCCTTTTCATAATACCGATTTCAAAGATCGTTACTGGTTGAATTAAACTTAATTCAATAATAACGAAACTCAATTAATAACTTTATGAGTATCACAAGATTGTCGACGTTTAGATATCTGCTAAAGAAGCACCAAACGAATCAGTTGAAAACCGAGACTATAAAAAATAACGTTGTTTCTAAAGAATCTATAAGAACAACAACTTGAAGACTACACTTTATTTAGATGATGATGAAAACAAACGAATAGGACTGATATGAGCATTCATACTTTATTTTATTCCGGCAAAAAAGTACGCTTTCTCTCAGACTCTATCTTTCTTTTCCTCTCTTTGCTTCTATATCATCTTTGAACATCATCAAAGCTAAACAAAGATATTTAGTATTTCATTTCGAAAACTTTAGCCTACCAAAAACTCTTTGATATGCTTTTATGGCATTGTTCTTTGAATTGTTTTCTGCGACATGATTAAGTTTGAATAATTAGATATAGAAGTCCATTAATGAAAAGTATAACGAGGATGTGTTAGCAAACACAATCACCCTAGTGCTAAGCTTGCCTTATGATTCAGATCAGGGTTTTGACCAATCATCGATGCCTAAATATGATAAATATTCATATTTTGTGAGCCCTTAGTTGTAAATACCAGCAGTCAATACCAATCGTTAGTGTCCAAGATTAAACCGTGTTGAAGTCGTAATGGTCCCTGCTGGGATCCAATGTTTGTGGTTTTAATCAAGCTAGGTGTTATAATGCTCTGCACTTTGAGTCAGTACAAAGGCTTGTGTCTGTTTCTAATCAGTCATTGTTGTTATAAAATAGTCTGCTTTGGAACAAACAACTGGAAAATAGTGAAAATGTAACATAATTTATTGCAGAGAAAAATCATTTTCAATTCTGGATATCTATCTTGGACGTGTGCACTCGAAGCCAGTCCCGAATGATTTCAGTCAAACAAAAAGAAACTGATCAGAATGAGCTGGAGAGGGTTCAAAGGTTAATTCTCTCATGAATGTAAATGAAAATTCTCTATGTTAAGTTTTTAAATAGCTTTGTAAGTTTTTAACTACAATTGCCCTGAATTTTGATAATGACTCCAAAGCAACGAGGTAATCGTTAATTGACCAATGGTGCATTTTATTTCATAAATAATTGACTTGGGTATAGGCTTGATAATGAATTCTACTTTTTCCGAAACCAGTCGGCAGAACCGTCAGGACATCTTTGCCCGAGAGATTTCAAAGGATTCATTTCAAAACATGTTGCTCTTGTTTTACATCGAGATTTAGTAGCTCTGTGTTCTCATTCACTGCTGATTTGGCCATCTTTTCCATCAAGAACATCAATGTTTCAACACTATGTTTTTTGACCAATAGAAATACGTGCACGCTGGTGTGCGTGAGTAAACAAAAACCTGGGGTTTACTAGCAGGATCTCCCTTTCCTCCCCTCCTCCCCTTCTCCCCAGTCCCCTTTCCCCTCCTTCCTCCTCTCCTCCATTCTTGTTCCCAGACCCTCTTCGGTTGTTATTCCTCCCTGTCAGAGGCTCTGGGAAACACGTCTAAAAATTCCCCCAATTTCATTGGTCCTTAGGCTAAACAAAGCTACGGTCAGGGAGGATGGAAGGTCAACGTTCCGCTTGTACCAAAATTACACTTGTATATAACCGTATTATTAGTGCAATTTTTACTTAGCACATACATAACGACCTTTAAAGATGGCAGGAGTACCTCCGATGAACTGGAACTTCTGAACTCAGATGTTTCGCAAGCCTTTTACCACGAAGCAAGCCGCCATCCGGGATATGTTAAACTAAAGTCTAAGAAGAAGAAGGTTTACTTAGCCTCAAGGCTTAAATATTATCCTAACTCGACTTCCAGCTTTAATCTAACCAGACTGGCGCTGTGTGGAGACATAAGTCCAAATCCAGCAACTAGCGTGAAGACAAAATGTAAAACATGTGAAAGAACCTTAGCCAAAAATCACCGAACCGTGCGATGCCAAACTTGTAGTCTCCTCTATCACCTCAAATGTTCTGGTCTGTATACAAAGAATTATCAACAAGCACAGCTCAACACCAGCTCCTCTTGGATTTGTACACCATGTCTTTATGAAACTCTTCCTGTGGATCTAAGTTTCAGCTCAAGTTATTCTGCGAACGACATTTTTCAACAACAAAATGAATCGTCACACTCGATCACCTCTGAAGAAGACCCTTTGCTCATTATGTCAAACAAGAGACAAACACGTCATAATCAAGATCTGCTCATACATCTGAACATAAACAGTGTCCAAAATAAGTTCGACGAGCTAAAGGAAATCAACAAAAAATTAAAAGCAAGTATAATTATATTGACCAAGACAAAAATTGATTCCACATATCCAAACAGTTTATTCAAGCTAGCTGGCTATCGGATCTTTCGTAATGACAGAGCTAAAGGAGGAGGAGGAGTAATAGCTTACGTAAAATCAGGTATAGCCGTCAAACGCTTAAAACCTACGAAAGCCTATAAAACACTGGAACCTCTTGCCCTAGATGTAGAGATAGGTGACAATAACTCCATTGTGTTGGGCTTATATAGACCACCATCAAGATCATCAAACAACAATGAGCTTTTATCATGTAATTCCAAAAGTCACAGTACAGAAATATAATTACCATAGCTGGAAAGAGCACATCAAAATTAGTAAAACTGTGAAGTTTGAATGAAGTAACTTTCAAACTCACGAAGATATTAATTTTCAAAAATCGAAATTTTGTATGAAAACATTCGCTGGTAGGCAAGACATGCCTACCAGCGAATGTTTTCATACAAAATTTCGATTTTCAAAAATTCATATTCTCGCGAGTTTTGGATTTAATTCCTTCAAACTTCACTGTCTTGCTAATTTTAACATGCTCTTTCCAGCTATGGTAATTCTATTTCTGTTTTACGAATTTAAAAATACCTGATAAAAGCTCATGATCTTAGGAGACATAAATCTTGATAAATGTAAGCCAAACAGCACGGAAGGAAAGATCCTTAAAGACCTAGAGGATATATTCGATCTCAAATGCTTAATTGAGGAGTATACTAGAATTACCCCTACCAGTAAAACTCTTATAGATGTCATCCTAACTAACAGGGCTGATCTATTTGACACCACAGGGGTGATTGACTTTGGATTGAGCGACCACGCAATGATTTATGGCTTTTTGAAACCGAAAGTAAAAATTCATCCATCCAAAATCATATCCTTTAGGAGTTCTAAAAACCTAGACGAAGCTAAGCTTAAGGCTGATGTAAAAGAGGCTATGGCTATTGTGGATCTACAGAACTTAAGTTCTGCAAATGAGTGATACACATCCTGGCACATAGAATTGACAAAAGTATTAGATCGACACATGCCACTGAAGAAAATGAAAGTCAGGGAGAGAGACGCACCGTACATAAATGCCGAATGGAAAGAAGCAATTAGAAAGAAAAGGAAATTTGCAAAAAGACATAAGAGATTACAAACAGAAGAGAGTCTGGAAATGATGAGATATTGGAGAAACACTGCATCCCGTCTTAGACGAAGAGCAATTAAGGACTTCTGGAGAGCAAAGGCTAATGACCTTAAAGAAAACCCTAGATCCTTCTATAAAGCCTTCTCGCCTTTTATGAATAATAGGACAAAAGGTGACAAAGATATCACACTCAAGGTTAATGATAAGATGGTTCAAGAACAGCATGAAGTGGCAGACATTCTTGCTGAATATTTCTCCAAGATAGCAGACAATATTGGAGACACATCTGGAGGTACTGAAAGCGATCCTCTTATAAATCAAGTGAGTGTAAGAGAAATGGAGTGACAACACGTTTAAATTCAGTAAGATCGAACACGATGATGTATTGAAAGCTTTGAAAAAACTGAACCCAAATAAAGCCATGGGGTTTGACCTCGTACCCCCGAGGGTTCTCAAGATAGCTGCAGAGGAGGTTGCTGCTCCTTAACTTTGATATACAACCAAGTTATAGAACAGAGGGAATGTCCAAAGGACTGGAAGCGTGGTGAATGGACCCCAGTGTACAAAAGAGATGATCCTCTGAGTAAGGAAAACTACAAACCAGTTACTGTACTCACATCGGTCGACAAGATCTTTGAACAACTTCTCTGTCAACAACTGAAGGAACTTTCAGAAACCATTCTGGATGGATTTATGTCGATCTGCATATAGACATAGATATAGCTGTGAAACCACATTTAGTGAGACTAGTGGAAGACTGGAAACGGGCACTAGACACTAATGAATCTGTAGCTGTCTTGTCAACGGATATGAGTAAAAGCGTTTGACTCTATGCACCCGCCGCTATTACTAGCTAAGCTCCAGATAGATAGAGATAGAGAAGATAGAGAAAACCGAGTTAGAATTCCAGTGACTGGAAAACACTAAATCGTGGATGTCCCCAGGGTTCTGCCTTAGGGCCAGCTATGTGGAACATATTTCAAAATGACTTGTTCTACGAAAAGACAACATCACAACTCATGATGTGCGCGGATGACCATCAACTTTGTACCTCACACCATAATGTGGAAGAAGTAATTAATACATTGGAACAAGACGGAACGACCACTGCAAAGTGGTACAGAGGGAACTATCTTAAAGGTAATTTAAGTAAATACAAAGTGATGGTGATGACAAGAAAGAAACAAGAACAAGACATAAGAGACGCAGTTATAGATAACACACGCATACATGGAAGAAAATTTCAAGTTGTTGGGAGTCATCTTAGACAAGGATCTAAATTTCACTGACCATATATCAGCTATTTGCACCACAACAAGCAAGAAGGTAGGAATCCTATCGAGAGTATGCAAGTTAATACCCATCCACGCAAAACTACAGATTTATAAGTCTGCAATTCTACCACACTTCAACTACTGCAGTTTGGTCTGCCACTTCTGCAAAGCTAGTGACAGAAGTAAATTAGAACGCATTAATCAAAGAGGACTAAGGGCTGTTTACTGCGACTACGAATCACCCTATGAAGAACTGTTGAAGAGAGCAAAGCTCACCACTCTGTACGAAAGAAGGCTACAGAATATTGCAATATTCATGTACAAGATCAAAAACAAACTGCTACCTCAAACTATGACTGATTTATTTAATTCTCCATCTCATAAGTATAATCTAAGGAACACAGATTTTTCTATTACTAGTTATAAGTATAGGTAATCATACGGTTTCGAGTTTAATTTGGAATTAATTTGCATGAGTGTGTTTTTCAAAGAGTATCAAAATTGCACGAGCCCGTAATATACATGAAAAAATTCGAGAAAATAAACGGTGATTTTTTTTAGAAAAACTGTTAAAATCTCGAGAAGAAAACTTTGAGCGCGCGCTCGTTGAGATGTGAAGGCGTCAGTAGCGCGCGCAAGTCATCAAAAATTTTATTTAACTGACAACCAGATCCTCAAAGTTTTTGCCACTTTTTTAGATATACATGTTCTTTAATGAGTGAAAAACTTCGTACATGTCATGCTTGTTAATGTTTACAATAGCACAATAAGAAAAAAATAATTTTAAGCACATTTTTGGACCTGTAAATTCAAATGGCATTTGCACTGGTGTTACAGATTTTTGCACTGGTATTACATTTGAACTGCACTACTCTCAGCCAATCAGCATCGAGAATTTTTTTCATGTATATTATTATACAGTTAAGTATGGGAGGAATAGTCTTAGGTATTTTGGACCATACTTGTGGTCTAAGCTCAGTATATCATTAAGATCATCATCCTCCCTTCAGGTTTTCAAAAATGGTATCAGGAAGCTGAATCTGACCGACTTGACAAATTAAATTTAGCACATTATATTTATATAGACATATTTCATTCCGATAACAACATTACATATCTATATAGTCATAAATTATATTTTATATAGTCATATATCATCCCAATAACAACAGAAGCATATTTTTTATAAATTATAGATGGATAAGATGAAAAGCCTGATTGACTATTTTATCTAAGTACAATATATTTTTTTATAGGTCATAACAATTAACTATTGTTATATAATGAATCATTTATTATATTTTAAACAAAATGACAAAAGTATCTTATTGCAACTTTAAATAGAACATGTAGGTGTATATATATATATATTATCATTTTAATATTACTATTTTAATATTCTTTTTAATATTATTTAATATTTATTTTAATATTACTATTTTAATGAATTAATTTTTTGTTATGATATTATTTTTCCTTTTATTTTGTCTCGCCGATTAGTAGGGCACTTGTGTCCGGCTATAAGACTAGAGACTTTAATAAAGTTATTATTATTATTATTATTATTATTATTATTACATGTAGAAACCAGAAGTTTCAATAAGAACATCAGAAATGGCTCTACATATAGAACCACTAAAAAGATTTTGAGAATGGAAAATTCTTCTATATGCGTTATAGTTGCACCAGGTTATATTTATCAAGAAATGTTTCACATGAATGTTATAGCATGAGACACTTTGGCAGTTTGAAATTCAATTTTAACATAATATTTATTTGACATCACAACAACATGCTAAATTCTCCCCAAAATGACTTGAAATCTAGTAAAGCAAAGAGTAAACTTTATCTAGGACTTCTCCAGAATATATGAGTGATGTGGTGAAAAAGTAAAGAGGTCTATTGCTAAGCAAGCTTTGCTATCCTAGCCTGCTATTAGTAAGACTAAATATTGAGTAGGCATCCTTTTGGGGTCATCAGGAGAAAAAGGCAATTCTGTTTTTTTCAAAATTTATTTTCTATGGTGTCTGTAAAAAATCATCCTCAAAATGGCTCAGGACATAGTTTGATAATTCCTCTTTGTGGTACCAAGAGCTCATGAGTGAGTGATTTCAGAAATGGTGAAATTTTTGGCTGAATCCAGGGGAGCGATCTGATGGTCAAGTCGCCAAGCATCAACACAACCCTGAAAATAGCTTTCTCAAATCCTCTGAATAGAATTTCAAATAAATGCCACAGAACACTTCAATAATAATTATTGATCAGAAGTGTTCTGTGGCAAATTTCCCTCTTAATTTACAGTTGAATTGGTCTTGCATTTAAAATAATGCTTTCCAGAAATAAAGATCAATAATTATTATTGATCTTTATTTCTGGAAAGCATTTAAATGCAAGACCAATTCAACTGTAAATTAAGAGGGAAATTTTTACCCACACCGAACATAACAGGTACAGTACCACAGCTGGAAGCCCACATATAAACTCAGAGGATGGGTTGCTAGTGATGTTTGCACTCATCTAGTTCCATTTTATGGGAATCATCCTCAAGCTGTGGGATTGCAGGGCTAATCAATTGATGATAATGTTGATGATGATTGCATGATGATAATAATCGGTGTAAGTAATATGATAATGATGATGTATATCATTTCTAGCATCTTGTGGAATACCTTTCCAAGTTCTCCCTGACTACCAAGAAGGTGCAGAACAGGTAAGCACAGATATATACTTTATTAGTTTGTAACCTGATTTTGTCTTGTCTTCCACATCGTTATAATTTTTTGATATTAAGGTGACCAGTGTTTCAAAACAGTTATTATTAAGCTTTCTATGTGTAATACTATAGTTATAATTATAGTGCTTGCTCTTTAAGTTGATACAAGTTTGATGACCATACTAAAGAGGTGTTTGCTTGAAGTGGAGGAAGAAGGAAGCAGTATGTGGTGATTAGGACCAAGAAATTGTACATGTATCAGAATAGTATGTCTGATCTTATTTCGTAGACCTTGAATCGGCAATAAATACACACTAAAATGTCAAAATTTCAGTCACTTAAATTTTGCATAATTTTGTTTGTGACACTTATATTTCTCAGCACTTCAATTTCACCAGTTTTTAATTGTGAAATTGTGAAATGAAAGTGTTGCAAAAATCCCATGTGTTAAAGGTACCTACATATATTCTGTCTTTTGATCATTTTGTATTTTTGCATTTCTACATTGTAGTCAGCTTACTTTGGTTACATGTACATACTAGTTGTGCATTTATATGGCTTCATGTTGTCTTTGTAGGCATTATACACAGCTCGTAAACACATGGAAACAACTAAGAGTCCATACTGTCTTCTGGTTCGAAGGCAAAACTTTTTGCCATATAAACTAAAAGATGGAGAAGAATTGTGAGTATATTCAAGTTTTAGGAAATATTGGCCATTTCTCCCTTGGATGATTATGGTTACTATACATATTGTACCTTCAGTTGGTAGCTCTTACTGTGCAGCCAACAATAGCGTTTGATTTCTCAATTTTCTGTGCTCAGTGAAAGAGGTAATTAAAAGTGACTGGCAATTCATCACCAGTAGCCACCTTTTATTGACACCTTATGCTGGATAAGTGGAGCTTCCCTGGTTAATAAATAAGTGCTGTTAGCATTGACTGAATTATGGCAATGAAATCTTTGTATTCTAGATACCCATTAAATAGAGAAGGTGTACTTAAAGTCATTGTAGACTGTCTTCATGATAGAGATGTTGTTGTGGGAACAACAGGAATGTTATCACGCGAGTTATTTGAGTATCGTGTGCAAAAAGGACAAGGACATGAGAAGGACTTCTTGACAGTTGGATCCATGGGTCATGCATCTGCTATTGCTCTTGGAATTGCAAAGTTTAGACCTAAAAGACAAGTGAGTTCTGTCTCTCTCTCTCTCTCTCTCTCTCTCTCTCTCTCTCTCTCTCTCTCTCTCTCTCTCTCTCTCTCTCTCTCTCTCTCTCTCTCTCTTCCTCCCTCCCTTCCTCCCTCCCTTCCTCCCTCCCTCCCTCCCTCCCTCCCTCCCTCCCTCCCTCCCTCCCTCCCTCCCTCTCTCCCTCCGATCCCTCCCTCCCTCCTTCCTTCCTTCCATCCATCCATCCATCCTTTTCTTTCTTTCTTTCTTTCTTTCTTTCTTTCTTTCTTTCATTCTTTCTTTCTTTCTTTTCTTTCTTTCTTTCTTTTCTTTCTTTCTCTTTCTTTCTTTCTTTCTTTCTCTTTCTTTCTTTCTTTTCTTCATTTCATTCATGTGTTAATCCATCCATGCATCCATCCATCCATCCATCCATCCATCCATCCATCCATCCATCCATCCATCCATCCATCCATCCATCCATTCATTCATTCATTCATTCATTCATTCATTTATTCATTCATTCATTCATTCATTCAAAAAATATGGATATAATGTGGACAGGAAGAATTCACTTTTCATTTCAGGTGTTTTGCCTTGATGGTGATGGTGCTGCACTAATGCATTTGGGTAACATGTCAACTGTTGGCCATGAAGAACCTAAGAACTATAAACACATTATAATCAACAATGGCTGCCATGACTCTGTTGGAGCTCAACCCACTGTTGCTGGGAGTGATAGCTTTAGCTTTACTGGTGTTGCTGAAGCAATAGGATACAAGATGGTAAGTCTTGCATGATGGATAAGGATGTTAGAGCATTTTTTGTATCAGTGGGAAAATGGCCACAGCATTGACAGGAATTTTAAATGTCTTTATAAATATCACAGGGGGGTTCATTTCACTTATATGAAAACTCCTCTAAACCATAGGCCCCATCTGCTCTCTACACTACACTACATCATCAGTTTATTGAATATATACATAAATTACACTATGATTTCTGATAGGCAATGCAAGCAAGTGAACCAGATGACATTGCTGAAAAAGTCAAAGCCATGAGATCTATGGATGGACCAATTTTATTGGAAGTTAAATGTAATAAAGGGGGACGCAAAGACCTTGGTAGGCCGACCAGAACACCACAACAGAATAAAAAAGATTTTATGCATTTTCTTGCAATAGACCATTGAAGTAGTCAGAAGGTACATATAGAACTTGGTGACTGATAGAATTTGATCATCCAGTAATATAAAAGTAATGATAGAAATGATAACAATTTAGTGGTATTTATATGAATGCAGTGTATGGAGTGCAGTGTATGTGTATTAGAGTGATCGCACTTAACCCATGAAAAAGTATAAAATCTAAATAGTACTAAATAGTACAAATTCCTTTGTTTTCCATTGTTTAATAGTGCTATTTTGCAATATTTATCTAGTACAATTTCACAGGTTAAGTGCATTCACTCTATGAAATTATTACTCTGAAAATGTGAATTCTCCTTTCAGTTCTTTGGAATTTCGAGGAGAATTTGTAGTTTTATCACAAACTTGTTCCTAATCTTGTTGTGTGGATGTAATAGTATGAATGTGTAGTAACTGGGCTCTGATTACATTTTCAATTGTCTTTTTAAGAAGACTGAAGTAGAATTCAAAGTTTGATCACCAAGGACTTTCTGGTCCACATAATAATTATATGTGTATGAATGTGTTAAAATGAACTAAAGGAGAACTAATAGTTTGACATTTTTGAGAAAGTGCTTAATGTGCTTTCAGATCAAACTTTTCCGATATGTGTAGTACAACTAAATGCAATTTAATGTCAAGTTTGATATTCAGTATAATTTTCTTGCATTAGTGAAGGTCACTCAATTTTGCATTGAATCTAGTCTAGATGAACATGGTGTATTTGTAGAGTACATCAACATATATGTTGTAGTTATTCAGCCTCCTTAATGGCCCTCCAAAAGGGTACTTTTACTCACTGTGTTGGGTCCTGATCTTCTGTGATTTAAAGGAATGAAAAGATGTGTAGCTGGCATAATATATTTTATGATTTGAATACTTTGAATTTTATGCAGAATACTCTGAATTTTGATGAAGATACTACTAACTGCATGTTAGAATTCTTAAACTTATATATTTTTAACAAAAAAAAAAAATGACTGCAAGTTTGTATGTGTACATGTGACTGTATGTGCTGTTTGTATGTATGAATGTCATGCAGTCTCGATTATAGTGCCATCACATAAAACCACAAATATTGAATATATGTGGTGAATATTCACACAAACAAAATTTCAAATAGGTAAATGATTTCTTTGTAAGCCAATGGTGTGTTTGTACGTAGAATACATTACCTGGAATAAACAAGTTCAACTACCTTTTCTTTTTTGATTTTCTGCCAGGCTTGCGGCCAAAATTGTCCGTCTTCAGGCCAATGATCACGATCATCATTGATCATCACTGCCCTGAAGATGGACAATTTTGTAAAAAACGTAGTTGAACTTGTTTATTCCAGATTTATTTGTAGTTATTGTTACTATTTAGGAAGAAAAACAAAATATCTTTATGGGCCTGTCTGTATTAGAAGAATCAAATTTGAATGATTGTCAAGACTTGTAGTACAAAGAAGCACTGCTACATTGGCCTTGATCATATTTTTTCAAGTCCAGGCTGGCCCTTTAAACCACAGGTGCCTGCAAGAATATGATTTCTGTCAGAAAATTAATTAATTCTTTTTGATATTGACTTTGCAATTCAAAAAGATCTTAGGAGAGCTTGTTCAGGTATCACTAATATTTCGTATTCATGCAAACGTCTAATTGAATTGATCGTTAGATACATGTGGGGTAGTAGCCATGTTGGATGAACATTATTTGATGCTAGTTATTGAGGAATCGTTTGTTGAAGTTCATCCTAGATGGCTAGTGTGATGTCACATGCAATACAGCAAAATTTTAGAGGACTAGTAAAATGTATGGGTGGGCTATTTTAACAGCTATTCATAAGAGAGGGTATATTTAGTTACAGTTGACAAACGTGATACCTTAAAATCAAGATCTATGTGTATCTTACTGTACCACTTCACTAGGACTTGTCATATCGATACATTATGGAATATTTTATGACATCAAAAGTTCTTGTGAACTTATGTACTGGCTAAACGTGAAATAAAAGCAAAAGGTTCCAATGTTGTCTTTTCAACTTAAGATATATATATGCAATATAATCTCTGGAGGTAAAGTAATTAGAGTCTCCAAGGAAAGGGTGACTCCACTATAGTGATTTTATTTAACCCGTGAAAGAAAGTTAGTGTCGCACTTAGGCCAAGTTCAGACGTCGAACTTTTGCCGTGTCGAATCTAATAGTTGCATTTTGTAGATGAGAAGTGCGGCTTCTGAACCTATTGTATTTGACAGATTTGATTAAGGTGGCTCGACTGGGTTTTATTTGAGGCACACCTCCGCTGTTTGATCGCAAAATGCGTCGCGGCAAAAAACCTAATTTCAAAAAAAATTCCACAACAAGTCTAGAGATAGATTAAAGTTTCTTTTGACGCTTAAATCATTTTGATCGGAGTTTTCAATAATTTATAGTGATGGCATGGCGATTTTCATAAACCTGATTTTTTGGAAAAACGAGTTTTGTACAAAGCCGCATTTATTGGTTCATAAAATATAATCTGGATCAAGTTCTGCACTCTTAGCTTCAACGATTTCTATGGAAGCGTTTTTGAATAAAACGCGCTTGAACTTTTACGCATCAAAAAAGTAAACAATTTCAAGCATTCAGTTTACTTGGCCGAAAACCTTACTTTTGGGTCTCGGAAAAAGCTTTTTTTGAGCTCATATCGTCTACACATTCAATTACTGTTTGGAAAAGTAGAACAAAATTGCGCCGCACGATTTTGAGAAATATGAATTTAGGTCAAGTTGATAGAGGTGCGCCTTTTCATCTTTTGTTTATCATTTCACTTATCTTTATAAAAAGCTAGAAAACTTAAGATTCGCTCGATATATTTTTTTTCTAAATTCAGTATCAGCATTTCTTAATCCTACACATTTCATGGCCATTAAAGCATTGTAAGATATCCAAAATAAATTATAAAAACGTAAATTTTTAGGCCGCTTACTTCGCGTTGACGATGTTTTGGTGGTCAAGCATCTCCATTGTCCAGTTTTTTTTCTGAACTTGTGAATTCCGATGTATGCCGCTCTTGTTTGCCTTTTGTAAACCTTCCAAGTGGCTACGACTATGATAATTTGAAACAGCAATTTCAATGGCTTGTATTAAAATAACAAAGGATAAGTGCAACAAGCGGAATCGGAATTCACAAGTTCAGAAAAAACCTGGACAATGGAGATGCTTGACCACCAAAACATCGTCAACGCGAAGTAAGCGGCCTAAAAATTTACGTTTTTATAATTTATTTTGAATATCTTCAGTACAAATGCTTCAATGGCCATGAAACTGTGTAGGACTAAGAAACAACTTGGTGAAAATGCTGATACTGAAGTTAGAAAAAAATATATCGAGCGAATCGTTTTCTAGCTTTTTATAAATATAAGTGAAATGATAAACAAAAGATGAAAAGGCGCACCTCTATCAACTTGACCTAAATTCATATTTCTCAAAATCGTGCGGCGCAATTTTGTTCTACTTTTCCAAACGAACAGTTATTGAATGTGTCGACGATATGAGCTCAAAAAAAGCTTTTTCCGAGACCCAAAAGTAAGGTTTTCGGCCAAGTAAACTGAATGCTTGAAATTGTTTACTTTTTTGATGCGTAAAAGTTCAAGCGCGTTTTATTCAAAAACGCTTCCATAGAAATCGTTGAAGCTAAGAGTGCAGAACTTGATCCAGATTTTATGAACCAATAACTGCGGTTTTGTGCAAAACTCTAGTTTTTCCAAAAAATCAGGTTTATAAAAATCGCCATGCCACCACTATAAATTATTGAAAACTCCGATCAAAATGATTTAAACGTCAAAAGAAACTTTAATCTATCTCTAGACTTGTTGTGGAATTGTTTTTGAAATTAGGTTTTATGCCGCGACGCATTTTGCGATCAAACAGCGGAGGTGCGCCTCAAACAAAACCCAGTCGAGCCACCTTAAGTATTAAGTTGAAAAATTCAATTTGTCAAATTCATTTGGTTCAGAAGCCGCACTTCTCATTTACAAAATGCAACTATTAGATTCGACGCGGCAAAAGGTTGACGTCTGAACTGGGCCTTAGAGTGATTTTCGCCAAACTGTGAAATAGTTACTAAGCTAATAGAGATTTCTCATAATAGCGAGATTTTTGACGCATTTGACGCAGCTTTTACGCACCAAGTATTTACATTTGCATAACAATAATTTCATTGTACCAAGCAAACAATAACGCGTCTTTTATCTAAGGGAGCATTCATTTTTTAAGAGGGGGGGTGGGCCGGAGGAATCACATGCAGGACGAGTGTCTGAATAAAAAGTCAGCCCTCCTTTAACTGAGCATTAAATTTTCGTGACCCCCCTCGCTGAGGTTGTGTAATTTATGTTGACCCCACCCCTTACATAAAAATTAAAAAATGCATGACAAATGACAAATATAATATATAAATACATGAATTGACTAAGTCTGTATGTGGTCTGTAAATACTTTTATTTTTTGTCCTTTTCAACTGACAAAGCGTGTCTTCCAATGGCCAACTCTTCTGCCAAAACGATTAAATGTTGGAGAAACATGAAATTCGTCACACTGCAATTCATCCACTTCATCTTCAGATTCAATAACTTCATCTTCAGAGTCGGCAAATTCGTCATCTCCAAATTCAATAAGAATTTCATCTTCATCTTCATACAGTTTTTGATATATTTTATTTACAGTTAAGTTGAACTGTTCAAAAACATTTATGCCAATTGTTTCATAGTTTAAAAGTACTATAGTTACTGATCATTCTAGCTAGCACATAATGTTGTGTTTATTTAATAAAAAAGTTTGCTTTAGGACACACTTTTAGATTTAATACTATTAATATAAAATATTTTACGACCCCCTACATTATAGACAAAAAAAACCGCAATGGCCCCACATTTTTAAGATGTAAATTTGACATGACCCCTCCGTGATTCCTCCGGCCCACCCCCCCTCTTAAAAAATGTATGCTCCCTAAAGAAACTTTATTTTAATTGTTCTTCCAATAAACCTGAACAGGATTTATATGCCTAAAGTGCAAACAATAGATGAATGAATTTGTAATTCTGAAAAGATTTATATAATACAAAAATACAAACACTTTTGCTTTCCATAATTTGAAATATTATACTGTTCGTACTGTATCTGATGCCCATAATGGTTTCAAATGCTCATTACAAACTTGAAAACATCGCATGAAAAACAAACACATATATGAAACTCTAATTTTTCTATTAATATTGCTCGGTTACGGAATTCATGGAGGAGGGTAAGGTTACATCAAACAAGTTGAAAACTATTTTTGCACTTTTGCACTATTGGTTTTTTTTTTTAATTGTTCAGTTTTGGTCATTTTTTGTGCTTTTTTATATGAAAAATGTCCAATTTTGGCACTTTTCAATTTTCTCTAAAAACCTAGAGTATAATGACTTTTCAAGTTTGTCTGATTCTATGCCAACTTTGCAAATTGTTATTTCTCACAAGATCAAAATCGATTATTTGTCAATAAATGAACAGTTTTCAAATTTATTTTTTTGATTCAAGTCAAATTTATATTATTAATTGGTGCAATATGGGGCAGGATGATAAATCCACATAAACACTCATAAGGCCATATTTTGGATATTTCTTTATTTCGCATTCTCTTTTTTGAATATACAACAGGAAATAGACATTTATAACAAAATATCACACATTAGCAGCAGTGCATGTAATAACTTTATAAGAAATGCACATATTGTACACAACAACAGTACATAACTCTTTGCAGTGCTAATGATCCAATTGCAGGGCCGTAGCGAGGTCTAAATTATTGGGGGGGCTCTCGGGATTTCAAGTCACATGACAAAAGTAAATTTGCACCACGTGATGCTTTATGTGTGGGCGTATCCGTAGGGTCCTAGCGTGCACGTGACTCCCCTTGTTCGCGAGCCTGGGGGTGTGGAGGATTTTTGTTGCGACTCAGTGAAATTCATCTGATCCCTGTAATTCACTCCAGCATTTTGATGATCTCCTTAATGAGGACTGTACTTTTGACGATCCCCCCTCCACCAGAAAAGTAGTTGTTAATGATAACAATGTTAATACGCAGCCTTCGTTTGGATGGTAGTTGATGGTTGTATAAGAGCCACCTAGTGGAATAGCCATTAAACCATTATTATTATTATTATTATTACTTGCATGTTTTTTGATGTTCAAATCGTACTCATAACCTGATCTTTTTGTAGGTGATATGGGAGAATACAACATTAAGCTACAGCGAGCGCGAAGCGCGAGCCGCTCGGCACGAATTTCGGTACTGAAAGGAGTTCTCAACCACCGTTTCTAAGTTGTTTTGGGATGTTTCTCTTGGGCCAGTGATATATATAGCTACATTGAGCACAAAGTGCGAGCCACTTTGCAAAACTGATTGGCCATTTTTTTACAAAATTGATTTTTTTCAACTTATTTTGTGGGGGAACGAAACGTGATGTAGTCAGTCGTCAAGAGCTCGATTGTATTTTAATAGCAATGTAGGTACCATTTTTAGATTTCCCGAAAAAAGTACCACTTTTCAACCATGAAGTTGATATGGAATAGTACTTGCGAAGCCGTTCAGCGCATACTTTTTGGACTGTATTTCAAAGATAAGAATTGACGGCTCGCTCGATACAAGAGTTATTGTTTATCAGTTGTGATCATCCCTTCCAGTATGATATTGAACGAGTGCTGAGATTCCCCATTTTCGCCGACAAAAATCAAGTGATTCCCCCTAAAATCCTCCACCCCCCAGGCGATAAATAATGACCGGTCCCCAAGATATACGAATCTAACCACAGATGTAGAAGGTATAAACTTCATCAATCATCGATCAAATCTAGAAAATTATTCAAAAGTAACGGTAACAAAATTACATTTCGCTGTTGTAAATAAAGAGAATATTAAGTAATTTCATTTCATTATTTTTGGAGTCTGAGTTTAAATACAGGCCAGCATATCTAAGAGAATACCATTCTACAGTTCCATCAGTCTCGACTAATATTCGTCGACATGGTCAGCTTAGAACTGTATTAACTTTTTACATTAAATTCTGTAGCAATGGGTTATATATACGACATTTGAATATTGTCTTCATTTAAAATTTTAAATTTTAAATTTAAAAATTTAAAAACCGTTGAAAAATTATTGGAGGGGCGAGCGCCCCCATTGCCCCTCCCCTTGCTACGGCCCTGACCAAGTTGTCAGTGATAGTGTAAGCTTACTACTTTTTAGCTTCACGGAAAGAGGGAAGAGAACGCTCAAAAAAATCAAAATAATTATGAAAAAACAGGATTCAAAAGGAAAGGTAACAAGTTGTATTCATAGCAGTTTCCAGAAGGAAAGATCATGTTCTTTTGACTTTTTTTCTCACCTGATGTCTCACAGTACCGGTCGATTCGCTGGTGTAACATGTGTAAGTAGACGTGATTTTTCAATGATTCTGCTTTAAAAGCTGCCAGAAGTCTTCAAAGATGAAATCAGTAGTTGTTTCATTGACTGATGTAAAAACTTTCATGTAACTTTTTTACTTGCAAAACAAACATATTCATTGTGCCGACTTTCATGACCCATAATGCCTTGCGGTAAATTCAAAATGGCGGACGCCAAACACGAATTTGTGGGGAAAAGTGAAAATGAAGATAAAACGTTGAAAAATATCACCGAAAGAGAAAAAAACATAGCATTTTTACTTTCTATTGGCCAGAAGACATCAGGAACGAACGAGGAAATCCAAAAACGAGTTGATCTTTTCAGAAATCAGCCAGAACTTACCAGCTTGATAGAGAAGGATGTTAAAGCAAGACAACGAACGTCAAAAATTTTTGGGAGAGAACTTAATAAAAACGATGTCCCATTACCAGAAGAGCCATGGAAAACAGGACCTTTTCCAACTTTTACTGAGGAACAGCTAAGCCAATATGCTTTATCTAAATTGCCTGGCAGGAAAAGCATGCTTGAAAAAGGAGAACGATTTTTCAACAGTAGAAAAGTAAGCTAAATTCGTGACTAAAGTTTTAAATTCATATAAATTTAATGCAGTATTTCGTATTTGTCTTCATAGATAGTTACAATGCGTGTCCTGCAAAGAAATAATGAAACCTGGGTGCGTGCATGGGTACGGCAATCGTATGGGTCAATTCAAAGACCAGCTTATGTGAAGTTTAATGACAAAGGTTCAGCAGTTGGAGGTTCATGCATTTGCACTGTTGGTTTGTCTGGGTTGTGTGCACATGTTATTGCTTTACTCTATCAGCTTATACATGTAACCAAAACAGGATCTCTCAAATTAGAAATTCAGTGCACAAACAAGCCACAAAAATGGCACAAGAAAGGATCAAACTCTAGCAACAAACAGTATGCACCTGTGCAACAAATTGATATCAAGTCAGCAAGAAAGAGAAAGGATCAACAATCTCAAAACAAAACAAATAAAAAGAAGAAAGCAGCTCCCAAAAAACGAAATCTGTGTGAAAAAGTAGCCAGAATGTCTAAGGAACTTACCAAAGTTGAAGTTGAAACACATTTTTTGTTGACAATTGGTAAAAACAAAACATTGAGAGAAAAAAGTGGACTTTATCCATTACTAGCTGATCGGTATGTAACTCAAGCAGCTGCAAAAGACCATGATTACTGCCTTCCACCTCCAACCAAAGCTGAAGAAGTGGTAACAGAGAGGTCCTTAGATGTTCCTGATCCATCTGTGATAGAACCAGCAATGATATGCTCATCTGTAATATTATATTATCCAGTCAAACAGAGATCAAATGAATGGTTTTATCTAAGAAATAATAAAATAACTGCCTCAGTAGCTTCAGATTTGATTGGTATAGGAGGATCTGCAAAATTTGAAGAATCTTGGGCTGTACTTAGAGGCCAAACTCAAGGAAAACCAATGAATTTCATCAACTTTCAAAGAGGGATAGAGTATGAAGATGAGGCACGCAACGTATTTATGAGAGATACTGGTAAGTATTTTTTTGAGAAAATAAATATAATATCAGAGTCAGGAAAAAACAAAACAATTTTTAAATAAGCACTAATTCCAATTCATCCGATTCATAATTTCTTCTCTTTGCACTTATATAGGTATTACAGTTTCTGAGTGTGGTATATTCTTTCGAGATGGGATTGGGGCAAGTCCTGATGGTCTACTACTTCAGGACTATCTATTAGAAATTAAAACAAGAAGCTTCAATACAAAATGCCCTCTACATAATTTGGAAAAATATCACCTGGTGCAGTGCCAGCTGCAAATGCACTGCTCCGGTAGAGGGAATACTATTGTTATGTCCTATCACCCAGAAAGCCATTCCCATAATTTATTTTTGGTTAAATATAATTCTGAATTTACAACAGTATTAATTACATGCCTTGCTTCAATGTTTTCCTTCTCACCCTTACAAGATTCCCACCGATGGGATTCATCATGCCAAAAATTAGCAGCTTTGTGGGAAAAAAATGCTGGTACTATTCCTGATTTTAAGTCACTACTGCCCCTGAGGTCTTGGATTGGTCAGTTAATTAAGAATATTACCCCCTTATCAAATGTGAAGGCATTGCTTAATGTTTAGGCTAAGCAATGATAATGTGATGTTAAATAGCAAAGAACAAAACAAACTCACAAATGCACTGCATAGCAGTTCTATAATCTGCTAAACAAACAAGCAATGTTTACTACAAGTAAATTAATATTCATAGCATTTCTGTAGTTCTTATAAATGTTACTTTCTTTTAGAGAGGCATGCATTATTCATATATCACATCTTTAATTTTTATATTGCCAACCAAGGAATTAGACTATATAAACAATAATTAACTTTTAAAATTAACTTAAGTTTGTACTGAAAACCACCTATAAGCTTAATATGCATAATTTGAGGTTTGATCCTTTCCAGTCCTCTAAATGTAATCTTCTATTCCTTCTACAAAAAACAAAAACAAAAATAATATTTATGGTTAATAGAAAACCTTGGACTAACTGTCTTTATTATATACTTAGATAGTATGCATGTTTTGATTGGTCAAGAGCTGTGTTCTATTAATGGATGGAGCACCATGTTGACCGTTGCGTGCGCGAGACCAAAGTTTCGTATTTTTCAAGCAGTTTTCTTCCACTGAGCATGTGCACTTTGTCTCAGACAGCAAGCAGCAAGTTTTTCAGCTAAAATTTGATAAAGAACTATATAAGTATGTAATAAAGCAAATAGAAGAGGATTTGCCGTGCTCCATTAAGTAATATAGCACTTGCAATGTGAAGAGCGCACTCAAGCAGTGAGCAGAAGCACTCGCTTTCAGCTCTTGCTTCTCCCATTCTTTCATGCTCTCATCACTTTCCATCATGCTCTATTACTAAATAATAAAGTTGATTGATTGATGATTACTAAACAGAGCACAGTAAATCCTCTTCTATTAATTTGTTAATTGTTGTTGCATACTTACTGGTCCAACTTTACAAAGTATGTTAGTAAGGTGGGCCAAGAAGACCCAAACACTGTTTAGAAGATCGACACGTGAGCTTGGCCATATTGTATTCAGTATGGAAAAATCCCGTACATAACCAATCCTGTAGTTGCATAAAGATATTTTATTAATAACTAATATATATTCATAGATAACATATTAAAGCATTCTTACCATCTCTCAACATGTATCCTTAAACACGCTATTTTAAAATTAGCGTCACACTCTCCAACTGTGAACTGGTTACCAGATTTCATAGGGGGTCTGTTTTGCATTCCCCCCTTTTCTGCTAGTTGCTCTGAAATTGTAAAGCCTAGAAAGGGACAAAGTACAATACCTGTCAATGAAAGCAAACTGTACATATATGACTATTATTTATTTGATTCATCCATATTTATATTTTGTATCTATATAATTTAAAATATTATATTCATAGATCATATTTATATTATATTTATTATACTATATTAAATAACCCTAATTTTCTCATCTTATAAGCCCTCAGCAATTTGATTTTCCAGGTAAATATTGTCCACATAATCAAATTTCTGAGGATTTGGCATTTGAAAATCAATAAATTTCATTTTTATTCCAATTGTTGCAATTGCAATCTGTACATTCAAATATTTTATTTGAAAATAAAGAAAACACATTCAAATTTATGTGATTATAGTACCTTTATCTGTGAGAACGCCATCATGACACAACACATTGTCTAGGGCTCCAGTCATATCAGTGATAGCAGTGTCAGTTATGGAGCCAGGGTACACATCTGGGATCTTGGCTGCGGTGCCGTGGGGGGTTAGACAGACTAATGCCTTTACTGTATGAGAGTTTTTGTAGTCTGAAAAAAACAACTCATTCATCAAGAGGTCTGAAAATCCAGTAGTTTTAATTTCAGTTGCATCTAGGACCAAAACTGTATGTGAGTAGCCAAGGTTTTTGTAGGCTTTAGGCATCATGTCCTTGATAAGACATTTTGGATGAGAGAGATCAAGCTTGGAGAATACAGCATGGCCAAAAGTCATCCAGGCTTCAAAAATCCTACCCATTGTCACTTCTGAAATGTTAAGTATCCAAGCTATTACTCCTAGGTGTAAGGCATGTCTGCAAACAATTAGACAAGCAAGCAACTCATTCTCTTTAGTCAATTTTCGACGACAGTCTTCACTTTCTTTACAGCCCTCATAGGTAAGTAAATAAAGAAATGGTTTAAAACAGTCAAATACAGTTAAAAATTCTTCTCTTTGTAGACCACACAAATACTTGAAGCGATCCATAGAGATGGATTTCCAGTGAAATTCCCTCCTTTGTTCTCGCATTGATTTTAACATTTCTTCCACATTTTGTTTTTCCCTTGTCAATTTAGAGAGTTTTTCCATTAGCTCTTGCTTTTCACAGTTAGATATCTCGTTTGCAGCTCTGAGGATGGCATTTTGTTGTGTAAGTTCTTCTATTTCTCTTTTCAGACTCTCAACTTCAATTTTAAAGTCTGAATTGTCCTGTTTTAACTCGTCCAGCTTTTGTTTAAATTCATCTTTGAGGGTTGATTTTGCTGTTCTCACTCGTTTAGAGCTTCGTTTATATGGTAAAATGCGTTTCTTTTTTACATCTGAACCACTTACTTTATCCTGCCACACTTTTGGAACTCTTACATCGGGCATGTGCTTGAAGTTTTCTCGTTCTTGGCTCCAGTGGAGCGAGCAAATGACTGCTGTCTGCCAGTTAACCGAATCAGTTTTGAAGAAAGCATCGTAGTCTTTATGTAAAATCTTCGGGATTCTGAAGTATTTTAAACCTTCTATTCTTGTTGAGTAGTTACTCCTACAACCTGCTACAAAACAATTCCAGTGCTTTGGCATTTTTCATCGGCAAACACTAAAAAAAACACTAAAAAATGACGAAACTACACGAAACATGCAATTTCCCCACAAACTGTCCGCCATTTTGAATTTACCGCAAGGTATTATGGGTCATGAAAGTCGGCACATGACTGCACCAGAGCACAGAATGCCCTGATTACCCATGATGCACCGTTTTGCTGAAAGGGTCAAGTTGATCGTAATTTCTAGAAAACGTTTGCACTCGTTTTGCACTTGCATGATTGTCTTTGTTTCGTACTCTCTGGTACTCGAATTTTGACTGAATTAAAATGAAGTTTTGCTTTTCATCAAACATTCCCACTTTCTCCAACAATTACGATTTGGGCTTCCTGTGGTGTAGTTTGGGCGGGAAAAATCCAAAAATGAACGCGCGCACGCGCGTAGTTTAGACAGTTTGGGAGAAACAAGGAGCCAAGGAGGCATACATACCACATGCTTTGCAAGGGAAATACTCTGGGAAATATCTAATTTGACATACAATTAGTTCGTTTTTTACACTGAAAAGGTAAAGTAACAATGTTTATGAATGGAGTTATAATCACTCGGAAAGTCGCCGAGGGCTCAGTTTTTTTCCAAGTCAAAGTTTATAGTTTGGAGGATCGGGAAAAAAAACGATTTTGATCAAATTTTATAGGCTAAATGCCCTCCTCACTATTAATTTTTGTCCAAGGTGGCTTGATATTGTTTTAACATTGAAAAAAAAATTTACAGATCAAAACATGGAATCCAACTTCGTTTTCAAGGAAGTTTTTGCAAAATGATGTTTCATACCGCTGCAGAAGATAAAGAAAGCCAGTCTACCTTTTCTCGGCCATCAGATTAATTTGGAGGGACATGTACACTTTAGTTTTAGTGATGTGGTCCAAGAATTGAATATGGATAGTACTTCATCACCTTCAGAGATGTACAATGCCGATGCTTTGGTTGTGGAACCAAGTATTAAATTAAATTTAAGACTTTTGTCGTGTATATCAAGTATTATATAATAATTGGCATATTACGCGCGCTCTGATTGGTCGAACAACCATGTGTGATTGATTAGAGTACACACACATAGATGGCGTCATCGAATCTTACGCGCGCTCTGATTGGTTGGAATGTTTCGATAAATATTATATAAAACAGATAGATTCCATTTTTCCGTGCGTCTGTACTCTAACGGATGCACAGAAGACGTCAAAATGTGGTGAGAACAACAGTCACGCCACTCGACTTCGTCTCGTGGCGTACTTTTTTGTTCTCACCACATTTTGACGTCATCTGTGCATCGATTAGAGTTGTCAGGAGGCTAGAAAAGTATAAATTTCTAACTTAGAAAAAGAACTAAGTTCATCTTTAGTTTCCTTGACAACCACTTGTCCTTGAGAACTTTTTAATTAAAAGAACAAAAGCAATTAAGCTGTTGACCTTGTAAAACACCTCAGGTCAATAGGCCGGTAGTTGGATCTTGTTGATCGGAACTGGAAAGATTTAGTTTAATTACTCGAAGGACTAGAGTTGGACTTTGTACTGCACCTGTCAGCAAAACCGGTTCTAAATGTAGTTTTGACGCAAGCGCAGAAGATGAATATCTGCCTGTAAATCTAAGATAGCGTCATCTATTAGTTTTGTTTACCAACAGACTTTGAGTCTAGAAAAGTATACTTGTTCTCGAATAAGACTTTAGATTTTTATATCTCAGTTTGTTTTGACTTGAATATACAAGCAATTGTCATCGACGCTTTTGTTAAATTAATCCTTTTACAAAGAGTTATTGTAGGATTAAGGTTATTAAGTCAACAGACCTTGACCAGGTCAAGATCGTGAATATCTAATGACTCCTTAGGAAAACCCAGTACAAACCAGTTAAGTGGGTTATGCTAATGAACTTGTATAAATAGGGCTAGCTACTAACTTAGTTCGTTCATTACACTCTACCCTCGCAGTTTGACTCCAAAACTGTAAACTACTACTATTTGTGACGACGAATAAAGATTCCGAGTACGCTCTACCTTGGTGGAATATTTGACTGAATTCACCCCCATAACAATTGGTGCTAGAATCGGCCCTCATAACAATTGGCGGAGAAAACGGGCAGAGTCCAGGTATTTCATTTTGTCTGTGTTGATAAATGTATATGTGAGTTCGTCAGATTTTGCGTTTTTGATTGCTGTTTGTTACCTTTTTATTTCGATTTTCTAACTTTACATCTTGAGCATTTCCTTGTGATCATGGTGTGTTCTTTCGCAACAGTAGATTCATTGTGGTTTTTGTAAGTTAGGCTAAGCTTGTTTACGAACGTGTCCTGATCTCAAATTTACGCATTGCCTCGAAGAAAACATGTTTAAATCCTATTCACGCCAAGAAAACGCAAACGGTTAAGATGACAGAATTGGTTGAGAGTATAACAGCTTCTAATCAGGAGCTTATTAAAATACTTCAACAGTCATTTGAAAAACTACAAGCTAGTTTTAAGGAACAGTCAGAAAAGAGCTATATTGAACTTTTAACAGTAAATGCCAACCTAAAAGAAGGCTTGACCAAAACGAGTTCAGCTCAAAAATTAGGCACATCTGCTCTAGGTCGAAGTCCACTTTTCTCCGGAAAAGAATCAGAAGCGCCAGAGTTTTTAGAGCAATTTAACTCTTTTGCTGATTTTCATTCATGGGATGACAAACAAAGGCTCGCCGCATTTCCATTAAGTTTAACTGAAAGCGCAAGAACTTGGTTTTTCACTTTGGACAAGAAATTTAGTACCTTCAAAGAATTATGTGATTTGTTTAGGGAACGCTTTCTCTCTAAAAGTGATGATTGGGTTTTAAGACAAGAGCTAAATTCTAGAAAGCAAAGGCCTGATGAGAGTGTAGCCGATTTCAGTGCGGATATTTTAAAAAGATGTCAGCGACTCGGTATACCAAAGGAACAGCGTATATATCTGTTTACAAATGGATTGCTAGAAAATTTAAAAGAACATACAATTTTGTCGCAACCTAAGACTTTTGAAGATGCTGTGTCAGCTGCTAAAGTAAAATCTACTATTAAGCCAACTGTAGTAGCGAGTGTTGACGCACAAGAAATACAGAATTTCAAGGAAGAAGTTTTAGGAGCACTTTTGAAAATTTCGGCACAAAACCTTGCTCAAATTGCGGTTTTTGACCAAAGGCCTGCACCGAAACCATATGAGTCATCACTAACAGCAAACCAAATTAAGGACTTGATTAGGAATGAAGTAAAAAGAGTCAATAACTCGCCAGTCATTCGTTTCAAATGTAAGAAAGTAGGCCATTATGCTAGAGGTTGTCCACAGCAAAACAGTAGGGATTATCAGCCCTTTCGCTCATTTGGACAAAATCACGGTTTCCAACCTGAAAGGCCTCAAAATTCGTATTCTGGCAATTTCATGCAGGGAAACGGTCAAGGGGTCCGACAAGGGGGACTCGGATCCCAAAGGCAGTAAAGAAATCAGTTTTAGGACCATCTCAGGTTTTGAGTCGTAATGTAGACAAGGTTTCAATGACTTCTGTTGTAGATAATTCAAAACAAATTCAATTAGTTAAGGAACAAAAGGGCAAGCCAGAATTGCTTGTTTTGAAGTTTCCGAAGGGGGCCGTTCGCAAAAGCTCAAAGGCTACAGGACCCTTCGTCAAGTTTGCAAAAAGGACTCGGAGAAGTCAAAATCCTAAAGTTTTTAATGAAAAATCTACACCTAAAGTCACTGTTTGCCAACCTGTTCACACTTCTACTAGTCGTTCATTAAGATATAATCGAAACGTACCCCCAATGTTTATAGATAAACTTAGGAACGACCGAAATGATATTTACTCAGAATACCATGTGAACGCAATTACGTTTCAAAAGGAAGACCAGGAAACACCTGTTCAATCAATGGTAGATAGTTACAAAACAAAGCCTGTTCAGGATTCTTTGAATTTGGAACTAAACACGCTAGACTTTTCACTTTGCTCACTTACTGCTTTTGACACTCGAGGAACTAGTTTTCCTAAAGCTCTTGATATTACTAAGTTAATTTCGGTAATACTAGTTCTCTATAATTTGATACGAATTTGTGTTGCGCGATTCCATGATTTTCTAGGAAAAGATTTCTTGGCGCATCACAAACCTGTAAGAGCAAAGATCGATAAGGACTTCGTGTTTCAATCAACGAAACGTGAGTTTAGCGTTGATGATGCGGATAAGAGCATAGTTTACCCTGTACAGCTTACGGAAAATATGGAATTGTCGCCTAGGTCCAAACCTGTCTTGCCTACTAGTGCAAGGTTTGTATTTGACCCCGGTATAAAGGGATCAAGATAAAAACTCAGCAGTAGAATACTTTTCAATCCCTAAGGCTACTAAAGATCATTTTCGAAGGTTTCTAGGATTAGCAAATTACGACGTTTTGTTAAGAAATTTGCTAAAATTACTGTACCATTTAATGCGCTCTGGAGGAAAGACAAAAAGTTTTGTTGGATGGAGCAATGCCAGATCGCTGTTGGTTATTCAAAGAAAAAATTTTTTTTTTGTTAAGTCCTATTCTGACTTATCCACTGAATAAGAACAGCAATGCCGATGCATTATTTAGAAGAAATTACGCGGATGTTAATGTTGTTTTTGTGACACATACTGCAATTTTTGTACGATGGTACATTACCGGAAAGTGATAGAAAAGCTAAGAACGCTTCTTTTAGAAGGAAAAAAAATTATTGTTTTTATTAACGAGGAAGGATTATATTGCTTAAATACCTTCCGTAAATGCTCGCTCGAATAAGGATTATATTATTTGCCTCGGTTATTAGTGGTACCGCACCACTCTAAACATGAATTCCTAGTCAGGAAATCTAGGTATACAGAAACTTATGATAAGATATAAGTTGAAATATTATTTGGAAAAAAATAGGTACAGAGATTGTGACGCTTGGGTAAAAACATGCACGGGATGTTCTAAATTCGCGTTCATGGCCCGATGCTCCAATTCTACCGATTCCAATAGAATTTGAGTGAGTAGCTGTTGACTACATAGGTCCTTTCGTAGTAACTAACTCTAGTAATATGTACGTTGATTACCTTACTAGATAGTCGGAAGCCTTTGTGTCAACGATAGATGAGGCTTTTATTAGATAAAATTGTCGCAAATGGCCGGAGCTGCAGTCCATGGCCAAAGACAAATTTTAAGCGATAGAAACAGTAAATTCCTTTCTAACTGATTAGTTCGGGAAGTTTGTAGACTTCTAAACTGTAAGAAAATACAGACTAGTTCGTATAATTCCGCCGGCAACGGATTAGTCGAAATGTTTTAGGTTTTACAGTTTTAGGTATTAAAATCACTTTTAGTATGTATGTCTGTAAAACAACACAAAGATTGCCATGCGTTCCTGTCTTTACAATACTTTTTAAGGACAAACATTCCAATTAGCACAACAAGTTAACAGATGAAGGAGACTCATGATTCGAAGATGAGTTTCTAAAAATTAGTTTAGACGATTTCTGATAATTTGGCAGATGCAAAAGCTTAAAATGCAAACTCTCGAGTTTCAAATGCAAATTCAAGTGTACATAGCAAATACAAACAAAGCTATAGTACCTTACCAATAACATCGGAATGAATCTACTGTTTCCGTTACCACTGAACAAATAAACCACTAGCGATCCAATTTTAATTTAAATTGTTTTATTGCTCAACAAACAGCGTTATTTTAAATGGACCTCAAACCAAAAAAATGATCTAATTCAAATTCTTGCCCTAATTCTGAAATTGTAATCAAATCTGACGTTTTCACAGAATGCTTTTATCGGCGCGACATTTTGATTTGCCCGATTCTGTAACTCGTCGCTCACAAGATGTTTCTTGGTTATCGTATTGGAAGATATGCTAATAACGTTATTTCGCCACGAAGTTCACCTTAACCATCTAGGTTCCATTCTGAGTACTGCAAGACAAGCCATGACAGTTTTTATCTCTTTGGACATCTCATGACCAAGTTAATGTGCACACCCTTCGTCAAGTGAGATTTGTCCAGACTAAAAAAATTGTCCTAATCGTGGAGAACAAAGACTTGCCTCATAGTACCAACACCACAAGTTACTACCAAGCCTCGAAGCCTAAACAGCAACGTGAGTTACAACGATTCATGAAGATAAGTTTGAATTTCAACGACTCATGAAGACTCGTACCATGGAATTCAACGATACATGAAGATTAAGGCACAAGATAAAGAAACCGGAACGTTATAAGGAACTTTGACAGTTTATTGTCAATTTTTATGAGCAAAGTCTCTTCCTATATTTATTATTGTAAACTTCTAGAAGTGGCTCTAACGTTCTTATCTTTCAGGTATTTCTTTCGTGTTAATAGACGTTAAGAAGTTCTAGAGGTATTTGCACGGTATAATATTGTAATCTTTAATATTTAGGGTTTTACTTAGGTTTTAATATATATATAGGTTTTATCTTCTCTTTTGGTGATGGGATCAAAACAAGTGTACGAAAAGTACAAAAACATCAGAAGATTCAACAAAAAAATTTAACACATAATCAAATTTATTCAAGTAAGGAATTGAGTACAATTTCCTCATATTTTACCAGTATCTCATCACGTTATTCAAATGAAAAATTGGTTAGTCAATTTCCAATTTTCAGAGTATCTAATCGCATTTATTCATTTAGGGAATTAGGAAAAAATTTAGAACTACATAGGATCTTTTACAGCCTTTCATTACTTCTCGCAGGAGCTCGAATCTTAATAGGGGAGTATTGTCAGGAGGCTAGAAAAGTATAAATTTCTAACTTAGAAAAAGAACTAAGTTCATCTTTAGTTTCCTTGACAACCACTTGTCCTTGAGAACTTTTTAATTAAAAGAACAAAAGCAATTAAGCTGTTGACCTTGTAAAACACCTCAGGTCAATAGGCCGGTAGTTGGATCTTGTTGATCGGAACTGGAAAGATTTAGTTTAATTACTCGAAGGACTAGAGTTGGACTTTGTACTGCACCTGTCAGCAAAACCGGTTCTAAATGTAGTTTTGACGCAAGCGCAGAAGATGAATATCTGCCTGTAAATCTAAGATAGCGTCATCTATTAGTTTTGTTTACCAACAGACTTTGAGTCTAGAAAAGTATACTTGTTCTCGAATAAGACTTTAGATTTTTATATCTCAGTTTGTTTTGACTTGAATATACAAGCAATTGTCATCGACGCTTTTGTTAAATTAATCCTTTTACAAAGAGTTATTGTAGGATTAAGGTTATTAAGTCAACAGACCTTGACCAGGTCAAGATCGTGAATATCTAATGACTCCTTAGGAAAACCCAGTACAAACCAGTTAAGTGGGTTATGCTAATGAACTTGTATAAATAGGGCTAGCTACTAACTTAGTTCGTTCATTACACTCTACCCTCGCAGTTTGACTCCAAAACTGTAAACTACTACTATTTGTGACGACGAATAAAGATTCCGAGTACGCTCTACCTTGGTGGAATATTTGACTGAATTCACCCCCATAACAATTGGTGCTAGAATCGGCCCTCATAACAGAGTACAGACGTACGGAAAAATGGAATCTATTTGTTAACTTTTCTCCTGTTTTAGAACGGGAATCGCCATTTGCATCAATTAATGGATTTGATTGACCTCCGGTTGAATGCTAGTTTCAAAACTACTGATACTTGGCTTTTTCCATATAGTGGTGCATAGATCTATGCACTTGATATTTGACTTTTTTATATAGAGGTGCATAGATCTATGCACTTGATATTTGACTTTTTTCATAAGTGGTGCATAGATCTATGCACTTGATATTTGGCCTTTTTTATATAGAGGTGCATAGATCTATGCACTTAATATTGGGCCTTTTTCATATAGAGGTGCATAGATCTATGCACTTGATATTGGCCTTTTTCATATAGAGGTGCATAGATCTATGCACTTGATATTGGGCTTTTTTATATAGAGGTGCATAGATCTATGCACTTGATATTGGGCTTTTTTATACAGAGGTGCATAGATCTATGCATTTGATATTGGGCTTTTTTATTTTCAGGTGCATAGATCTATGCATTTGATATTGGGCTTTTTTATATAGGGGTGCATAGATCTATGCACTTGATATTTGGCCTTTTTTATATAGAGGTGCATAGATCTATGCATTTGATATTGGGCTTTTTTATTTTCAGGTGCATAGATCTATGCATTTGATATTGGGCTTTTTTATATAGAGGTGCATAGATCTATGCACTTGATTTGTTTGGCATTGGCCTTATAATGATGCATAGATCTATGCACTTCATATATCTGGTTTTACATAGGTCTTTATACACTTGATTCTTGACTTTGTCCATTTTAGTTGTGCATACTTGGTTTTTGACTTTGTGTATATGGCACAGCGTAGATATATGCCATGAAATCAGCCTATATTGACTTGAAGATGTCAATCCAGGCATTTTCTACATAATATTTCACTTTTTGTACATTTATCAATATCACAAGCATTTTCTCTTGGAGTAAGTGATAGTTAGTTCCATTATGGACAGTTTTTACAAAAATTACATTGCTGGGATCTAAGTTTTAATAAAATGATTGATTTAGTGACATTTATCACTTTGTTAACTTGCACATGTGTCTGATATTGAGCATCTAATTAATATGTATAAAACCTTGGTTTCAACCAGATGCCCAAAATTTGGAAATAAAAAGTTTGAGCTGTTGGATGAAAATTGTTTTTGTGTTGATTTTAACTACATCTTAAAAATTTATTTTACAATGTAAATGACAATGTCCACTTTTTGTTTAAATTTCATGTGCCAACATCTGTTAATAATAGGAAAAATGTCTCAATCAAGGACATGTTTCAATTTGAAGAATTGAGGGATTTCGTTGTGAACACCAAATTGGACATTTTTCATATAAAAAAGCACAAAAAATGACCAAAACTGAACAATTTAAAAAAAAACAATAGTGCAAAAGTGCAAAAATAGTTTTCAACTTGTTTTGTCGATTTTGGGCCATTTTTGCGTATTTTTGATGGGCTATAGCCTTTGCTTTTTGTCGATTTTGGGCCATTTTTGCGTATTTTTGATGGGCTATAGCCTTTGCTTTTTGTCGATTTTGGCTATTTTTGCGTATTTTTGATGGGCTATAGCCATTGCTTTTTGTCGATTTTGGGCCATTTTTGCGTATTTTTGATGGGCTATAGCCTTTGCTTTTTGTCGATTTTGGCTATTTTTGAGCTTTTTTATATACTATATTATTGATGGTGGCTTTTATTTAGTTTCCCGCCAAAAGCTTGAAGACGAGGTTAACTGGGTACTAGTACTGGCGGCCATTATTGAAGACTACGCTGTATGTCTCCGTTTGAGGTAAAAGTTGGAGTTTATTTTTGACAAATTGAGCTATAAGTGCTGAAAATAAAGCTATAAACGAGGTAAGTTATTATTGCCAATATGAAATTGGGCTATTGCATTTTTTATCCGCACTCCCCCTGTTGAGGACACATGGAATTCCAAGGGAGTAGGGGTACTAAAACCTCACTGGAATTCCATGGGGCCCCCTCAACTTCACTGAAAATCCATAGGAAAATCCAGGGGAGTAGGGTCTAAAAGTCATGAAAATGCACGGAAATCCAAGGAGTAGAGTCTAAAATTCATCAAATAAATGGAAAATCCAAGGGACTAGGGGGTATTTTTTGAAAACATGTCCTCAACAGGGGGAGTGCGGATATTAAATGCAATAGCCCATTGTAGAACTATAGAATAGAAAGTACTTTTCCTACAAAGTGCTATTTAGTCCGAAATAAATCACCCTAAAATAAGAGAAGCTTAATTCGGGATATTTCTGCTTTTCGTTTTAACCCTATTTGCAATATGCTGTCTACACTTTTTTGCACAGCAAATTTTCACATTACTCAAAACAACTGTAGGCAAGAACAATAGAATCTGAACTAACACGCAAGAAAGAGTTCAGTTTCTCAGGTTAAAGACTATAACTACAGTGTATAACTAGCCATTTCTAATAGAAAGTGAAATGCTGCGAGCAGAAAACAGCTGGTGTATCCACGTTAGCAGAACTGTTCCCCTAAAACTCACGAAAGAAGTACACCGCTTTGTCTGATATGATATATCAAATCTCCTAACATAATTCTCCAGGTTCAGTGTCGGACACACACAGTTCAAAATATTTAGCATCTTGAGTAAATTAAAGCAATTTCAGTTTCAAACAATCACAAACGGCAATGATTATTTATAAAACTGGTGTCGACAAAACGTGGACCCCAGATTCTGGACCCCCCTTCTGGACCCTGTTCTGGACCACCATCTGGACCTTAAATTGGACCTTCTAGATAATAAATTTCAAGAAAAAAACTGACAACCAAACTTTATATCAGCTCTATTTTCAGCTTTATTTACTAACCTTTCATCGTACGGGCAGCCATCTTTGTTTTGGGGACAACCGCTGACCATATTTATTACATTTCCCGTTTCCGGATCGATTTCCGGAATCCGACTCGTGTGTCAACACCTATATATCGTACAAATTTCGCGCATTTTATATAAAAATTGCGTTCGGGAGGTTGAAAAGTGCTCAAAATGGCTTCGTTCAAGGGTATTACAGAAGGTGAGTCTATCCGCATTCATCGTCTTTAATAATTCCTCTTCTAATTCCAATACGTCATCAAAATGTTCTGAAAAGTTTTTTCTGTTCCATCGTGACGTTTTCAATTTTTATATAAAATGCAGATAAAATGCAATAAAATGCGCGAAATTTGTACGATATATAGGTGTTGACACACGAGTCGGATTCCGGAAATCGATCCGGAAACGGGAAATGTAATAAATATGGTCAGCGGTTGTCCCCAAAACAAAGATGGCTGCCCGTACGATGAAAGGTTCAATCTCGAACCCAGCGCCTGCGTTCCTCTTGGTCAGTACCGAGGAACGAGAGACTCTGGGGGAATCGATTTTTTCTTGAGTTCTGATTGGTCAATCAAGACAATAGAAAACAACTGCGGTCGGTAACACAGGACACCCACCGACACCCACAACATTTAATTTTATTTTATTTTATTTTATTTCACCATGGATCTTAAAAAGATCCATGATTTCACATTTTACTTCATTTTTAAATTATAAACAATGAAACTAAACATAGCACAGCAGCAAAAACTTATAAGATATTGTGCACAAGTTACATACAACAATTAACTGAATACCTCTGCCTATATAGTTGTATTTTCTTTCGCTTTGTACAAATTCCACATAATTTTCTTTCTTTTTTATAGCGATGACTATTTCTGAACAATAAAAAATTGAAATAGCTGTTCCAGCTTGAATTATTTGTTCACTGAACCTTTCGACTATTCTGTAAACAGAAATAATTTATTTCTGAGTCGGTAGTGAATTTTTTGGCATAAAAGCCTACAAGAGAAACATATTTGAACTGGAATCGATGAATGCCTTTTCGTCTGTATTTGTTATGAGTTTTCATGGCCAACTTAGACTGTCATCAATGCTGGAAAAAAAATAATAAATAAAAATTAGAGAAAAAACACAGAGTCATCTCAATAACTTTTTGAGTCGAATTTGCCAAGCAGTCCAGCCGGCTATGATTAAATTACGGAAAAATACACGGCAAGAACTTACCGCTGCTATGCTTTAGGTTGAAAAAGGATGAAAAATATATATCAAAGCTACGTCAACGGACCAAACAGTAGCCTTCTTTGCAGACTCAGACTCAGGCTAACCAAATAAGAGAAGAAAGCAAAGTGAGGCGTCCTTCGTATCCATGCCACTACTAAAGCCGACACTTGCCGACGCCTGAAATGAAAAATGCCATCAAAATAGAAAAAGTTCCCTTGAAACTCTTGAGAAAAACTACAAGATATTTTAGACATTGAAAATGGCAAAGTATTAAATCGATAAACGTGTACTTACAAACAATGTAGTGATCCTGGTCAATGAGCTGAGTTGGCTTTGCAGTCTTTTCGTCGACTTCGCTCGCCCGTTTTTCGTCTTTTCCAGCTTTGAATTTGATGTTGATAAACCATTGGCACTTTCTTCATCGACAATGCAATAGCAAATTTACTTAAGAAGTGATATTTCTTCGCAAAAGTCACTAAATATCCACAAAACACCTTTGTAATTTCTAGCTCTCAGTCAGTAAACTTTCAATTATTTTGGCGCCATTTCTGGAGCATGCGCATTTGACTCGCAAACCGGAACCCCAGAAATCTGGGGAAAACAAATCGATTCCCCCAGAGCTTTAGCCGGGGTCGCGTCCGCTGACCAGACGCTGGCAAAACTCTGGGCTCGAGATTGTGTAAGGTTAGTAAATAAAGCTGAAAATAGAGCTGATATAAAGTTTGGTTGTCAGTTTTTTTTCTTGAAATTTATTATCTAGAAGGTCCAATTTATGGTCCAGATGGTGGTCCAGAACAGGGTCCAGAAGGGGGGTCCAGAATCTGGGGTCCACGTTTTGTCGACACCCATAAAACTGACTACGACAACACAAGTTTTAGAAATGTGCAAGTACATTTTATTCACTGAAATATATTGCTTTTTCAAACAATCACAAACAGTGTTAGCAATGATTATAAAACTAATTGATTAAAGTTTGTTTAGGAAAGGGTGTATATCGCTCCCTGGCAGCTAAAAGAGTGCTTGATAAATATCTCACACATAATTTGCCTTGTAATGTATAGAGAATGCACAAATATATGTGGATTTAACTGAACTACTGAGAGTAGTCTGCGTAAAGAAAGCAAAATTTCAATTCACCAGAAATTTTAGTGATATCGTGTGGCTTTCTGAAGAGATTTTACCTCTTTGAAGAGGAGAACATTGGAATGCAACTTTATATCATCTTGCTTCGATCGAGCGTACAACGCGGCGATGAAAAACTCATAAAAGGACATTGTCTTTCCTGAGAAATATCACTAAACAGTTCATGACCTTGCTGAACACTTCCACGAATACAAAGCAGGATTCAGTGGATTCCCGGGGTATGATAAATCTGAATAACAACGATAACTTAGGTAGACAAGCTGATCCTTGACAAATCGAAAATCCTTCACAAATCGCAAATCCCAATTTACCATGTGGTTGCTATCCTAGCATAAGTTTAATATAAAAATTAGGTACTACCTAATAGCGGAGCTCCCATTTAAATATAAAAATAATTTTAAATACTTTGTTTTATTTTTTGACGTTTTTGATTTAAATGAATTGGGCTTCCTGTGGTAATAGGCAAACAAAGATTGCATTTTGTTGTAAAAGTCGAAATAAAGATTATAGGTCAAGCTTTATTTCTTGCCCTTCAGTCTCCTGAAAATTATAAGGCTTTCAGCCTCAGTCACCATAGTGATGCTTATTCAGATTCAGTCAGATTTTATAATTGACTTTGAAGTAGTGGTTCATAATTCTCAGAAATAGAATGCAAAAATCCCTCAAACTGATTTCATTCACATAAATACTGTTCAACCTGATTTCAACATCCTTCAATTAAACAATTAAACATTGCAGAACATTATATTTAGATTTTTCTGTCTTGACAGTATTGTGGCATCTGGTTTTTGTACTATGTAGAATAGAATGACACAGATAAATAGTCGTCTTTACACAAAACAAGAATTCTCTCTTCCAGGTTCCACTAATTATGACTTTAGATGAAATTGTAAAACAACTCAAAACAACTACTACCTAAAAGCAGAGCTCCAATTTCAATTTCAATATTTTTATGTTCTTGATTCAAATGAATTGGATTTCCTGTGGTAATTGTAAAAGCATTTTTAAAATAAGTTTTGGTTTTGGTTTGTATAGTGGGCTTGTAAGCTCAGTGACCTTTATTACAGTGAATTTTAATATTCAGATTCACTGTCAGATTTCATAACTGACTTTGTAGTGGTTCATAATTTTCAGAAATATAAAGCAAAATCTCCAAACCCTTTTTTAAATTGATACAAGTAATTAAACCTTTTCAACGTCCTGAATATTACAGAACAACATATCTTCATGTGTCTCAGTCTTTACTATATTAAATTTGTGACATATCTTGTTTTTTTGTGGTTGTTGTTGTTGTTTTGTTATTTAATGTGGAATAGAATGACACACTAGCTAGGTGAATACTTGTCTCCCACTTGTCTCTTCCAGATTACACTGATAATACAGTTTTAAGTGACTATAAAAACAGCCACTCGACATTACAAGAAAACAAGGAATTAAGCATTTTCAGTCTGCATTTAAGGTCTCGTAGGGTTCACTACATGCAAAATTCCTTCTTTTATTCCTGTCAATTTTTTTCATTAAATTCCAGACCCAAACTTGAGCTGTATTTACACATTAGTGGGATTGAAATAAGTTCAAAATCATTTTTTTACTTATTTTATTATTATTAGAACTAGTGCAAAAAGTTCACCGTAAAACAAATGTCGTTGTACATTTTATATATGTACTTGATCGAGTGTTTGTTTAAACTTGGCCACAGTTCAACGTGCATAAAAGTTTATTTTTTTAAAGACATCAATCCCAAATAAAAGATAAAAGATCAAATATAGGTACAAGAGACGTTTTGACATCATTTTCTGGCCAAGGTCTTTACCTTGAAGTGCTTTCCTAATTGTTGTCTTTAAAAGCATAGTCCTAGATCCTTGTTTCATGCTCAATGCAGATGATTCTTGATTTCCAACTTTGGCTAGATTTTTAAGCAGCTTTACTGAAGGCATCTTCACGAAACGAAGAATACACGACCTCGATGACTCGTTCATTATGAGAAGTTTTTTGAAGCTACAAATCCAACTAAAAAGTCGTCCAGCTTTGAAAATGCTCTCTGTGTCCTTCGTCTTTCGAGCAGTTTTTGAAATGACACCGGGCCCGAAAAAATTCAAATGCATGTTGTTTTTCGCTTTAACCTGTCAAGATTGGCACAGATTAATGATCATGAAAATCGCTAAATTTTTACGAGGTTTCTAGAGTAATATTTTTAAGTTTTGCAAGTTAAAACTGCAAGGAAACTGTAAATTGGCCAGCGGTTACCCCTGTGGGATGTACAGGGACGTATGTACGTACGGACACTGGGCTTCCTGTGTCGGTCCATGAAAAATCAACTGGATGGGTTACCATTTTTTCTTAGGTATGGTGCTCCGCTCGCGCGGGCCGAACTCTGCTATAAAGAATACCGCTGATCATGCTTGACGCACGATGTCATTCCAATCATTCCAAGCTCTGCATGACGTCATTCCAATCATTCCAAGGATATTTTGATGATGTTTTCATCATTCATGAAAAAAATCGAGATTTCAACTGGCTACTGATAACACAGGGACCCCGTCAAGAATATAAGTTAATTGTTGAACCATGGCTGTCATCACGTGATGGCGCAAAGCCTCTATAGGCACATGCTATTCTTAAGTTAACTAAAAAATTCATCACTGAGAGAGGCTTGGAATGATTTCACAGTGTGGTTGCAGTTAAAGCCGATGATACACACACTAAAAGTTTTTTGAAGCCAAAATTCTATTTTTCCAATAATTCTTATCCTAGATAACCATCAGAAAGAAATGCATGAGTGTTCGTGGTCAGCATTATCACATGGCTCAAGTACATGTACTGTAAGCTTTGAAAGACAAAAATTCTGACAAACATTTAACCCACATAATGATCCAGTCTGGGAATTGCACCCAGTCCTCAAGACAACTATACAAAGTAAAATATCAAGTGTGCACTAATACACCAACTAGATTTTATGGGGGGGTTAAATTGTCCTTGTCAGTTTGTTTGAAATTATTACCCCATACACACTGGTTTTATAATCAAAGAAAAATTATTTCGTCTCTTATTTTTGGGTAAGTGCCAATACTTGATCCTTTGGGGAGGTATTGTCCTGGGTTTCCTAAAAGGGGGTGGCTGCACCCACAAGAGAATAACATACCACTAACATGTAAATTTTTACTATTTAGAATAAAAGTTTAAGATGTAGAAAAAATATTTTCGCAAGTGTGAATCACAAATTATGACACTATGCAAGTTTTTTTTCCGCCGAAAGATGTTGAAAAACGCGTATTTGGGCTTCCTGTTGAAAAATTTCCGAGGCTCACTGTGGACTAAGCTGAGCTTTTCTGTGACGTCAAACACGGAACTCATCGACCAAGATATTGCAGTAAAAGTATACAAGTTGTCACAAAAGATCGAAGTTTTCTTGTTTTTGGCCTAATGCCAGACCACTGTGTGGTATATTACTGCATCAAACAAGCGTTGGTCCCTTAATGTTTGACGTCACGTCATACCTTGTCCCAGGCTCCTCTGATACTCAGAAATTTGAATGTGCTTTTAGCTTTTTGTGCCAAAAACAGTATGATAGCGTAGAAATTCGAACCTAAATTTTCGAAAAAAGTGTATTTGGTATCTTAAACTTTTATTCTAAATTGTAAAAAATTCAACCTCGGCCTTGACTGTCATCAGCATCTGTAATACATTTAGAATTTGTCTACAGCCTTTGGAATTTTTGTGCTCGCTTTGTAGGCCAAATTCAGCATTGAATTTATGTTCTAGCATTTCAATTTTAATGAGCCAGCTTTAGAAATATTGCTGTTAATGATGATTAACACATTACAAACTAGGATTAGTAAGCCAAAATGTACTGTAGAGTCGTTTTAGAGATTTTGAAAGCAAAAGCAATGGAACAAATTTCTCAGAAGAGTCAAAAAAAAAGTTTACTTAATATATCTTCACATCTGTAAAGAGTTAATTGACTTTCGGCATTTTCATGAAAGTATGTGTATATGGATCGAAGCACTCTTTTCACAGTGTTTTGGTGGTTTTTCACTGAGCTCGAGTACCATTTACGCCGTCGCAATGTGCAACATAAGAAAAACATAGCATCAATGAAAATATTTTTGCGATTTAAACGAAATCAAACAGATTGAATTGTTTGGATTTATCTTATTAATAAATTATTGTGCATTGGTGTGTAGTTAACCATGCACTTTATTTCTTGCCTGCAGGGAGCTCATCCAGTTTTAGAGATATTTAGCAAAAACTATTTTCAACAATATTTGTTCATCATTGCAAAAATATTACCGATCGAAATCCTTACTGTAGGTGCAGAGTAAGTTTGCCAAATAAAAATGGAAAGTATGGTTGGAAAATAACTACAAGTCACCTCAAGACACCTTTTGACCATCCAAAAATTGGTCCATGACCACTCAAAATATATTTGGCTGGACATCAGGACCAGCATACGACCAGCTGTTATTTTGAGCAATATTATTTCGAAATTTCAGTGTAGTAATCGAATAGAAGTGAATATTTTTACAAATTTGAATCGTCCTTATTCAAGACAAGTGTTTTATGGTTTGAAAAATGTTTCAAGTCATCTACAATATCAATTCTTAAATTTTCCTTCGTAGCTTTAATTAATATTTCCAGAGTAAAATGTGTAACAAAAACACGATTTTGGTCATTTTATTGCAAAATTTGTGGAGCCATTTCATTTACTTCACTACTCACAGTACATGAGCAGACAGTCTTAAGTAGTAGAGGAACCAATCAGAGTGGGTGATTGCCCATATCTGGTGGATGTGGATATAATAATTCATAATAATTAAGTCAATAACTACAGCCATATACTACAAAAACATTGTAAAGAAAAGATTTTGCCGAGTAATATTGGGGTTTCTGTCCAAAAACAGATCACCTGCACGGCATGACATCTGCACCAAAATATAAATTCTTCAAGCTCCAGTGCATTGCTCATGAACTTGTGCAGCTACATTTTGTTTTAAAATGAAACCCGATTAGTGATAAACTTTTCTCTCCTACACTTTTGGTTGTACTACCAAGGTTCATTCAATGAAAACAAGAAGAATGGTATTTGTAGAAGTGCCATAAGCATTTCAGATATAGAGGATATTACATGGGCGCGCGGAGATACAAATTTTATCTTCGAGTGTTGATGAGATTATCAACATGAGAAGATGAAATTTGTATCTCCAAGCGCACATGTAATATTCTGTTCAATATATAATCAACGGTGAACTAGAATGTGCCGTTGCTGTGAAGCTCCCAAAAAACGTAGCTATGGCAATGGTGTTATCTTCACATGTGAAATAAAATGTTATCTTGACATGTGAAGATATCACTTTTTCAAAACAGAGAAAAATAGATAATTCATCGATGATTATATATTAACTGGAAACTAGCATACCTTCTATCCAGCAGAAAAATCATTTAACATAATTTTAAAAACATGTTTTATGAGGACAGATGTCAGTAGTACTGCATGTATTGTATGCTCTATCAGTATGTTATGGCACCCCTTCCCTGCTACGCCACGAGGAGGCTACCATTCATGTAGCAGATAATTTCCCATCTCTGATGGGTCTAAAGCCAATTGGTGTCACTAGACAGTAGCCAATATTCCAAAATAACCCTCCTACCACAATTTTCAAGTTTTGCAGGGTCCTATATATGTCCATATAATGAGAAAATATAGCAAACATTGCAAAACATCTACATGTAGCTTTTGTTATAGTTAGTCGTTACTAGTTAGTTTTAATTGTTAGGGTTACAGGTTAGATTAGACTATTGTGGTAAACAAACTAGGTGTTGCAATGCAGCTAATGAAAGCATCATTATATAGACCATGTAACATTACCTAATACATACCATCTTGATTACTGAAGATCTGCATTCTCATCCTCAACTTTCCTTTGGCTTTAGAATGTCTTTTAATCACTTGCTTCAGTGCAGGATTGTATGGGCTACCACTCTGTTACTGGGATGACATTGATACAGTTAATGGCATACACCTCCCTCTTTCTCTTTGGCCTGAGGATCATCACTATCCATAGAGCTTACAAGAATTATTTTATCACTTGCTTGTGTGTCACTGTATAGGTAACCACCACTGCCTCTGCTACTGGGATGACAATTTGGCAATTCAGGACAGCATGCATTTCCCTCTCTTCCTTTGGTTTGAGAATCATTGTCCACAGAGATTAAGAACTCTTAAAACCATCACTTGATTGTGTATTAATCTACAGTGGTAAACATCACACTCTACTAGGGATCACAATCTTCATAGCAGTTTAACTGGCTTAGTATGGTGCCAATTATATGGTTGGACACTTCTACATCTGTTGCTTTTTCTTTGGCTTGAAGATTATCACTGTTATAGAGCTCCCTTGCATCATCACTGAACTGTGCAACTGTGTACAAATGTACAAGTACAGGAAAATTTCATACATTGTACCTCTGAATTAAACTTGGTGGATTTCTAAAGGGATGAATGTCTAACACTGTAGTACGAAAAAGATGATTTACCAATGTTTTAATCCTTTCTAGGAGTACAATTAAATGGAAAATTGCCACACTTGGAGGATTTCTGTAGACTTGGTAATAAGTGGGTTATTTAGATATGCACATTCCCATACGATTACGATAGATGCCATATATGTCACTGTTACAATCTTGCACATTGTAAATTTCATTGTTCTTCCATTATAGCCTGCAATCTTACCAGCTAAATTATTTTTGGCAGCAGTAAATATGACTGTAGTGTCAAGATGTTATCCACTTTTTACCTTTTTGTAGCTGGGCATTGCCAGTTTGTGATTCCTGATCGAATTCCATGTTGCAGACCATTTTGATGTCTAATTAACTCGATTATGTAATGGCTCTTTTCTGGTGACCAAAGTCTTCTCCAAATTATCCCAGAATGTTCTTCAGATTCCTCACAGGCAGTCCCACTCGATTGTTTGTGACAATGGACACTGACCATCACCATCCACAGCCACCCAAGTTCCACAAGCACCAATGTCCATGTGAAAACCCAATATGTTCTTGAAGAGCTCCAAGACAAATATGCCACAATTGACAAGCAAACAAAATCCAAAGTTAGGACACAAGGATCATGCTGAACCCCAAAGAAATTCTGTATAAAGATGACAGCCTTTACGACACTATCCTTACAGCCATATTCTATCTACACAACTTAGAAGGCCATTCTACAAAACTCAAGACCAACAATGCAATAACAAGCAAAAGCAAAATATGACGCATAAGGATGCTGCTCACCAATATACTCTACAAACAGTCATCTCTTTCAATTCAATTGAAGTTTCATATACTTTTGCATTCTGTTTCAAGACATAATGCAGTCAATAAGCAAAACAAAATCTGAAACACATAAGGATCATGCTGGTCAAAAGAAATTAAGCTGCAATGACAATGGCTTCCACACACTCCCCTACAAGTCCATCACTTTCTACCTAACTCAGAAGGTCCATGTTACAAAAAGCTCGGCCACTCTGATCAACAAATCAATACCCGAGTGCAAACAAAATGAAATCTGACGATGTTCAGTACTTTTATCCAATCAAAAGCAATTAACAATCAAGTGACCCAAGAAATAAATACATTTAATTCCCTTGCTATCAACAAAATTCCTGGAGCTGTCCAATCTATCTCAAATTCATAAGGCATTTTTAGACAAATCCCCATGCAATAACAGAACTTCTGTCTTAAAGCTTTCCATTTTTGACTATGCAATTCTCAGAGATATGTAAAGAATAGAAAAGACAATCAGGAAATTAAATACGTAACCAAAAACAAATGAAGGCCTCCACACACTCCCCTACAGCCTTCCCTTAACCACCCATAAGAATGAGGAAATAAATTATGTCCTTCAAGCAGAATTCAGGAAGTATAAAGACATACCCTGAAGGAATGAAAAGTGATCTTTAGTGAATAATGCTAGGCTAAATCCATCACTTGCTCCAATAATCATACCTCCATCCACTAGACCTGAACAGTTTTGCCAATGACAACACAGATGACAATGTCTACATAAGCACATCATTCTATAGACTGAAGAACCACTTACTTACAAAAGAAATGTTCAACCATTATCAGCATTTTTTCAATCAGTATACACAGAGAAGAATTTTGGCAATCAGCCAATAAGTGGACAGGATCAAACTTATCCATTGTGTATATACGACTTAACCAAAAGTCTAACACATATGGAGAACTAACAATTAACTTGCAACCAGAAATGCTCAAACATCTGCACTAATCAAACTTTGGCTGTAAACCTCCATGCCCACCATTAGGGTTATCAAACATTAGTCATTTAATTTTAAATATTTTATTTTATATTTTTCTTTGATATTTATTTTTGTTTAGGTTTGTTTATATTTAGGTTTTAAGGTTATTGTTTATATTTAAAACTTTTAGGTTTAAAGCTTTTACTTTAATTTACACTCCACTCCTCACATCAATGTTGGATAACCCTAATAATAGACATGAAGGATACAGCATGAGTTTGATAGAAACAAGCAAAGTGACCAAAATTCTCATTCAGTCACTGCAACTTTCAGACTTAATTCCAACAACAAAAAATGCTCTAATGCATGCAGCTGTACAAAATCTTACTAACAGTACTGCCAACTCACTCATTTATGCTACCAAAAAGAATTCATCAACTCGGACATGAAGCAGTAATTATAAAACTCATACAGTATATGTACAATGTACGTATTCAACTACTGAATAGCCATGCTTTAGTGACACCTTAGAGCATCCAACAAATAGCTGCAGATATTAAAACAAACAAACAAACAAAAAACAATTAAAAATGAAAATGTACAAACTGCCTTTTTACAATTAAGGGATGTACATATCTACATATTCAGTACTACATCTTAACTAAAAGCAACTTACTGGCATTCCCCACTGCAGCTATATAATCACAGGTAGCCCAAGCTCACTATTAGTGGCTATTTATAAGAGAATGTATGGCACTCAATATCACTCAAAATCAGTTCTGTCTTAATTTTAATAAAATTCCACGAGACTTCTAAAGTGTGTTGTTTATGCTTTCTTCTAACCTCTGAATGAGTTTCAGCGAAATTCGTCGATTTTAACTGCTCGCCCTAAGCCACTCAAAAATGGAGAGAAGGTAGGAAGCGATGGCTGACTCGAAGCCATCATACTGCTCAACTCCAGTCCAAATATCTTCCCGAAAAATCGCTCTAGTTCAAAAATTCCTTCGCACAGGGTTGAAACGATAAATAAGCCACGTCCTCATGCCAGCCAAAACGAAGCGAACGCCTTTCCAAACGAGCCACGGGACTTGAACTTCCAAAAAATGCTCGCTTACGAGGAGAAGAAAATGTGTGACTGACAAAAGTTGTCACAACCAAACCGTTAAAAAATAGAGAGAGCCTGGGATCGAGCAAAAACTACTACTTTGGCCGGGCAGAGACGGGACTTGACTGGAGTACAAACTCTTCCCCCTCCCTTGAGAGTTTTGAGATAGAACGGATATCTCAAAACACCGGTCAAGCGAAGGTTTCCCCTGAGTCTTGAATTTGAAGTGTGTGATTTTGGCTGTGATTGGCCGAGAAATACAATAGCTGTCATGTTTTGCGATATGGGGGAGCCGAGGGAGGGGAAGAGTTTGTACTCCAGTCAAGTCCCGTCTCTGCCCGGCCAAAGTAGTAGTTTTTGCTCGATCCCAGGCTCTCTCTATTTTTTAACGGTTTGGTTGTGACAACTTTTGTCAGTCACGCATTTTCTTCTCCTCGTAAACGAGCATTTTTTGGAAGTTCAAGTCCCGTGGCTCGTTTGGAAAGGCGTTCGCTTCGTTTTGGCTGGCATGAGGACGTGGCTTATTTATCGTTTCAACCCTGTGCGAAGGAATTTTTGAACTAGAGCGATTTTTCGGGAAGATATTTGGACTGGAGTTGAGCATATGATGGCTTCGAGTCAGCCATCGCTTCCTACCTTCTCTCCATTTTTGAGTGGCTTAGGGCGAGCAGTTAAAATCGACGAATTTCGCTGAAACTCATTCAGAGGTCAGAAGAAAGCATGAACAACACACTTTAGAATTAAGTCTCGTGGAATTTTATTAAAACTAGACGCCTAATAGGCGTTCACTCGGGCTACATCTGTGTATAGTACTTGGAGAGAAATGGAGAACAGAAGTTGATGGAAACCAGTTTGACTTGTCAGTGTCTTTTGATTGCAAAAATGCATGACAAGTACTCCCAGAGTAGAACACAAATTATATTGGAGAGAAAGTAGTTTGTACATAATTGTACCAAATCATGGTGGTTATTAACATACTGCTGGTCTTTTTATCATGCCAGACATATACAGTATACAGTCTGCTTTATTTTGTGTACTTTTTTACTTTGATTTATGGAAACAAAATTTACAAACTGTGGCAGACTGTTTCGATATCCAAGTTAAAATGATTTTGATATTGCCGTTGTCACATTGGTAGATTCTAAAAGTACCACAGTTACCTTTCTATGAAATCATTTCAGTTTCTTAACACAACTTTTCGATACACATATTACCATGTTTTTAATATGGAGCAGATCAATGATTATAGCAGTAGTCAGTTGCTGATGCTTTATTTGAAGAAGTGTAATGTCATACAATATATGCTCATTACTGATACCATATATAGCTCCTCCATGCACATCAATCTGATACTACTACATACAGTAATATCTTCAATTCAATCCACTTTATCTTGTTTCTGTGAACATGGTTGCAAAAAGCTTGTACAAATTTGTGGTTGAGTATCACTTTTCATTGATTGAAAATATCATTTTGTACATGTATTCTAAAATTATTCTTCAACTGTTGCTAATATAAGGTCTCATAAACATTACTATCATTTCCATGATTATCCATCACTATATTTTTATCTGCTAACATTGAGCATGATTGACAATAAAGTGCATTCAATATAAAAATGACATTGTACAAAATACAGATATTTACACTAAATATTTATAAGTTAATAATAAAAAATCATTTGTTTTCCATTGTTTATTTGGTGTAATTTTGCACCATTTACTAATTCCTGTTTCCTGGCTTAATTATTGAATACACCCTAGTCACCTTATTACGCAAAGGCAAGAATCTCCGTCTCTAGTCATTCTAGTTTTAACTAGAAAGAAACAAACATTGTAGATATTGTTAGTTATTAATTAGTTCGTTTTTAACACGGCTCTCAGGAAGAGCATGACTGTAGACACCGTGTAAGCAAATATTAGGTGCAAGCAGTAGTGAAATATTATTTTAAACAAACTACTGATCTATTAAAGACAATATCTCCGTGTCTTACATGTCTGTCCTCAAGTGAAGTTCGCTGCCACAAATCGATCTGTATCGTGTTCTTGGACGATCAATACATTATAAGTTGATTACAACAGCTGGTAAGAAGGTCATCACTAAATTCGAGAATTCGATATTAACGATTAAAGCAAAGTATCTTGAGATTAAAAGCCAATAGTTCGAAAAAAATTCCGATTGATAGCGTCCGCCATTTTGTTCTCAATCTCTCGCGACCACAGGAAGCCTCGTGGTCAACAGTGTACCCCAAAGGCTTCTGGGTAATTTGCCCATTTGCGACGTTGATAGATAGATAGATAGACCGAAAAGGTAAACCTAGACTCGAGCTACCACAGGTAGCCCGAGAAATTAAGACGGAAATTTTGAGTGATATTGAGTGCCATACATTCTCTTATAAATAGCCACTAATAGTGAGCTTGGGCTACCTGTGATATAATGCCATCAAAACAACCACGTTATCAAAAAATGAAATCAAATTTGCTTGTTAATTAAAACCAGCTTTAACACATGGGTACAAAAGTACCAGATTTATAATCAACCAATCATAGAAGAAGGTACATTGTCATCACAAATTAAACAAACCATAAGATACAGTGCCGTCTAAACACAAACTACTAAGTCCAAGTAACCCAGGTTTTACTTTGCCTAAAAAGAATCCTAAATCCATAGAAATCTGTACAATTCTAACTTGAGAAGTAAGACAAAGATAAAGCTAAGCCACAGACCTTTTTCCATACCACTCTGTATCACAGTACTTTAAAATTAATATAAAAATTAGGTACTACCTAATAGCGGAGCTCCCATTTAAATATAAAAATAATTTCAAATACTTTGTTTTATTTTTTGATGTTTTTGATTTAAATGAATTGGGCTTCCTGTGGTAATAGGCAAACAAAGATCGCATTTTGTTGTAAAAGTCGAAATAAAGATTATAGGTCAAGCTTTATTTCTTGCCCTTCAGTCTCCTGAAAATTATAAGGCTTTCAGCCTCAGTCACCATAGTGATGCTTATTCAGATTCAGTCAGATTTTATAATTGACTTTGAAGTATAGTGGTTCATAATTCTCAGAAATAGAATGCAAAAATCCCTCAAACTGATTTCATTCACATAAATACTGTTCAACCTGATTTCAACATCCTTCAATTAAACAATTTAACATTGCAGAACATTATATTTAGATTTTTCTGTCTTAATTGACAGTATTGTGACATCTGGTTTTTGTACTATGTAGAATAGAATGACACAGATAAATAGTTGTCTTTACACAAAACAAGAATTCTCTCTTCCAGGTTCCACTAATTATGACTTTAGATGAAATTGTAAAACAACTACTACCTAAAAGCAGAGCTCCAATTTCAATTTCAATATTTTTATGTTCTTGATTCAAATGAATTGGATTTCCTGTGGTAATTGTAAAAGCATTTTTAAAATAAGTTTTGGTTTTGGTTTGTATAGTGGGCTTGTAAGCTCAGTGACCTTTATTACAGTGAATTTTAATATTCAGATTCACTGTCAGATTTCATAACTGACTTTGTAGTGGTTCATAATTTTCAGAAATATAAAGCAAAATCTCCAAACCCTTTTTTAAATTGATACAAGTAATTAAACCTTTTCAACGTCCTGAATATTACAGAACAACATATCTTCATGTGTCTCAGTCTTTACTATATTAAATTTGTGACATATCTTGTTTTTTTGTGGTTGTTGTTGTTGTTTTGTTATTTAATGTGGAATAGAATGACACACTAGCTAGGTGAATACTTGTCTCCCACTTGTCTCTTCCAGATTACACTGATAATACAGTTTTAAGTGACTATAAAAACAGCCACTCGACATTACAAGAAAACAAGGAATTAAGCATTTTCAGTCTGCATGCATTTAAGGTCTCGTAGGGTTCACTGACAGAGCATGCAAAATTCCTTCTTTTATTCCTGTCAATTTTTTTCATTAAATTCCAGACCCAAACTTGAGCTGTATATTTACACATTAGTGGGGTTGAAATAAGTTCAAAATCATTTTTTTACTTATTTTATTATTATTAGAACTAGTGCAAAAAGTTCACCGTAAAACAAATGTCGTTGTACATTTTATATATGTACTTGATCGAGTGTTTGTTTAAACTTGGCCACAGTTCAACGTGCATAAAAGTTTATTTTTTTAAAGACATCAATCCCAAATAAAAGATAAAAGATCAAATATAGGTACAAGAGACGTTTTGACATCATTTTCTGGCCAATTAAGGTCTTTACCTTGAAGTGCTTTCCTAATTGTTGTCTTTAAAAGCATAGTCCTAGATCCTTGTTTCACGCTCAATGCAGATGATTCTTGATTTCCAACTTTGGCTAGATTTTTAAGCAGCTTTACTGAAGGCATCTTCACGAAACGAAGAATACACGACCTCGATGACTCGTTCATTATGAGAAGTGTTTTGAAGCTACAAATCCAACTAAAAAGTCGTCCAGCTTTGAAAATGCATGCTCTCTGTGTCCTTCGTCTTTCGAGCAGTTTTTGAAATGACACCGGGCCCGAAAAAATTCAAATGCACGTTGTTTTTCGCTTTTAACCTGTCAAGATTGGCACAGATTAATGATCATGAAAATCGCTAAATTTTTACGAGGTTTCTAGAGTAATATTTTTAAGTTTTGCAAGTTAAAACTGCAAGGAAACTGTAAATTGGCCAGCGGTTACCCCTGTGGGATGTACAGGGACGTATGTACGTACGGACACTGGGCTTCCTGTGTCGGTCCATGAAAAATCAACTGGATGGGTTACCATTTTTTCTTAGGTATGGTGGCCCGCGCGGGAGCTCCGCTATGATTTGCGATGCCAATCATTGCCGTTTTTGTCATTGTCATCATCATCATCATGCCAATTCAAATGCCAGTCTGCTGAGAGCCATGCCAGTCATCATCGTCATGCTAAAGTTATCTATTCCTGGTATCAACCACTCGTTACCATATTAATAATAATAATAATAATAAGTTTAATTTCAACATTTCTCGCATATAAATGAATTACAAATGTTGTAACAAACGGAATTAATATCTATTAATATATTATAATTGGCTATAAGATATACTACCAATGCCAATCTGCTACGAGAACCAAACCATGCCAGTGGTCATCATCATGCCAAGTTATTAGTATCATCCAAACCACTTAATTGTTACCATTAACTACCAATTCCAGTCTGCCACAATAGCCATGCCAGTCATCTCATGCTAAAGTTATGTTCCAGGTATCGTCCAAACTGCTCATCACTATACGTCTACAAATTCTGATGCCAGCCTGCCAGTTATCTCTTCCTGGTATCATCTACCATACCACCAATTCCAATGCCAGTTTGCCATATGATAGCCATATCTGTTCCTGGTATCATCCAAATTCTCTGTTATATACTACTGATTTCAATGCCAGTCTACCATGAGAGCCATGCCAGTCATCGCCATCATGCCAAGTTATCTGTTTCTGGTATCATCCAAACCACTTGCTACCATGCTATCAATTTCAATGCCAATCTGCCGAGAGCCATGCCAGTCATCATGCCAATGTTAACTGTTCCTGGTATCATCAAAACCACTTGCTACTATACTACCAATTCCAGTGCCAGTCTGCCACAAGAGCCATGCCAGTCATCGTCAACATGCCATTCTGGTATCATCCAAACCACTTGTTACCATGCTACCAATTCCAATGCCAGTCTGCCAAGGAGCCATGCCAGTCATCTCATGCTAAAGTTATCTATTCCTGGTACCATCCAAACCATTTTTTACTATACTGCCAATTCCAATGCTAGTCTTCCATGAGAGCCATGCCAGTCATCATCATCATGCCAAGTTAGCTCTTTCTGGTATCATCCAAACCACTTGTGTTATCATGCAAACAATTCATTGCCAGTCTGCCGAGAGCCATGCCAGTGATTGTCATCATCATGCTAAAGTTATCTATTCCTGGTATCAACCAAACCACTTGTCACAATACTGCCAAATCCAATGCCAGTCTGCCACCAGAGCCATGTCAGTAATCATCACACCAAGTTATGTCTTCCTGGTATCATCCAAACTTCCATTAATCTTCTACCAATTCCATTGCCAGTCTGCCGAGAGCCATGCCAGTTGTCATCATCATCATCAATGCCAAGTTATAGCGTGTCTCTTCCTCCTATCCAAAAACCTCACACTGGTATTGCTGCCACTGCCAAATTATGTTTTGTGGAATGGAAGTAAACTAAAGAATAGTAATAGAACACTATAAATTAATATATAATACTATCACCAATTCATTACGTAAGAGTATTTCATATAATTCTTTTGAAATGGCAGTTCATTTTAATTTCTGGTTTTCCATCTATTCATTTGATGAAAATTCATTGTTTTTCCATTTCTATCCACTAGTTTGTTTTTGAATCCAGCTTTCTTTCAGTTTTCGTTTGTACAAAGATACGTACATGTAGTTTGATCATTACAACCAACTCCATTCTACATCATTCTTACTATTAATTTACACATTGTTACCTTAAGTTGTACATGTATGTACCATTATTACTGCTGCTGTAATAATTATCTGGAACACTCAATCATGAATCTGTGAAGTAGAATAAACTCTACAATATCTTGTTAGTATTGTGAACAATAAACAATTATAATAGTGAACTGGGAATTATATTCATTCATTGATTCCAATTTTCACTTCTTGCTTTCCATAATTCATTTCAACGAAGTTCAAATCCACATTTTCCATTTTTATTTGCGATAGTCATAGTTTCATTCATTTTTCATGTATTCATTTGTATAAAAAGATAGTTCATTATGCTTTCATTTACCGCATCATACTCTGAATTTTACCCATTGTTACCTCAAGGCAGTTGTACATTTTTGTACCATGGTTGTTACTGTTAGTAGTAATCTACTTGGAAAACTCACAATCACAAATCTGTGAAGAAAAATAGAACAAACTCTACAATATCTTGTTAGTAATGTGAACAATATTTGGTTAACAACTAAATTGTATTTGGAAATTGTATGGATCCATCAATTCAATTTTGGTTTCATTTGATTTCTCATCCATCCATCCTAATTTCAATTAATATACTTTCATTTTCATTGAGAATGCAACCTTCACAAGTTCTAAACCCAAAAAAGGAAATTTGTTTTCATTCAATTTCCCATCCTTTTCTTTTCATTTGCAGAACATATAACTGAAAAATAAAGAAATAGGTGTTAGATAAGTTGAATTATGGCTTTACAATCATCCTTGAAGGTATAAATAACCAAAAAGGAGGTCATGGTGCACTATGCAAGATTCCAAGATCCCAAAAATTTGATAATTTTTTTCAGCACGACCTTCACATGGTTGCCATAAACCAATCACAAATTTCCCAGACTTTTCCTGACTAAAGTTTAATTTTCCCTGACCCAATATTCAGATATTCTCCATTTTCAATTCAAATGACTCTTCTTATCGGCTTTCAAATCCTTGAGCAGATGACAATGATATAAAACCATCATGATACCAAGCTAGGAGGGACCATACATTCCCCCCCAACTTTCCCCAAAAAATTAATTTTTCCTTAACTGAAAGTGAATTCCCCAACTTTTCCCTTACTCTGAACAAAAAATTTTTTTCCTGACTTTTCCCTGACCTGTGGCAACCATGCTTCATTGTTGGTTTTTATTCCATCAGACATATGATTGCAAACCATTAAATGTTGTAACACACTCACTCCTGTTAAGTAGGCAAACAAAAGTTGTTTACTGCACAAAAGCAAAAATAGCCATGCACTGCTTATAAGCAAACTTTGGTGTGCAAATTAAAGAAGTGGCAACTTAAGTGGCAAACGAGAAGTGGCAACTCACTCATTCAACTTTAGCGTAGCTGTACCTTGCTTTAAACTGCAGCTTGGAAATTTAAATGCACTAGAATTCTCGCATCGCGCATACAACCTGTACTTGCAATGAATACCAGTTTCAATGACCTGCCTGTCGAGTCCATATTTGTTAGTAGAAATTACACACTGACAACATGCTTCGTTTCTTTTATAATTAATTATTTTGACAATCTTTACAATGTGTTTGACTGATTACAATTTCATCTTATTCTTAAAAAAATTGCAGAGAAAAACATTTATCAGAAATAGCCAAGCAGAATTGAAGAGTTGAAGGTTGTAGCCATGCAGTTAAAAAAATTCCTGCAAACTTAAAGGTGGTTAGTGCCTCGTTAGTAGGTCAATAGAATACAGTCAGACCAACCATTTTGTTGTTTATTGAATTTGCAACAATTTCACAAATGTCTAGTTACAAAAGTTTAAAAATGTAAAAAAAAGAGATTCCATCAGAGGAAAAAAGATCCATTCCACGAGTGCCAGAAAAATTCCAGTGAGCATTTATCGGAAATAGCGCAGGCAGAGCTGAAGAGTTGAAGGTTAATTGTAGCCATGAAGTTAAAAAATTCCTGCAAACTTAAAGGTGGTTAGTGCCTTGTTGGGTAGGTTAATAGAATACAGTCAGACAAACCATTTTGTTGTTTATTGAATTTACAAATGTCTTGTTACAAAAGTTTAAAAATGTAAAAAGAGATTCCATCGGAGGAAAAAAGATCCATTCCACGAGTGCCAGAAAAATTCTAGTGAGCCAGATGTATGCCAACAGGTTGAAGATAGTTTTAGTGCACGAGCCAAAAAAGCATTTGAAACCATCAATTTTCAAAAATCACTAAGCAATTAACATACCACACAAAAACTCCACACATCTCACACACGCTCTTCCATACACTCATCATGGCCCAGTTGTTCTAAAGTAACCAACCCACTTTAAATCCATTTCTAAACCCACCCTCAATAAATACCCTTAAATTAATCTATGTGGTCAGAATACATTTAGGGGTTTAAAGAATTGAAAAGCTTACAACGGAAGGCCGCAAACTGTCTACCTATGTAACTTAGTTGGTACTCTGACCCTGAATTCCTGTTTAGTCTGGCTAGTAAAAAAATGAAAAAAGGTAACTCAATTTAATAGTCTAAAGTTAATACTTCCCAACAGGCCAAGGAGCACAAACCTCTCATTATACAGAAGAGTTGACAGCACATCGCACTCGCTTATATGCAACTCGCAAAGCTCCAAGGGGGGGCCTAATGTTTATTTCCTAAGCCTTAACTTAAAAAAAGTTTACAAAAAAAAAGGAGTTAAAAGCATGATATCCATTAAAGAGGAGGTCCATTATATGGCCTAGTGGGCAGGCTTGTCCCCATATAATGTACCGGTCAGGCCACCCACTGCACATATCAAGTCAAGAACAAATTTTCTTGCTCAGCACAGGGGTATACAGTCTGCCTCAGTGATGGATAAGATGAAGTAACTCCTCAAAAAACTAACAGCTATTATCTGACTGGCAATACATTAATGCCATAAATAGAATAGATGCCAATTTATCCGCCATTAACATTTTTTAAACAATAATGATGATAGCAATAATATTCATAATATTTATTTTATTATGAATATTATCATCTATTCATCATTATTATTGAATTTAGCCGATGCTTCCTTCTCATTTATCTAACACAACCTTGATAAACTTGAAGCTGCATATATATAAATAAGAAGAAATCTTTTTTCATCACCATGGAAAACAACAGTGACTCCTTGCCCTACCTACTAGGTGGTGCTCAGCTGACCTAACAATTTGAAATAATTTCAGGGGAATCGAATGTTGGAACAAAATGGACCAAAATGAGCACCAAATACCAGGGTTAAAAAAAATCAAATAAACCCAAAAAAACTAGCTAGGATGATAAAAAAAAGGAGAACACTTGTTGCAACCAGGGTGGTGTCAGGATAAAAGCTCTAAGACTACAAAGTACTTTTAGAGAAAAAGAATTTAGCTTCCTACAGGTACAAACACTAGAACCACGCAACTTAGTACAAAATGGTTTTGCCTGCTTTTAGTGTCTGCATGAACTGTAGTACCAAAATAGCAGCCAAATTATTTTAGAAATTCTGAGGGGTGGGACCATTACAAATAACGCCTACTGAACCTTGCTTCAAATGTTGCAGAGGAAGACACATTAAACAAATATTAACAAAGAGATACACATGAAAGACATGCACACAGCCCTGCAACACTGAAATGACATGATGCTTCGATGTCTTCATCTGTGTTCTTCTTCTTGAACACTTGAACACTTTCACAACTTTCATCTTGAGCTTGATCTTTGTCTTGACATTCTGTAGATTTACAATGTATAAATACATTTAAATTTGAGGGAAATGAAAAATAAAAATTAAACTAGCCATCCTGCAGTGAGGGTAATCTGACCTCTTCCATGCATTTTTTAAAGACAATGGTGAGCGAGCACTTTGTCATCATGGACTAAATACGGGCTATCCCATTCTACTCCTCCTCCATTACTGTCAAAGTGCAAGCCACACCCTTCTAGCATGTTGCTGTGGACAAGGGTAACCCCTCTCCTACAACCCGGGGGGGGGACTCTGATCGTAAATGGACGGGGATGCTCGTCGTACCTTTTAGGGGTCAAAATCTGCAATCTGGTACCTTTTAGGGTGTCTCAGACTTAAGTGGACTACCAGAGACATAGATGGTACCTTTTAGGGACTGTTTTGGGATAAATAAATTACCTAAAATAAGCATGAAGGGACGATTTCGATGATCTGAATTGAATCTTCAAAGCACATCAATAACAAAGTGTTTCATTACTTTCATTCTTTATTATTGTTTTTGAATTGGTAACTTTTGCAGGAAATGTTGCATCATGTGTACAGGCCTTCAGGTACACTATATCACTATAGATTGGGCTATCCAATTTCACTTCCAGCCATAACTATGGACAATGGTGAGCCACACCCATCTAGTCTGTCATTATGGACAAGGGTGACACCCTTCCACCCCATTTTCAGGCCTCCAGTAGACAACTCCCTCCCACTGTTATGGCCAAGGCTGAATAAAAACCTCATCACTATGGCCTATGGTGAGCCACACCCATCTAGCCTGTCATTTTAAACAAGGGTAATACCTTCTCACCCATTTCAATAAGTCTAGTGGACCATTCCCTATGGACAGTGGTGAGCCACACCCACCTAGCCTGTCATTTTAAACAAGGGTAACACCCTCTCACCCATTTCAATAAGTCCAGTGGACCATTCCCTCCCATTGTTATGGCCGAGGCTGAATAAAAACCTCGTCACTATGGCTTATGGTGAGCCACACCCATCTAGCCTGTCATTTTAAACAAGGGTAACACCCTCTCACCCATTTCAATAAGTCCAGTGGAACATTCCCTCCCACTGTTATGGCCGAGGCTGAATAAATACCTTGTCACTATAATATGGACAAAGGTGTGCCTCGCCCTTCTTGTCTGTCATTATAAACAAAGGTAACTCCCTCCCACACCTTATCAGTTTGGATGTGGCTATCCCATTTTACTCCAACAGGATTATGTGCCCTTCAAACACCTACAGTAAACCTGCACTCCAGTGAACTCAATGCACTCACTCTTCACCTCAACACCCTGTCACCAACTCCCATACTATTACTATCTGACTCCCATACTGTTACTATGCCCATCTAGCGAGTCACTGGACAAGGGTTACCAAGGATGATTTAGGTGTGCCCAGGGGGGCCACAACCCCCCTTATTTTTGAGAAGTTTTTATTAAAGTTCTGACTTGCCAAAAATCATAACTTTTTGTTATTGTCAAACAGTTCCTTTCCCCCCCCCCCCCCCCCCCATTTCTGAATATCCTGGAACACCCCTTTTCTTCTGCTTGCCCAGGTTCCATCCACTTGGGTAATAAGCCACCCTATGCCCTACAACCTCATTAGTATTGTAAGGATAAGCCACACCCTTGTTTGCAAATAAAAGTAATCCACACCTCTCATGATACATTATAGGCATGGGCAAACTCTTAGTGGCCAAGGGTATATGCCTGTTCCCCTCCCCTTCAATGTGGCCACACCATGCCCCTAAAACCAATAATCTTTTAAGTGATTGAACAACATCTTACCTTTGATATGTTCTTCCTTTGCTGGGTGATTAAGTCATATAACGGGACTTTTTCACCTCAAGAAGAACCTGAAAGATAAAAGGTTTTACTATTAATAAAAGGCTAATAAAAAGAATGTATCATTTTTTTATACTTTGCAGATTAAACACAAGAGTCCCCAGATTATAGATGTAATAGTTGCCATGAATTAGGGTGGATTAATATGGCTGATTTTGTCCCAGACTGCATTTGTCACAGGACAAGTTTCAGCCAGGGTGGAAATCATCCCATGGTAGAAAAGACCCCATGTGTGTATAGAAGGCATTCAAAGAAACCATTAAAACTGAAAAATATCACATTTTTGTTTTTGAGTAAATGCCTTTTAGGGGTAGCAATCATGTGTTGCCACACCCACCTGGATAAGACTCTCCACCCTTTTATATATAGGAGTACACCATGGGAAAAAAGACAATCATATATGATGGTGACAGTCTGTCTGCCTGCCATTGAGTCAAATTTGTCAGTCATTAACAATTTTTACACAACATCTTACCTTGGATATGTTCCTCATTTGCTGGGCAATTAAGTCATATAGCAAAACTTTTTTGCCTCAACAGGAACCTGAAAAGTTCAAAATTAAATATAAACTTCATGTTGTATCCAGAACAAATATGTATGTCATGTGACGTCAGGCTTTGGTGACAAGGTTTCTAATTTAACTGCTAAATCACTAGCTCATTGGTCGAGAAGGATGGGGATTATTTTTTTGAGTGTGTGGAATCGAGAAGCCTCATATTATATCCACTTAAAAAACTCATTAATAATTCATAAGGCAAACACAATGAAAATCGCCACCGTGACGAGTGTCTTTATATCTGATAAAGATTTGGCCTAATTTACATCAACTTTAACCTCGATTTTCTCCAAGATAAATGAAGATATTTTTGAATTTCTTTTAGAGAACTACTCTAATATGTGTTGGAGTTTTTTAAGCCGTATAAAGAACTCGAGATCGTGTTTTATCGGTATAAAGATCCTCGCCTACAGCTCGGATCTTTATATCCGATAAAACACTCTCTCTCGTTCTTTATACTATACATAAAGGACTGATCAATTATTACATCGTAGAAGGGGGCAGTAGATTTGGTTTTAAAAATTGAAATAAAATTTGTACCCCCTTTTCACAATCATTTAGCTTGTTCCATGTTTAGTAGTCACTTAATTAAATCAAATGTTGGTGCATTTCATGAAGACCTAACTGTACCGCTCTATATTTTGCCATTACAAAAAAGTGCACCCCCCTGATTTTAACTGATTTTAAATAATGTACAATCCTGCAATTCCACCACCCCCTCTACAATGTGATAAACAATCATTTCCTAAAATCCTTCCCCTTCTAGTAAATATGAAAGTTATATTAAATGACTGAAAAACAGCTATCTGTTTCAGGATACTGAAAACCAGAATGTATCAAAAAGTAGGCATTTTCAAAAGAAAGCAGCCTTAGCCATCAACCTAGTTGAACTCATGAATAGAGACTTGATTTCATTGAGTTATCAAGAAAACGTCTTACCTTTGTTGAGCTCTTCATTTACTGGGTGGTAAAGTCATTAAACAAGACTTTTTCACCTGATGAAGGGCCTGCAGCAAAGAAATTTGTAAAATATCATCAATGCAAATCCCATTCCATGGTGGTATTAGCTAGTGGTTTCCTACTCAAGTTAATTCTACAAACCTCCTATGGGGCTTTCCTTTACTTTAATAGTTCCACTAAATGGAAAACACTCTAAAGAAACCCCCCTCAACATCCTATTCCCCACCCCCTCTATGGAGAACATGCTTTTCAAAATCCAACCCTGGACCTCACCCATACTTTATTCACCCCTGTAGGGTTTTCAAAATTAATAACCCCCTATGAGGCTAACATAGCCCCACCCCCTCCCTCCCATACACACAATTCATCCCCTCCCCCCCAAAAAAAGTTAGAATAAGTGAAAGCCCCCTGACTTACAGAATCGTAAACTTTTCAACTCCATTAGCCATATTTTGTCAATATTCAGCCATGCAGAAAAGACTTTTTGTAACTTAAGTGCAAAATATACCAGGGCAATATTTACCTCATTGGTCGTCCACGACACTGGGCGAGGAGCTTATATAACGATACTCTTCGCCTCAAATTTTCCCGCTAAAAGAATTACAGGTCCTGAAAAAAAAGATTATAGATGTTAATATTTAAAAAATAGCAAAAAAATTGTTTAATTAGTAAGTTCAATTCTCTATAGCAATTTAAACTGATTCCTTAGCTAGCATTGGCAATTTTTGTTTAGGAAAATTGCGAATGCTAGCTGTTAATCTTTTTGAGAAATAATAGCAGTAGTTCGAGACCTCCCATGGGACAGAGGTGTTGATTTAGATTCTTTGTTTCTTCAAAGTCTAGAAAAGTATGAGTTTTCAAATTCCTTTCTTGGAAAGAAGCATTCCTAAAGGGCACGAAAACAAAGAAAATGATGAGAGGAAAACACTGAAAATTTGCATTTTCAATGAGTTACATATACCTTTTGAATGGAACTGTCAAAGGCGCCACACCGCGGGACTTGAGCCGTGGACGAATGTCACCAAAATACTTCAGAACTTCTACAGCTTCACAATTTTTGAAACTACTCCTATTGAAAGGGAAAATAAACGTATTTTAGTGGAACCACAAGAGGCAATTTGGTATTAAGTTTGCGAGTTTGCATGCAAGTTCAAGCGACTTATTCGGAACATGTGCTTGGGTTCAAACATGGAAGTTGTTATGAACTGCGCACTGAACTAATATTTCCGCCAAATTGAGAAGTAATGTTCTAAATAGTATATAATCAAGCAAAGTTTATTTAAAGCATACAGAAGAACAAAAAGCACGTCGACTACCTGTTGAAAGTTCTCGAAGTCGACCACTTCTTCGTGCGTTCTGCCACGAGTAGAGTTCGGTACAGTATAGGACAAAGTTTTGAATGAATTTTTGAAGCGGAGTTGCTTTCTAATGTACTCATTAGCTAGGTCTATTTTAAAACATTCTATGAACAAGAAAATAAAAAGGAAAAATGTTAAGTTTAGAAAATTTTCAAAGCAAACAAGAACTTATCCTTTACCTTGATGCAAACCGCTCCACGTCTTGCCGCCAAATGCTCACACTTCGCAGGAACAAACCCTTGAAGTGCACATTCCATCGTGATTCTGCCTTCCAGCCAATCAAAACTAAAATCAAGAAATCGACGATATAATTCAACCAATCAAAGTTAAGATACTAATTTTTGATTGACAGGCTCCCCATTAAGGGGTGGACGAAGTATTTGAGAAGGGGTTTTGTGCCTGACACAGGCTTCCCGAAACGAAATTTTGTAATAATAATAATAATAACTTTATTCCAAACAAAAATACCAGTAAGGTATATAGCTATTTCAATTAACGTTGTCGCTGAAAAAAGCCTAAAGGCTAAACCCTTTCAACTATCTTTTGTTTACTAACAAACCTCGCTGTAGGTTATATCTGAGAAATTAAGGAATACGTGTCCAAGTTGTAGAATTTGCAAACATTTATTGTAATGATGTCACCGGCGGTGCAGATAACGATTTTTCATGATTCCGCTCTCAAAGTAGCTTTAGGCTTTTTTCAGCGACAACGTTAATTGAATTAGCTATATAAGGAATACAAACAAAAATTGAATCTAGACTACACTATAATATAATAAGTGTAAAGTATATATATATATATATACACTCGATTGCAGAAAGGTTGTAGTCTACATTTTACACAAATATCTAATTTATTCAGTATACTAATGAGATGCAATTTGTAAATACGCGATCACAACACCCAAAATATAGTTCTAGAATATCTGCTAGAGTTTAGAAAGACTACAAATATATTTTGACAATCATTGCATGCAAGCAATGCCGATTTAAGCAGTATTTTGGGTTTTGCATCTCATTAGATATTTGTATATTTGTGTATTTGCAGACTACAACCTTTCTGCAATCGAGTGTATATATATATATGAGGAATGTTAGCACAAAAGGAGGCTTATCAAAGCTCGTTACTAAGCAGATTTTCCAAAACGCTGACCATCAAAAGGCGCTTAACAAGCAAGACTCCTTTTAAAATAACAGACCTCACGTCATATAAGTGCAGTCACGAGAACCTGTTAAGCTGCAGAAACCCCTATTCCAGGGAGGGCGGGTAAACTTCGAGTTATGCGCTTCGAGTTACGCGCTTCGAGTTACGCGCTTTTCGAGTTACGCGCTGTGCCACACCCATTTTTGCCTGTGCCACACCCAGCGCGTAACTCGATGTCTTTGGGAAACGTGAGTGACTTCGAGTTACGCGATGAGCGCACAACTCGAACTAAACCATATCGTCTTAAAGTGTCGAGTTACGTAAATAAGACGTTTATATTGAATTATCAGGTTTATAGGAAACTAATCAGACTTAAAGTAATTTTGAAATTTAAGAATATCAACAGGTTATGTATTCACAACCATCGTGTAACGAAAAACTACTGAAACGTAGCTTTAACATCAAGATAAGAGATTCTTTTGTACCCAAGAAAAACAAATGTTATCATAGACATGAATCCATGACCAAGTAGTTTTTTTTCCTGTTATAGAAAGTATCCCGGGCCGTAACCATAAATCAGAATGTGTTCAGTTTTAAAATGTTGATTCTAGTCTATAATTAATTCAACATAAACGTCCTATTTACGTAACTTGAAAATTTAAGACGATATGTTTTCGTTCGAGTTGTGCGCTCATCGCGTAACTCGAAGTCACTAACCTTTCCTAAAGACATCGAGTTACGCGCTGGGTGTGGCACAGGCAAAAATGGGTGTGGCACAGCGCGTAACTCGAAAAGCGCGTAACTCGAAGCGCGTAACTCGAAGCGCGTAACTCGAACATTACCCGATCCCTATTCCAGGCATGACGCGCGCACGCACTACATCGATTGCCAAGGCAATGCCAGGAAAAAAGGGGATTGTAGCCAGGATTTTCTGGCTTTATTGATTGAAAAAAAGTTCCGATCAGACCGACAATTGTGACCAAGGTTTTCTTTATTTCATTCACAGTAGAACTCCAGCCAGGTGTGCTTGAGACAGCGCCGACATTACATTGTGCAACGAGCAAAATATACTGAACTTTCGCCAATTAGGAGGTACGTAAAATTAAGCGCGCCTACACTACATTCTCACATAAGACCAGTCCAGAAAAACGTTTTTTAGCAGCCCTCTTGGCCACTGAGCGCAAGTTTTAGTCTTTGGACATGACGTGAGGAATGTTAGCACAAAAGGAGGCTTATCAAAGCTCGTTACTAAGCAGATTTTCCAAAACGCTGACCATCAAAAGGCGCTTAACAAGCAAGACTCCTTTTAAAATAACAGACCTCATATATATATAAATATATGTAGAATTGAAGTGGGGCGTCTGTTCACGTTTTCTTATATCCTTCACCCTCTATTCAATTGATATATATAAATATAAATATATATAAAAAATGAATAAATAGATAAAAAATAAATAAAAATAAAATTAAAAAAAATAAAAATATATGAAAACACTTACAGTTATGCAAGTTCGATTTTTGAAAATTCGTATCTCCTTGATTTTTTAACTTATATCCTTCAAACTTCACAGTTTTACTGATTTTGATGTGCTCTTTCCAGGCATGATAATTGTTTTTAAGTTTGGGATTTTTTGGAATTACATGAAAAAGCCGTTAGTATGAAATGACTGTAGCAATTCATAAAATACGTCATTTACACGTATAAGATTGCAGAATACGTCTTGGCAACTGTCATATTCGGATTCAGCATGAAAACTCAGTTTAGAATAGTTATGTTACCAGCTTCTGCCCTAAAATGCCTTCTGCACTTTTTGCGATCGACTTTTTCAGTTTTGCGCCTAGTCTATTATAATCGATTAAACGTCTACGATAGATCAGAGCAGTCTGTACATTGGCCCCGATTTCGTCCCACGGCCCAATCTGAGTTCGTCATGCGACGAGTAAGTTTCAAGTGATTTTCGGATGAGATTTTCGTTTGCATTGGATCCCTTGACAACAATGTATTTACATTTCTGAGTTTTTCTTTTCTATCCAGCTTTACGTATTTCCCACTCATGAAAATCACTCTAGTATGACGAGAACATACCATCTTGAAGGTCGATAAAATACTAAAATTTTATTAGGATGAAGAAACAAAGTATCCACTGACACAAATGCCATTTTGTCCAGACCTGAAACGTGTGACGAGCCCATCCGGAACAAAATCGATCGCCCAGTTCAAGGCTTAACTAGAATCGGGGAACCCCCCTTTCAGTATATACCTGAACAAACATTGACCCTTCAAAACATAGACATGGAAGCTGAAAATGAAATGGCTGCTGGGTACACTAGTAATATATGGATATATGTTTCGTAAACGGATCGTCAAATTCAAAAATGTAAAGAAATTAAAACTCAGGATTTAGGATACTTTGCATCCTCGGGGACCCAGGGCGAAAGGGGAGGGAGAGGGGGAGAGGAAGGACCGGAGGGGGAGGGGAAGGACCGGAGGGGGAGGGGGAGGGAGAAGGAAAGGAAAAGGGGAAAAGTACAAAGAAATACTAAGAAAGACTACTGGATCGTACAAGAAGCATGTCCTAGTGACTACTATATAGAAATGTGATAGCTAGAGCTGTTACCTAATACGATATCCAGAACCTAGGCAACGGGAAGCCGCCTGGTCAAATTAATCATTTTAATCCAATCAAAATGTGTCAATTCTCCCAGTCTAAACAATCTATATGGATAAAATGTCCACCCCGCTACGCAATATGACAACCTTCACCATACTGATTGATGCGTTCCACAATGGTATCCACCGATGCATGATAAGTTAATTTGAAGTCCTTTTCCCCTTTTCCTTTCCTTCTCCCTCCCCCTCCCCCTCCGGTCCCTCCCCTCCCCCTCTCCCTCCCCTTTCGCCCTGGGTCCCCGAGGATGGATACTTTGTCGTCTTTGCCCGCCAAGGCCCGTAAGTCTCCTGTCTTGAGAATGTGAAAAAGGGCTCATTTTACCGTGTTATACTGGTAGGTCATAACAGAGCTATCGAAAGAGGAACTTCCACAGTTATAAGACAAATGTATTATACTCTCTTTTTCCAGAAAATGGGGTTCTTGTTTTAGACGTTTGAGATATAATTAAATTGACTTGAAGAAAATATGTTGCTGAACAAAGCCACAAAATATGAAATTGAATATGAGCTAGAAATACGTATAGCTAATCTGCTTAAACAATGAACAAAGATAATATATATTTCATGTCTTATCTTTATTGAAAACGATACGTAATATTATTTTTCTTACATTGTCTTAAATGGAATGAGGCCAGTTTTGGTCATAGCAAGGAACTTGAAATTACATGTTACAGTAATTCAAATGATACTTTTTTAACAGAAGTAATCGATTTAATTCAATGAGCTTTTATCATGTAATTCCAAAAGTTACAGTACAGAAATATACTATTAATATTTCTGTACTGTAACTTTGAAAGTTACTTAAACTTAACAGTTTTACTAATTTTGACGTGCTCTTTCCAGCTGTGGTAGTTGAACTACCATAGCTGGAAAGAGCACGTCAAAACAAGTAAAACTGTGAAGTTTAAATGTAACTTTCACGATGATATGAATTTTCCGAAATCGAAACTGATTTTGTTTGAAAACATTCGCTGGTACCAGCAAAGGTTTTCTTACAAATTCACGCTTTTCAAAAATTCATATTCTCGCGAGTTTTGGATTTAATTCCTTCAAACTTCACTGTCTTGCTACTTTTAACATGCTCTTTCCAGTTATGGTAATTCTTTTTCTGTTTTACGAATTTAAAAATACCTGATAAAAGCTCATTCTTGTTAAGTTCGCTTTCCGCGTCACAATCAACGCGTTATATAGACTAATTCTAAAAGTCGTCAGGCCCGTTATTAAATTGTGCTGTCGTGACAATGCGCAAAAGTCGCTACTGAACTAAAGCTCAACCTCGAAGAATAAGAGTGGTCGACTAACTTGTGCAAGTCGACGCATTGCATTCATGTTTTCATGGGTCTCGCCTCTGCTTCCGGCGCTCGTTGACAGCAGCTCATGATCAGCAATGCATTCTGCTTCCCAGTTCGGTCGCATCGAGTACGACATCAGCAAACCCTTCGAGAAATAAAGATGCAAAGCAGTCCGAGGTGAGATTTTTATGTTTTATTTCCAGGACTTTTTACCGCCGTTTTCGATGAAACGCGACTACCTAGACATCAACATTGTAGTCTGCACTTTGCATTACACGGCCGTCAATCGTTTTCGAAAGACTCAAAACCCACTGAAATAAACCTTTCCTAACTTCCAAAATTCAAAAAAAGCACCTTTTAAATTTTTGCAATTGTATTGATAGCAATCGATAAAATGTGCATTTATTGAGAGGTAAAGAACATTGACGTACGTCTAATGTAAAGTGCAATCTATACTATGTTGATGTCTAGGCAGTCGCGTTTCATCGAAAACGGCGGTAAGGGTAAATATAACTTGAGCAACGCTAATTTTGGTATCTCTCATAGGAGTGAATTAATTCTCGACGAATTCTCGACGATCACCCCCGATAAAAATATATGGGAATCGCATGGGAAATTATGCTATAATAAATGTACTATAATAATCTGATTGTGAGATGTCCCAAGGTTATTTGGCATAATTTTTTATTGTTCTCATTGATATGATCTCTTCAAATCTCAAGAAAGTGATATACAATGATTGATTACATCTAGCAAGTAAAAACACATCAAGGAACAGAGACTATAAAACATTCACCCTTGTTCTTTTCTCTAGAGAACTGGAGAATTGCAGACTAGTACTGCGAGTCAAGAGGAATTTCTCTTTCCAAAACTTTGAACAGAGAATTTTCAGCTAGTGATCTGTATTTCAGGCAAAGGCATGATGAATATAGTATAATATATCCTTTTTTTAATTGTTATATGTTTTCTTCGATCTAGCTTCCCCTTCTTTTCTTTTTTTGTTTGTTGTTGTTGTTGTTGCTGTTTTGTTTTGCTCTGTCAGTTTTCGTTTGTTCATTCATTCGTTTGTTCTTCTTTCCTTCCTTCTTTTCCGTTCTTTATTTCTGTTCTTTTTTTCTTTCGATGTTTCCTTAATTTCATCCTTCAGTCTTTCTTCATGAATTTATCTCGACAGTGAAATTTGCGACTTTCATTATCTTTTATCGAAATTCTAACATTCTCATATTATTTATTTTCTCAGAACCTGCAAGCATGTAGATTCAAGCAGTTTTCACTTTGCTGTTGATCATGATTCAAGGAGCACATTTCCAGTAAGTATTATCGGTGCAAATATTTTGTTAAATGGTTCTTCCATGACGAGTAAAAGTCATGCAATTCTTTGTTGGACATTGTCGCGGCGTTTGAGCTAATAACGTCCAACGTTTCTTTATAATTTACATCGTTTGGACTACCGACCAAAAAACGTATATACTGCCAACATTGTTGGATGCCAGTCTTATTAATAGCTTAGATTAATCGTCTTTCCTATATATCTTTGTGACATGTAAAAGTTTTGTGATATGCATTACTTAAAAACCCAGTGATATACCAAACTCACTTGGAAGAAGAGTTTCGAAATAGCTGGGGTACGAGTCAACCGACTTCTGTGTCTGTCACTTGACAAGCATGTTTGACTTTATATCTTTTTCAAGTGTATGAAGAAAACATGACACTTGTTGTAATCCTTTTTTTCTAGAGAAAGTCCTGATGATCATCATGATGATGGAGCTGAAGAGTCGTGTCCTTTGACAAGTGTACCGGCCTTTTATAAAGTAAGAAGAAACAAGCATCTTTCTGGCTTTTTTCTTTTCTTTTCATTCTCAACCAGTCTACAACGTACTCAACATCGCCTGATGAAGACTAGCAGTAACAGTCAAAACGTTGTGTCCATCCACAAAGGACCGCAATCATGAGATAAATAAATAACTATTTTTATTATTTATTCCATGATGGATAATCCGTTCCATTATATTATTTCAGGACAGCATCCCTCAAATCCCTATACTAAACGTCCCCCAGCCTGGTCCGTCCTGGATATGGTCTATGTACAGTCGAAACGCTAATGGTGCATACATGAAGAGGAATAAAGACGTAATGATGTGCAATGGAAACGAAAGAGTAATCAGCGATGACAAATTAAGTACGTATTAGTATAGGCAGTAGCATGGTTTGTAATGATATTTGGGATACCTTTCTAATACTTTCTAATATTTCAAAATTGTTGAACAAAATTGCACTAAGGAAACTAAAGAAAGTTTTCATGAAGGAGTCAGACATTAAATAAATTTTCAAAAATGCGAAACTTTGAAGTTATGACAAATTTTCGTTACTTTTTAGGGTATTGCAATTGTAAATTTATCAATTAGACAACAGAAAGCTGCGCGCCCATGGCGTTATAGACGCACGAGAGAAAATATAAAGAACGATTAATTAACAAACGTTTAACGTAAGAGTGGCGACTCTAGTTTGTTAAGAGCTCTTTATATTTTCTCAAGTGCGTCCATAACGCAATGGGCAAGCGGAACGTTAAAAACGGAGCCGTGCAGCCCATGGGGAAATAAATCATAGATTTTTCAGCCAATTAGAGCGCGCGTTATATGTGTCGCCATCTTAAAAACGAACAATTTGAAAAAGACGATGACGAAGATAGTGCGCGCGCAGTGCAGCCATGGGCAAATAGTTCATAGCTTTCTAGCCAATCAGAGCGCGCGTAAGATTGCAGCTATGTTATAATGTATTATGTATACACTTTTTTCAAAAAAATTGTCGAACGAAATGCTTTATGATCAAGCCTAGCCCTAGCCCTTGTGCAGCCGGTTGTAAGTTCTATAGATATTGTTGTGAACGATAGGGGTACTGAGGGTATTAAGAGTATTTTATACATCATCTTTGATGTATTAGGCTAGATGTGACTTTTATCAATTTCTACCTATACAGCCATACTCCATTTAGTTGCGAGGCTTCAGGCCTTTTTGTCGACAACGTTTGTTGAAATAGCTAGCTGTACACTTATTTCAAAAGAAAAAATGTTGTAGGATGCATGCATGGAGGCATAAATCCCCAATGCGACTAAACCGAACAGGATTATATATGGGTTGTTACAAATCTTTTCGGTTTTGGTCTTGATTTTTAACAGTCTCACTTTTCGGCTTTGGTCTTGATTTTTAACAGTCTCACTTTTCGGCTTTGGTCTTGACCAATCATTCAACGAATGAAGGTCTTTGGTAAATAAAATCGACGCAAGCTAGACGAGAGTTATCGTGTCGATATTTATTGCTTTTGTTGCTTTCGTTCCAGTTAACATCAACGCGAGGGACGCTTCTGTGTCTGGAGCGAATTTGATAAGACTGTCTCTAGTTGATCCTAAACATCCGGCCACGAAAGAGTACATTATAACGTGTCAAAAAGAAAACGATCCCATATACTTACAGGTACGTCATTCATGAATTATATATAAAAATTACCTTTACCTTTGCCTACTGTTTTATTATATCAGGATCCCATGAGCTCCCGATTATATCTATATTATATGTATATAATACGTGTCCTTTCTGACTGGTCGAGAACTGTGTGTGATGAAAATATACAGACTCACCTATGACTCCACATAATATTTCGTCTTTCGGAGCCAGTGGTTTTCCTACTCCTTGTTGAAAATCCCCCGTTCTTACCCACTATTTTTCCTGCAATTTCAGGATGATACCTGTAGCCTCCTCCGAATTAAGGCGTCCCTTTCTCCGCTTTCTTTTCTTCGTCTCTTCCTTTATTTTTGGGCTTCCTGCGCAAGAGGAACTGTGCCGTCCAATGAGAAAGAGTGGAGGGGCCGCCGGAAATGTGTTCATGGGTCCAAGTCTCACTCGTTCAGGTCGACGGCGACAAAGGGTTCCCAAAGAAGGGTTGCCTGCGGAAGAGGCTTAGGTGAATATCCATATTTTCACATTCATAATGTAATTCTATTTTGTAATCTAGCACGTTGACAAGGACTTGAAAATCCTCCCGAAGAATGACAATCAAAGCCGTTTGAAAACCATCCAGTTTTATTCGTACATCATGTTTCGTTGTCATAAACACGACGACAGTGATAAGAAGAAGCAGCTTTACATTTCTTCAGACATGACTGGAACGATGACTGCTGTTGAAATCAAGGATGAAAATATAAAAAAACCACCACCGGGTGCTTTGTTTAGAATTGTAGCAAACAAAGACACGAAATTTCACTGTACGTAAGGACTATAAGCCAACCGCCAGTGCTTATGACAAGTGCTGATATTTTAACTATCACCCTAACTTCAGCAGATGATCATCGCAAAAAATTGACAAATTGATCAGTTTAAGATGGCTCGACATAGTTTTTCATTGACCACACTTTTTATTTTAAGAATTGATTAGTTTAAGGTGGCTCGACATAGTTTTTCATTGATCAGCTTTTCATTTTAGTAATTGATCAGTTAAAGTGGCTCGACATAGCTTTTCATTGATCAGCTTTTCATTTTAGTAATTGATCAATTAAGGTGGCTCGACATAGTTTTTCATTGATCACACTTTTTATTTTAAGAATTCATCAGTTTAAGGTGGCTCGACATAGTTTCTCATATTCTACGCTTCCATATCACTGCTTATGTAGAATCAATTGATTATCGTATCCTAGACTAATTCAAAGGGCTTTTGTACCAGTTATCAGCTGTCTTAGATGAAAGTACTTGAGGTACCCGTAATTAAGTGTAAGCTCGATGAGTGCAACAGTAAAAAAGATGAATTACTATATCAGTATTCCTCGATCAATCTAAATGTCTTGATTATTATGGGATTACATACAATAAACTACATCAGGAGCCCCCTGATTACATATTAAAATTCAAGGTATTATTTTTGAAAACTCTTGTAAAGTGAGATCGATTTATAATAAATTACTATTTATCAAATTAAAGCCAAAATTCAGTGGGTACAATTGGTATTTAACTGTGAGTTATTGAAGGCCCTCCGCACAACCTTAAATATTAAGATGGCACAAGGAACCTGTTACCAGATCAACAAATTTTCCTGGTTCCTGGTTGTTTCCTGCAATAGTCAAGGAGAGAATATGAGATGTGTTCCAAAAAATGTGCAAAATGCTATCGTAGCAAGCAATTTTGACAATGCCTGTAGACAATTTTTTCCCCGGCCGTTATGTATCCAAATCGATTTTCAAATCGTGAACTTTCGGTTACGAGAACTTCCGAGAGAATATGCGGACGAGCATGCAGGACAAGTCAAAAGCGAGCGAAACCACAGGCAGCCCAGGCTCATAACCTATGGCCAAAGACAGCGGTAGTAATTTGTTAGCTTAATTTAAAACTTTAAAACGCTAATAAATGTTTACAAACCTAGCTTTACGTATTTATTTATTGGGGGTTGATATTGAAGCGATTTATGCTGTTGCATCGTTTTCTTCTATATTCAACCCCCTCTCCCTTTTGTTTTGTTGCTTGCAGAAATGTTTAATTTTTTTCTGAACTCAAAAATGCAGTCACACGGTTCTGGTTTTGAGCTTGTGTCGCCTGTGGGTTGCCAAGGCCCGGCCCATAGCGCGCTTGCGCGAGCAGGTCAAGCGCGCGCGTGGTTAATGTAACGCGAAGAAGACGCAACAATCAAATTCCATTCATCATTGTTGTTTGTTTGGTACAATGAAATTGTTGTTATGCAAATGTAAATACTTGGTGCGTAAAAGCTGCGTCAAATGCATCAAACATCTCGCTATTATGAGAAATCTCTAATAGACACTAATAGACTCTGCACCCATTGTTTTCTTTTGTTGCAATGCAACTATTAGACACTATTAAACACTAGCTGACTATTAGTAATTGTTTCATAGTCCGATGAAATTCACTTAACTCGTGAAAAAGTACAAAATCTAAATAGCTCTTAAATAGCACAAGCCCCTTTGTTTTCCATTGTTTGATAGAGCTATTTTGCCTTATTTAGCTAGTACGATTTCACGGGTTAGAGTGATTTTCATCGGACTGTGAAATAGTTACTAAGCTAATACACACTAGTAGATCCCAATTCCATTGTTTCCTTTTGTTGAATTTTGACTGCTATTTTATCTGCTCAGCCAAGCGCTACATTCCATTCTCAATAGGCAATAGTACAACTACCAGAATGCTTTGCCCACTTTATTTTGTAAAATAATTAGTGCCAATTGTTTTGCTATTCTCAAAAGGGAATAAAAATTTGAATAAGAAAGAAGTTAACGTAAAATAAGAAAGAAAATTCGCAGAGCATTCTGGTAGTTGTAGTAAAATGACGCCATCGTGCAAATGGCCTATTCTGGCCAATCACCGTATAGATGCGAGAAATATAAATTGAGGGAATTAAGGTATCTCGATCAAAATTCCGAGCGCATCGAGGCGCTTCGATAAAACGCAAAATCTTTCTTTCGTCTTCAATTGCAATAAAACATTTTGCTTATTGTACGTCATTTATTGAGAATCACGAACACACTAAAAATATATGGAAATGATACGCGAATGAGACACAAAAAATAGCAAAAACTACACACCACTTTTCATAAAATTGCAATTTACGCAAAATTGAGCGCTAAGATTTTAACCGCATTCACAGAATCATCAAACGCTAACCTAATCTAGCTGGTGGATCAGTAGGAAAAAAATTGTAGGACAGGATTCTGAGATAATTACGATGTTTGAAATTGTACCTCTTGAACTGACTCGGAAGTTTGGACTCTTCTTGCGTAATCCAGTTTACTTTTAACGCCGCCACAATACACGGACAGAATGATCAATGTTTCTTCTAACTACCTGCCAAGTGAAATTGTCTTTAGTTAGATAGAAGAAAAGTTGTAATCGGCCGTATAAGTGAAGGTTTATACTCCAAAATATCCACAAATTGCAAAATGCACGTTTTTCGAAATTACAGAAAATTTAATTTAACCGTGCAATTCGAGCGAAATCACTCATCCAAGAAGTTCCGTCCTTAATACAAGTTCCTACCTGCATTTTGGGTGTTAGACTTATTTCATTGCTGCAAAATAAAATTTTAAAGTAAGGCATATTTACGTCGTTGCCGCTCGAATCGTTTGTTGTTATCGGATTGCCACTATGCAAATTAGCTAGCCTCTAAGGAATTCACACTTTTGACAGGGGGGCGCTACACGATGGTCGGTTGCTAGGGCTTTTCCTCCCGCAAGGTTCTTAAATTCAATTTTTGGCTCACAGAGGAGTAATTTATTTTCCAAATCAAGCAAAATATTAGAACATGTTCATTAGAAAGAAAATCCTTAATTTTTCTACAATTGTAAAGGTATTTTGGAAGTTTTTTTAATTATGACGTCATAAATAATACCTATTTTTAGTAACAACATCAAAAACTTGTTAAGCAATGTTCAAAACTTTACAGACATTTTTGCTACTCAAAAAGAACGTTTATAGTGAATACCCCATCTCAATCAGATTAAAGGGTACGGAGTTACAGCTAATGAAAGAAATTCAAATTTCCCGCCAAATGACCATATATGGTCAAAATTAAGGCTATTTAAACGCCAATACAATGAATGTATTGGCACAGCAGCAAACACAAAATTGCATAAAATCAAAATTGTAGTTTTTTCAATTTGGGATGTGTGATATTATGACGCATTTTCGTCACAAAAACGTCATAATGACGTCATAGTGACGTATCTCATGACGAAAACGCGTCATAACACCACACATCCCAAATTGAAAAAACTACAATTTTGATTTTATGCAACTTATTGTTTGCCGCTTTGCCAATACATTCATTGTATTGGCGTTTAAATAGCCTTAATTTTGACCATATATGGTCATTTGGCGGGAAATTTGAATTTCTTTCATTAGCTGTAACTTTCGCACCCTTTAATCTGATTGAGATGAGTTTTCACCAGAAATCATAGAATTCTATAGAAAAAACTAATATAGGGTTTTTACTATTTCTTTCCTGAATTTTTTTTCGGATGCTAAATTTGGACATCATTAATGACGTCACAATAGCGGTCTAATGAGATGTATTTGCCACCAATTAACAGGTAATTTATCAACCTACTTCCCCACCACGTTTTGTTACATTTGATGCATTCTACTTTTGTCTAAGGCCTAAAACTCTCAGTTTTTGAGGCTTCCGGGAGGAAAAGCCCTAGCAACCGACCATCGTGCTAACATGAATTAAAATTTATACACCGCAACCAAGAGACCATAATACTAAGAGAGCGAAACTCAGTATTGATGTCTGTGCGATGTTCGTGGCGCCTAAGGCTATTTTTTAGTAATTTCGCCATCGCGCGCGCAAGGCTCTTAAACAATAGAATTTAAACTGTCCCGTCCGCGCGGACGTCAAAAAGTTTTTGACGTGAATGAGATTTGTATTGGCAACGTTATTAAAAAAGGCAAAGTATGCATGTTAGCGCCCCCTGTCAAAAGTGTGAATTCCTTAGAGGTTCTACTTTGTGCAACAAATTTTCACAACCTGCAACATCGATTTTTGTTGCATGACAAGTTGCGCGCGGGGTGGTAATACCAGCAACATCGCTCTACAACTTGCAACGCAACAATGTTGCCCGACAAGTTGCACGATTTTGCTGCTCGTATTACCGTACCTTTACGCTCGATTTTTGCAGTTAAAATCTCTCATCGATGATATTTCGAAAACGCTCTCTCAGAATTTGATTTAGTTCGCTAGAGCTAAAGGTAATGATGTTAACTACAAGATCACAAGAGCATTTTTCAAGAATAAGCCTAGAACTCATTAAACTCGAGAATGTGTAAAAAGGAATTCTTTTAAGGCGTCGCCATAATAGCGCCGATCTCCATATAACATACGTCATCATAAACTTTGATCTTTGTCTGATAAGGGTGTAATATGTAATTTACTATCAGACTGCTCATGAACAAATAGTTTTCACTCAAAGACGACTGGTAGCTCTACTTGAAAATTCGATCGAGCCACCTTAAAGTCTGCCTTTTGTAAAATTCAACGCCTTTCCGTTCCGCCTCTGCCCCCGTTTAGTATATCCTTTGCCGTTTATTATTCATATACGTGGGGGTTTCACTGACTGTTTGCATGATTATTGGACGGTTTCTCTCTCAGTAAAAGTGTTCGTGAGTGTGATAAATATTTTCCGAATAAACACGAATGCCATAATATCTGGTATGTCCTATATGCCTGTCAATAAAGTATTTACATTTGGTCATCTGGCACTTCAAACAATCTTTAATTGGGCACAAGGTGAATGGGTCGAATTTTTGTCGCTGTGTGTAAAGATGTAAGGCCCCGTTCAAACGAGAACGCAAGTTGGTGCAAGTTTTGACTTTCAACTTGCGTCCTCGTTTGAACGCCTCACCACGCAAGTCGATGAAAAATTTTCAAAAACGTTCAAGGAAAATCAGTTAGCTGAACCGGGATAGCGAGAAAATCAGTTTTGTTTTTGTTTGAATTATTTGTAGGAGAGGAAATGTGCAGAAGTTCACATGTTTTACCTGTATTTTAGTGTTCTATTGCATTCTTTGTGGTTTTTGGATGGTTTGGTTGCATTTTAAGGCGATTTATTTAGAGGAGGAAAGGGGAATGCATTGCATTTCCCAAAGCAGTCAGTTTGTCCAGGGTCGTTGTTGACATCATTCTTTGTTCTGTTTTGTTTTGTTTTTTGCATTTTCGTTTCTTTATCTATATTTGGATTTGGCCTCATAGAGGTCTATTTTTTGAGCTCATATTGTCGACACATTCAATAACTGTTCGTTTGGAAAAGTAGAACAAAATTACGTCGCACAATTTTGAGGAATATGAATTTAGGTCGAGTTGATAGAGGTACGCCTTTTCATCTTTTGTTTATCATTTCACTTATCTTTATAAAAAGCTAGAAAACTCATAAGATTCCCTCAATTAATTTTTTTCGAACTTCAGTATATATCAGCGTTTTCACCAAGTTGTTTCTTAGTCCTACACAGTTTCATGGCCATTGAAGCATTTGTACTGAAGATATCCAAAATAAATTATAAAAACGTAAATTTTTAGGCCGCTTACTTCGGGTTGACGTTGTTTTGGTCGTCAAGCATCTCCATTGTTCAGTTTTTTCCTGAACTACTTGTTTCTGTACAAAACCCACCTTATAGCTTTGTAACCAGGTCACACCAAAATTTTAACAGTGTCTGATTGGTTCATGTAAGGCAAGCGCATGCAATTTCTTTTGGACCGAAGCGTAGCGGGCCGGTAAAAAAAGGCCTGGGTCCGGACTAGTTATAAGCCAGTTCAGAGTCTAATTCACGATACATGCGATTTTTTCCCGAATGTCTCACCTTCTGTTGTTTGATTAAAAACAAAAGGTTTAAACAAAAGAAGGTGAGAAGTTCGGGATAAAATCGCAGGTGCACTGAAAACGATTCTTAAACTCTGAACTGGCTTACAAAGCAATGATTAATGTATTTGTCATGTTATTAACACGTTTGCTTACTAAGTAAAAAAACAGATTAAACAAACCATATCGAAGACAAAATGCTACAATTTAAATGTGTGCAAGTTAACTTAGGGAGCGTTCACAAAAACTTGTTGAAGAAAACTGTGCCCGGCTTTTGGGCGTGGTTTGCACCGTGGTAAAAGTACTTTGAAACTGCCGTGTTACCAAAGCAGCAACATTTTGTACACTGAAAGTTTCTATTCAAAATACTAAAATTTAGTGTAAACAACGGTGTAAAACCAAGACAAACTTCAAGCGGAACCGCAGCCATTAAGGCGCTGTTACACCGTGCAATTTTCTCAGCAACTTGTCTCGCAACGCATTGCAGCAACTTGCAATGCCATTGCACAGTGTATCACTCCTCCAGCAACTTTCCTCGCAATTTTTGAGGCACGTTTTCTACGAGCGCATGCGAAATTTCTCATTTCGCTCTGAGGAGCCATTTTCAATCTCGCTCCCAGCTTGCCTCGGCCAAAAATATTGCAAGTTGCTGGAGAAAATTGCACAGTGTAACAGCGCCTTAAGGTTAAGCACCCCACATATAGAACGCTTTGGCTCCCTTTAAAATTATTTAGGCAGCACTCACATAAGCACTGCTTAAGACTAGTTTTAATAGAGTTTGTTTGTTTGTTTCACTTGTAACAAATTCTTTATTCCAGTTACGGATAACTCTACAGGTCACTTTACAGATAACTAGATTGACTCTTAGTTATCCCAGTTTGAGGTGTCTTTCCTTTCAAGTGTAGAAACTCTTCTTCAGTGAACGAAGAGCAATAGAGTGAGTGTTCCTTGAGTTTTAGTATAACCTTTTGCGCCGCTCTCTTACTTTGGACCACGAGCCCCAATTCTCCTATCCGGCTGCGCTCTTAAATACGCCCAACCCACGTGACAAACAAACAATACAATACATAACACGTAACAAACAATACAATACACACACTAATTACGCTCTCTTAGTAGTAGTAGTAGTAGTAGTAGTAGTAGTAGTAGTAGTAGTAGTAGTAGTAGTAGTAGTAGTAGTAGTAATAGTAGTAGTAGTAATAGTAGTAGTAGTAGTAGTCGTAGTAGTAGTAGTAGTAGTAA